>VHKM01000544.1:0-93917 GCA_007210695.1 Neogobius melanostomus
TTGTTATGATTCTGCGTGGTGTCATTTGATTCATTGTGCATCATATATATACATATATATGTATATATATATATGATATAATTAGGACTAAATAAATAGATGTCAGTTAAAAGCTAAGCTAAAAAGGTGGGTCTTGAGCCTGCTCTTAAATACATGAACGTTCTCTGCGGTCCTGAGCTCCTCCTCAGGTCGTTCCAGAGGCGAGGGCCATAATATTGGAAAGACGCCTCACCGTGAGTCTTTCTGTTGACTTTAGGAATAACTAGGAGACGCCTGCCAGAGGAGCGAAGGAGCCGTGAAGGTTCATAAGGTAAAAGCAGCTCTGAAAGATAAGAAGGACCAATAGTCATGGTCATCTCGGGCACTATACCGTGACCGTATTGAAAAACTAAACAAGATCCAAAATCCCCTCTGAAGAAATCTTTGTTACTAATATGTCAATAAAATAAAACCATACATTTTAATCTGCGTCTATGCCTTATTTAGATTTCGTCGTTGAAAATGTAGGCAATTTTGACCATTTTCATGCACAAAATGCCTTATTTTAATATGAAAACATAAAATAACAGAAAAATGGCAATGCTTTTTTTTCTCATATTTATATCAGTAATGTTAAACAAAAGTTTCAAATTGATGTCTCTACATTTATTTTCTTCCACTATTCACCTGCAGTATCTTGCCTTAATATTGTGGTAATTGATTAGCCGTCATGGCTGACGGCTGCCATTTGGATTTGAAGGTCAAAAGTCGGTCAAATCATAAATCTGACTTCAAAATTGTATTTCTCAATCCAAAAAGATGCAGAATACATATATTGTATGACATTATAGGCAAAACCATGGTAAAGCTCATTTTCAGAATTGTTGATGGCGGCCATTTTGGATTTAGGGCTCTAAAAAAATTGGCCGCATTTTTGAGAGGGGCATGGGGGCTACATTTTTCATTTATCCTCCATAGATGACAAATCCACTGAACCTCCGCTCTCTCACAGAAGTGCCTGAGATGACCCAACTACAAGACCATTAAGACATTTAAAAACATTAAAATAACTTTAAAGTCGATCCTGAAACACACGGGGAGCCAATGCAGCGACTCTAAAACCGGTGTGATGTGGTCCCGCCTCCTGGTCTTTGTCAGGACACGAGCTGCTGAATTTAGTAAAAGTTGTAAACCTGAGATACTCTTTTTGGGAAGAGCAGGAGGCAGGGCATTACAGTAGTTGATACGATCATCTTTTCACGCAAAATCCATTATTAATTCTTTGTCCATGAGGATAAAAACTATTCTGATTCTGATTGTTCGGAGTTGATGATTTTGTCTGAACACTGAAGGCGCCGTCTGGACTAATGCAGAGGACTAATAATGTTTGATGTTCTGGCAATTTAATGAAGAAAACTCCACAGGCCTGCACTGTCCGGGAATCAAACCTGGGACCTTCTTGCTGTGAGGTGAGAGCAGTAACCGCTTATCTACCGTGCTGCTCACAGCGAGCATTTCCAAAGGTATTTGGATGTTGTTTGTCAAAGCATGAGTCAAGAAGCTTCTTTTGTCTCAAGCGAGCAACACGAATGAATAAAAGGATTGCCGTCATGATTCAGTGTGTGTGTGTGTGTGTGTGTGTGTGTGTGTGTGTGTGTGTGTGTGTGTGTGTGTGTGTGTGTGTGTGTGTGTGTGTGTGTGTGTGTGTGTGTGTGTGTCATTTCAGGGGAATGAGTGAATTACTGACATTGCTCAACTAGAAAGTCTCCCTTCCACATCGGCATGATATCCGCTAGGAGCTGGAGAAAAGAAGAAAGTCTCCAAGCTGTAAACAACTCCTAAAAATACATTGCTAATCCATTAATCATGAGCAAAAGAGGCAACAGGAAAACTTCCTCGGTACGTTTTCATGGGCTGTCAGCTGGTCTCCATGGATACGTCTCTGTGTTGGAGGTTAGAGATGAATATGGCAGGTGTAGCTGAACAGTGGTTTTATATGTGGCCTATGCACAGATATATCGACGATATATCTAACTACTCAGGTTTTAGAGAGTTCTATAGGAACAAATGGAGAATACAGCCTTATGATTTCAAGGTCACAGAGAGAGAAGAGAGAGAGAGCGGTGTCCATGAACCAGCTCTGTGTTTTTATTGTATTGTGGAAATACTTGAACTGTCCTTCTAATGAAAAAGTGACTTGTGGTCTTTTATCTAAAGCAGGGGCAGGCAACGTCCGGGGTCCACAACCGGCCCTCCAGCATAGAACCTCTGGCCCTCCAGATGATTTTAAGGAACATAATTACACAAATCAGATCAAATGCCTTTTAAAGTACTTAAGAAATGTGAAGACTGCTGTCAATTCCTTTCAAATGTCTTAGCAGAACACCCATTTAGGCTATAGGTGTACAACACTGGCATTTGTAGAAAATGATGCTTTACTTCGGCTACAATTGGAGGGTCTGGCCCTTGGTCTTTTGACGATGAAGAAAGTCATTCCTCCACTAAGCAAACCTGCCTCTACAGGAAGTGGCATGTGGAAAGCAACTTTCAAATGAGACTGTGCAGACCAGTGGTTTCCAAAGTGGGGTTGGGAACCCCTGGAAGAGCCTTAGAGCCACTGCAGGGGCCCTCCAAAGACTGACGTCATTTACAAATTAGTTATGGGACCACGGTATGGAACAGCTTCCCAGCAGACATTAGAGACTGTACCACATTTAATTCATAGTATTTAAAACTAAACTTAAAGGTTGGCTGAAGGGGAATCAGACATGTGACCACTGACCATTATCTTTATGTTTTATGTCTCAACTTTAATTGTGTGGATGATCTGTGTGATGATCTTTTGTCTTTAACGTTGTATATGGTCTTTGTATTTCTCGATCTGCCAGGACTACAGATGGAAAGTAGCCATTGGCTAATTCTGGCATATTTACATTTATATGTTCATTAATATGCATTGTCCCTTTAAATAAATAAATAAAATAAATCTTTTTTTAAAGTAATATAATATTTACAAATATTACTGTATGTGTGTACTTACAGTAAAGTCCATATTAATAGGTGTAGGTGCAACCTGTAATAATTCAGTGGAGCAGTCATTTCAACTTTCTTTACTACAGTATATATATATATATATATATATATATATATATATATATATATATATATATATATATATATATATACATATACTTTATAAGTCAATCAAATACAAGTTTTGAGATTAATGTTAATGCTTCTTTTGCCACCTGCTGGCCATAAATTGTACACACCCACACTTTCCACATGTGACTTCCCAAGTGCAGTCATTGTCCCATTATAAATGTATGCCTTATCCTTGACCTAAAACATGCAGTAGATATGCACTCTGGGTATGTGGCTCATCACCTGACAGGGATGGGTTCCGGGACAGCTCAGGGCTCTGACAGGTTACCTCTTCTAGCACAAATTTAGCTCTGTCTGAAATCAATGACCCTGACCCTGAAAAAAAACCAATGGTTCTCATCTATGAAGCAAATGTAGAAGCACATGAATAACCATTGTAGGAGAGAGGACTTAAATACACTTTTCACAGTGATTTTAGAGCCATATATAGTTTGGTTATTTTGGGACCCAGAGGGCAATCTGATTTCAGAAGATTTCAGAATAGCATGTTTAATTTCCTGAAGGCTAATTTCAATCAATACATCCGCTAAATCAATTCAACTGGACACATTTTTACATGTTTCGAGAATCCTCCAATTCAAAAGTTGACTTTAGACCCTTTGGAGAAAATGATTCTTGAAATGTGTAATGTAAAAGTCCAGTTGAATTTGATTTAGTGGACTCGGTGTAGTGTGTTTAATGTTTTGCCTCTTTTCAGTTTGTGAAAGTGTAATAATGTATAATTGTGTCCCGGCTCTTCACCCCCTTAGATTTATTGGGTTATGCAGATCGTATTCCAACATGGCAACGGCAACGGACGCCAAATGAGTGCTACGACTACTTTTGAAGAGAAATTGAGGGTTCTGTTTAACATATGCATGCACTCTGTATTGTTCTATCAAATAAAGCCTTCAGGCAAGGAATAAATAATAATAATAATAATAATAATAATAATAATAATTGTGATATTGTGGACTCAGCGCAACCCCTAAACCAACAACATCTGTAGAGTGCAGGCACATACTGTGACTCTGCAGATAGATCACTTTCTCTGCTGACAACCTCTCTGTCATGGGGCAACTATAAAACCCTTTCATAATAGTAGGCCTGAAGAGGCCAATTATCCTATGAACTGACTTTAATAATGGTATGATCAAAAACATTCAGTGTAACACTGAGCCCTTGCTGTTGCAGTCCCAGTACCTCTGGTTTGGAAGCACTGCTCCAACATTCAGACCTGTGTATCGCTGATTTGTTGAAGACTGACAAAAAGACAATGTGGCTACAGCGTTTTTCTTAATTATGGTGCCGATTATGAAACAGAAAAGGCCATATTAGTGTAACAGTGGTGCAGATAGAGAGTGATCTGAATCACGCAGGTGCACACTGTCATTGTGTCCTTGGGCAAGACACTTCACTCTCCTTGCCTCCAGTGTCTGACACTGATGCATGAACATGAGTTTAAATGGGTGAGTGGTTCCTCAATGTAAAAGCGATTAAAGACAGAAAAGCGCTATATATGTGTGACCATTTACCATTGTAAGGGTTAGCATGGTGTAATAGACCACCTGTAAGTGCAGTTATACAGGCTTGTATATGAGCATATTTACATTGATGCTATTTGCAAAATAACTAATTAGATTAATAAAAGAATAGTCGTTTAAATATAAGTGCCCTTTTACCTGAGAAAAGTTGACTGGACTGATGTTACACACAATGTCCAACAGGTGGCAAAAGATTAACATGAGCCGATTCTTCATCGACTTTATTTTGATATAAAGGTTTTTTTAATTTTGTTTCTATTAATCCCCTGGAGCCCCATATACTGTAAATTCACTCTTTTTAAATAATGCCTTTTTTGTCGTAAACTCCAAATACATTTTTATCAATTCACAAATAACAGTGACTAATAGGTTAAATACAGATTTTGTGAATGCAGTGTGTAGTGGTGGCGGATGGGGAGATAAAAGGCGGAAATGGCACCGACAGAGAGGACCTGAAGACAGAGGAGTAACAAACGCAGGAGAGCCCACAGGAGAGCCCACAGAGCGACTGGTGGCCGCGGCGGTACGAGAGTCGCTCATGGAGCCGGAAAAGGACAGAGAACCACCCCGCAGGTGCCCCGTTGGCGTCCCCGGGGTCCTAAGTAGTCTGTTTTAATGCAGTTGACCTGTGACTTTTATCGTGACTTTTAATGTTTTTTATGAACTCGTAACTTTTACTGTATTAGGCCTTTAAATAAATTGGATTGAATTCTTTTTTTAAGCGGTTTGATATCTCTTTTATTGGTTACACCCCCACCTATGCTCTCACTTCACCATTTCCACCAATAGACTCCCGGCCACAACCTGCTAAGTGTCATGGGGGCGTTGTTCTGTCATACGTCCATATCAGTCGTATTTCAGACTTTATACAAACAACCCCACTCACGTACTGATTTGGCTGGCTTGTTGGAAATTAAATATGTATGTATTTTCAACCAAATAAAGGTACAGACACATGGAGATGAACAACGTGGTTCAACAGCCCAAATGTAACCCACACAACAACCATAACGCTAACAGCTTCATGCTACATACTAACAGCTAGCGTTGAGTGTTGAATTTTTTTCAACCAGTTGCAACAGGGTCTGAATGTCAATGTCAGTGTCAACCTGATTTCTATAGCACATTTACAATGCGAAAAGTCCCAAGTGCTTTACAAACTGACAAGAAAAAACACTATGAATGCAGCTAATGGGGAGGAAATGATGTCACCTCCACCTTTTTTCCCCGTGATACTTATTTCAATGAATCTCAACAAAACGCCTTTAGTAAACTCAACTATCCTTAAGGTTAGGTTTGTATGGATTACTTTACAGTGATTAGATGTAAGTTGGTCATTTTTAATGGGTTACATTACAAAATTTTAACAGAACAAAAAGAAAAGAAAAAAAACAAAACAAACAAAAATAAATAATAATAAAGTAAATACATAAATAAAAATAAAAATGATTACATTTAGGCACTGGAATAGCAGACTGTGATAGAACCAAAATAAGAACATTGATCAACCTTTACCTCAATATTATGCAGTTATCCTAATGGTTAACCTCCTAACCTACGCCCCAACCAAGCGCACCTTCTCCAGTTCAGCTCCAAAACAGCGAAAAAAAAAAAAAAATGTGACAACCGCAACAAGAAATGCAATGAATAAAGTGGCAAAAAGCCACAGAAAACGTAAAAGTGACTAAATGCATCAAAAGAGCGACAAAAATATGACAATGAAAAAGTGGCAAAAGAAGTGTCAAAAACGCCACAAAAGACCGACAAACATAACAAAAACACTACAAAAAATTGGGCAAACCCTTAACAAAGCTCAATGATAAATGCGATAAAAACGCAACCAAAACAAACAAAAAAATTAATAAATAAATGTATACAAAATTTTAAAAAGGGACAAAAAAATTGATGAGAAAACTCACACACACACAAAAAGAGTGACGACAACACAGCAACAAGGAGAAAGCGTGCTCGGTTCAGAGACGACAACAGAAATATATATATATATATATATATATATATATATATATATATTTAAAATAGTAGTATTAGTATATTAGTAAATAAAATGACAAAAAAAAATTAAATAAATAAAACAAATCAAAGTAAAAACTTTACATATGCGTTTGTTAGGTGATGGTGTCATCATTCTACCTCCGGGTCCAATGGATACCCTACTTACTTAAAATGCACATGAACGCTCGCTCAACTGGGGAAAACATCTGGAATACTCGGGTCAAAACTAGCCTGAAATCAACTGATATGTTCATTTATTTATTTTTATATATTTATTCACAGGTTGCCCAACATAACATTAGTAGAGCCAAAGACACTTCAACAAAAAAATAAAAAAAATAAAAAAAATAAAAAATTAAAAGTTAAAAAATGAGAGAGAAGAAAAGAGAAAACAAAAAGTTCATTTATAGTCTAATGTGAGTATTTTAGTTCACTCTGCTGCTTTCTTGAGTTCAGTGTGAGCCGTTGTTGTCCCAGGAGTGATATAATTGCGAGAGTAATGTCTGACATTAATGCTAGCACAAAAGATTATGTAGCCTACATGATATTTTATAAAATGAACAAACCAAAGTTGTGCTTTGAGATGTTAACACTACCACCTCAGGCAGCTGCGCAGTCGCACGTATACTGTAGCCAGTCCGTGAGGTAGTCGATGGTCCAGTGAGATGTCCATTCACTCGTGTGTTCTCCAGCTTCCCCCGCAGCAGAAGTCAAAGAATATGACCCTCACTGTGCTCCAGTTTTTCTATCAGCTCCCATGTTTTTATACAGTTATATTTGTGTAAACTACAGCTGTGATTAGAGGCTGGAGTTGGGACAAACAGACAGAAGCGTGCAGTAAACCACATGTACAGTGCTATAATGAGGTCGGGACCTGTGGTGGAGGTTTCTCTCCTTCACTGTGGAGCCGTGAATATTTGCACACTGAGTCAGCCGCTCGCCCGAAAGCACAACTTGATTAGTGCCTCGACTTTTGAGGAAGCCGGGGAGCTAGCTGTTACCTACCATCGCCATGACGACCGTGTAAGCAGGGGCGACTCTGCTGATGAGACGTGAGGTTAGAGTAACGGGGTACATGATTATTTACCGTGTTTCCTCTTTCACCAACTTCTCCACCACTACTTTAACATACTAAAATATGGATGTATTTTCTACCTGATACAGATACAGAGACATGGAGAGGAGCAAAGTGGTTCACTGGCTCATAGATACATAAATAACAAAGAATGCTAACCATACTTGTGACATTTAGTGCATGCTACATGCTAAAGGCTGTAACTTCGAGTCCTGATTTTTCACTTCTAGACAATTTTCTTAATTTTCTCATACAAGTTGTGAGGGGAAGATGACTCCGTTTTCACAGGGGGTAATTGTAATGTCAGAAATATATTTCTAACATTTGTCATGCACATGTTTAACGGCTGAAGTGAATGTCTGTGCTATGACCTGAATAGTCATCTCAGGTCATGTCACAGATAAAGGCTAGGCCTTGGGGTGATACGTATCATACCCTATCATATCTTGTCAATCTGATACGTGCGATCGCTGTATAATATGCCACTGAGTGTGTAAGAGGGCAGAGCACTGTAAGCTGTCTGTGTTCTCCCTGCGTTTAAGACAATAAATGGCCACTTGATTCAGACTTCAACACTCTTCTCCATTTTTTATTACGTTATTATATATACAAAAATGCTACAACATAACCCCGCTGGGCAGTGTTGCCTGGTGGTTAGCTAACAGAGTAGGCCTATTTTATGTTAACCTGTTTTAATACATGTAAATTATGCAATTCGAGTTGGGAATATTTTCTCCCATCAATCCAAAGTTTTGAGGATTAATGTGAATATAGTCTGCATAGTTTATATTTCCCCCTCCATGAATTATGGGCTGTTGCTTTCTCACAGATCAGTGTTAAATTAAAGTGCATATTGCATCTGTTGTTGATCACCCTGCGTCTGTTTAGTCCTGCTAAGTCTGAATGGCCTAATGCTTCTCTCCACATTCTGTCTAAACTCGACGCGAGTGCAGTCTACTTCATTGGACTAGAGGCTGAACCAGTGTGGGCCTGTAGGAGGCCTGTGGTTTTGTCATTGCCCAACGGTCCGTCAGCTGTCAGTCCAAAACCACAGACAGAATGGAGTCGATCACTGTGGTTCTTTCCTTGCTTTGGTGACTTGCGCCAGGTGAAAAGAGGATTCTGCAGTAAAAGCCATGATAAGGCCCACTGGTTGTATGATGACTGTAATGTCTTTCAGAAACGTTGCCAACTCTGGGACCTAGTTTCAAAATGTATATTCAAAATATAGAGTCGATATTTATAGGTTCAGGAGCAGGACCAAGCCTCAACCAATCAACCTTGCTAGTGAATTACGTGTTAACGATAAGAGAGCCATGGAACAACTGCTTTGACCGCCATGTTGTATGTAACATTGCAAGTTCTGAGACTTTTCCTCTTGTTTCCAATATTCTATCTACAGCATAGTTGGCGCTTCACTGGTTAATGATGAATCCTGGCTACAGGCGTTGTCCCATCAAAAGTAATGATTAGAAAAACATCAAACTTGTCATAATGTACTTAGTAAATTGATTTAGGAACACTTGGCAAACCAGAGCGCGGGCACTTTAGTAAAGTCACATCTCTGGAGGAAAGCTGGCCACCATCAGAGAAAAGCCCCTCGGTCTCCCTTTACTCTGCCCCCTCAGTCTCTCTGGGCCGGGCTGCTGTTGAGGTTGGCGTCCTATAGCGCAGTCCTCTAATCTCACCATCTCTTGGACTAATACCCTGCAGGGAACATTAAGGTTTCTGTTGATGATCTATTCTGTAGATTATACCACACAAAACGCCTGCCACTCAATCATTTCTTCATTCAGTTCATTAGAAAATAAGGTGAAAAAGAAAACATGTCCTCAAAGAAGGCCACTGCCAATCGGCCAAGCACAGCATGAACTCCATCAAAAGGATATTGGTCTACACAGTGTGAACCTCCCGGGTTTATGGGTTGTTTGCATAGTGTTTTCTCCTTTGGTACCACTGCAATGGAAACATTAAGTACAGTGTTGAATTGTGCTATAGTCATTCCACGCTACAAGTTTGTCCGGATAATCCCAGGCCTAATCTTTGTCCAAACAATGTTGGGAAATGGCAGCATCATGGATTACGCAGCAGTAAGGGGCTTTGCAGGTGGATAATCCCTCTTCCTTGTCTTAAAGGGTGCTCATTTAGGATTTGTTTTGTCTCGGTTTTACTTTTGAAAGAGGAGACGCTGTTTGGGAGAGAAGCTCCATGAATCTTCCGGATGTCGTCATTTGCTCTTTCTAAAAACGCCAGGTGCAATGAGTCAGAAGCTTCTCTCTTTCTCCATGTTTGCTTCAGGGCTGTCAGTAAATTACAAAACATGTCATCCAAAAGGTGGAGAAGACTTCTGAAAATATAGCTTACATGTTCTTTTGTTTGATGCAGATTAGTTCCGATGTTGGGACTATATTTACTTTTTCTGTTTACATTATTCATTCCAGGGAAAAAAACCTCCAACCTTTATGAACACATTTCCTCTGGTGGAGTATTTCCTTCCAATGCAACGTTTTTTGACATGTCGCCAGTGATTGTGTAACATGTAGTCTTCTTGATATTTACTTATATTTCTAATGAACAACAGCATTAAAACTTGAATATTTTCGGTACCTGCTTTATTTTTTTATTTTTATTTTTCCGACCAAAAAATAATAATAAAAACAGCTCCAAGCCCATACAGTTGTCTATGGTATCAATGGTGAGAAAATAATTGTAACATTAATGAAAACTGATACCGTACCTCTATTTAAAGAGGGGGTATTGTACGGTAGCGCAGCGGTTAGTGCTCTCGCTTCACAGCAAGAAGGTCCCGGGTTCGATTCCCACCAGGACAGGGCCTTTCTGTGTGGAGTTTGCATGTTCTCCCCGTGTCTGCGTAGGTTTCCTCCGGGTACTCCGGTTTCCCCTACCACCAAAAACATGTACAATAGGCCAGGATGAATGATGTGTGTGAATGCATGGAGGTGGTCAGAGGGACCGTTGGCGCAGATGTGTGTAATTGCGACAGCGCTTCTGTCAGTCTCCCCCAGGGGAAACACCACCAAGTATGGAGTGAATGTAAAATGCTCTCATGTAAAGCGCTTTGTGACCATGTCTGTGAAAGGCGCTATATAAATAAAGATCTTTCTTCTTCTTCTTCTTCTTTTTTTCAATCACATAGCACCAGTCTATAGCATACTACAATGATGACGTAACCTTCTGTTGGTCTGTATATGCAGTAAATTAAAATAACTGCCTTGAATAAAATTGCTCTCTCAAAATGGCTGTACTGAACGTCTTGAAATAGGCCTCTGTCTCTTTAAGAAGCTTTCCGACACGCCCCCTTCAGCACACTGCTGTGGCATCTAAACAACACTACTGTGCGGGGAGGGGGCTCTGCTGAGCTGAGGAGCAGTGGTTGGTGGCTTGGCTGGTTTTTACTGATTACTCAAAAATATGTGAATGAGCCAAGCCAACACTCCAGGCATGTGTTTAATGAGGGAATGACATAATAACATGATATAAAGCTTGAAAAAGTCGATTTTACATAATACCCCCCTTTAAGATGTGGTTAACTGAAATTGAAAACTGTAATATTTATGCAATTCTGTTGATCAATTGAACAATGACAAATAAAGCACTGACTTACGTTACTGACTTACGTTTTGACTTTGTTTTTTTAGTCAAATCATTGTTATCATTATTTAGCCTACAGTAGTTTTCTGTTGACTGAAATCCCATGTAAATTTGGTGTCATGGATAATGTACCATGACCTGTGACCTGGGAAAGTGGAATCTACCTCGTCACCTAGCAACAGTACAATGGGCACATTATTCCAAAAATGTGCCCATATATGGCTTTTCCAAAATCACGTAAGACGATTCCATACTGGAATGTTTTGGTATCGCTATGGTTTCTGTCTGTCACATCTGCTCTCCCAAACATTCATTTCACATCGTGATTCGTTCAGAGCAGCTGTGTGAAGCACATTTCGGACTGTTTTGATACAGTTTTATTTAGTTGTTACAAACCTTTGTGACATTAACGAAATGGAAAACGCCCAAAACATGTCCTACAGTGCTACAGAAGGTGCTGAAGCCTTCTCGAAAAAAGACTGGCTGATACAGGAGATACAGGGGCTCCATGCCAGCGAAAGACAGTGGAGATGGGAGAGAGATTTTCTCCTTCAGAGAGAAAGATGGCGGCAGGACAGTGACAGGTTCTGGCTGACCGCCTTTCATGCCAGAGAAAAACAATGGTCAGAGGCCCAGTTGGAGAATCAAAGACGCTGGTTGGACTGGAAAGTCCTACATGATCAGCAAATACAAGACTTTGAAAACTCTGCACAAGAGTCCAAAGCGCGGGAGGAGCTACTGCTAAAAGTGTTGAAAGGAGGGAAGAGGGATCTAATAATCGAAATTGAGAAAACCTCTGAAATGTTAATCCCTCAGCCTACAAACACGCAGGGGTTCGAAGAAGTCAAGGTTCAGCAAATATATTTTGACCCAGCGAACACTCCCAACTTTAGCTACGGCCACAAGTCCTACAGTGCTACAGAAAGCACTAAAGCCTTTGCGGATAAAGACAGTCTGATACAGGAGATACAGGCGCTCCGTGCCAGAGAGACACAGTGGAGAGAGGAAAGAGAAATTCTCGTTCAGAGAGAAAGATGGCGTCAGGAGCGGGACAGGTTCTGGCTGTCCACCTTTTATGCCAGAGAAAGACAGTGGTCAGAGGCCCAGTTGGAAAATCAAAGACGCTTTTGTGAATGGAAAATCCAACATGACAAGCAGATACAAGACTTTAAAAGTGCCGCACAAGAGTCCGAAGCGCGGGAGGCAGTACTGTTAAAAGTGTTGAAAGAGGAGAAGCATCAAATAATACAAATTGAGAGAACGTCTGAAATTTTGATCCCTCCGCCTACAAACACGCAGGAGTTAGGAGACGTCAAAGTTCAACAACATATTTTGAGCCAGCGAACAGTGCCAAAACTAGCTCTGGCCACACTAACCACGCGTTGGTCACATTTGGGGATTTCCCCCCAGAGCTAGAACGATTTCTGAACGATCCTTCAGTGACAGTGGTCGAAATGATGCCACTAAGACCTTCTGAGGATCAGCCCAAGACCGTTATAAAGTCTGAAACGCCTAGCATCAAAATAAAAAGAGAAATCTCAGAAAAATGCCAGCAAAGAAGCAGGTTGTTGAAGGAAAAGAAGTTTGTGATACAGAAAGACCTCCAGCAAAGCCACAGAACAAGGACACAGTGGTTCCACACAAGACTCAGGTGAACAGGTTAGTTGACACATGCCAACCAGAGGAGACAAGTATTCCTAACATCCAGTCTTCTGAAACCACCAACTACGTGAGAGAGAAAAATAAGACTCGTAACACGCCAATAGACTTTTATCCACTTAATGGTGAAACGTCTTCAGAGGCTGGAGTTGAAAGATCCCAAAGAGCTCAAAAAGAGTGTGTTCCACAGGAAACCAAACTTATCATAGACAAAGGAACCCCAGCATTAGCCCTCTTGGACCACGGAGCTCAGAAATCCCAGCCTCAGGAGACATTTGTGACTCACATCAAGGACAAAAACACCAGCCTGCTTGCATGCACCACTAAAACTCAAAGACAAAGGAAGAAGGGGCAGAATCAGCAGAGAGACGTGAAGACAGTGAGAGTTCACCACATATAGGGCCATACTGCTGTTTTATTAGTTATACGTTTATAAGTTTCAACAAATTAATATGTAAAAAGGTCTAAATTACTTAAAAGAAAAAAAAAGGTTATTGTATAGACGGTCAAACTACTTGTTCAAAAATATACTTTAAAAGTACAAATAGGCAAATGTGTTGAGTCAAATTCTAAAATATGAAGATATACTTCTCAGGACTAAACACACATTTCAGCTCCCATTGGTTTCCTCTGCGGGCCGGATCACTGAGACAACAAGCGGCTGTCCTCGGAGGAGAGCGTCCCGTTACAGGAGACCAGGGCCCAGATAACGCTGAGCTGAGGAAACAACTTAATGCAGGTGCACGGGCGATGCTGCTCGAACGACGGCAGGCCACAGAGCGAGGACCTGCAGCTGCGTTTGGAAGCCTCTGACCCCGGGGTCCTGCACGATGGGGGGGTTTGGGCACCCCTGTGGTGAGCTGACTCCCGAAAAGCTGATTTGTCGTCAGAGAGGTACATTTGCTGCCATTGGTGTGACAGGACCGGTGTTAGGACAGGGGGTGGTTACAGGACCGGGGAGGTTAAGACAGTGGGGTGGTTACAGGACCGGGGGGGTGGTTACTGGACTGGGAGGTTAGGGCAGGGGGTGGTTACTGGACTGGGGTGGTGGGGGATGGGGGAAGGTTCACTCACACCAATGGCATCAAATTGCTTTTTCTGAGCTCAGTTCGCTAGAGATTTGATAGGCCAGGGCGTGACGGGACGGTGTCGGAAAAATAGCGAGGGGTAGGACATCGCGGCGGCAAATTAGCGAGGGGTAGGACATCGCGGGGGAAAATTAGCGAGGGGTAGGACATCGCGGGGGAAAATTAGCGAGGGGTAGGACATCGCGCGGGGAAAATTAGCGAGGGGTAGGACATCGCGGGGGATATTAGCGAGGGGTAGGACATCGCGGGGGCAAATTAGCGAGGGGTAGGACATCGCGGGGGTTTAGCGAGTAGGACCGGGGGAAAATTAGCGAGGGTAGGACATCGCGGGGAAATTAGCGAGGGTAGGACATCGCGCGGGGAAAATTAGCGAGGGGTAGGACATCGCGGGGGGATATTAGCGAGGGGTAGGACATCGCGGGGGAAAATTAGCGAGGGGTAGGACATCGCGCGGGGGAAAATTAGCGAGGGGTAGGACATCGCGGGGGGATATTAGCGAGGGGTAGGACATCGCGGGGGAAAATTAGCGAGGGGTAGGACATCGCGGGGGAAATTAGCGAGGGGTAGGACATCGCGCGGGGGAAAATTAGCGAGGGTAGGACATCGCGGGGGGATATTAGCGAGGGGTAGGACATCGCGGGGGAAAATTAGCGAGGGGTAGGACATCGCGGGGGAAAATTAGCGAGGGGTACTGCGTGTAACGAACTGGGCAGCGACAAATGAGCTTTTCTGAGTTCAGTTCCAGATGTGTCACCAAACCACCCCCTGTGCAGGACCCGGGACAGGGGCTCCACGCAGCTGTAGTGTACCTCGTTCTGTGGCTGCTGTCGCGGGCAGCATCGCCTTGTTCCTGCATTTAGGTTGTTTCTTCAGCTCAACGGTCTAGGCTCGAGTCTCCTGTGTCGGGACGCTCTCCTCCTAGGACGGCCGCTTGTTGCCTCAGAGCTCAGGCCTGCAGAGGGAATGAATGGGAGCTGCTGGTGTGAGTTTAATCACTCCTGCGCTCGTGCAACTTCAGCACCGGATTGCAAACCTACACAGAGTTTAGAATGTATGACAAATGTGCGGATGTGGTCAGGAACTGTGTTGTCTTCAGAAGTATATCTTCATATTTTTTAAGCTACAAAAATGCTTTTACTCAAGAAATGAAAAGAAATACTTTGACCACCTCTGCAAATGCAATATGATGGACGAGTAATCTATGAAATCCCGCCCACGTCAGAGGGATATTCCTGTGACATCCCCCATCACTGCGTCAACTCTCTGGAGCAACCTTACCTCTGTTGTTCCATGTATTTCACATCACTCTGTCACCCATCAGGGTTGCGCTGTATCTGTCTCAATCAGCGCTCCGGTTAGCGGCCTTGTGTCGCATAATCATCCCAGCTCAGACCTCAGCTATAAAGTCATCACGTCTATGTTCAATAAAACTCTTCTAATGCAGCTTTGTTTCTGTGAGTCTTTTCAGGTTGAGTTGAAGCAGAATTGATAAAACCCTATTCCATGTCCACTTTTGTGTGTAAAATGCCTCTAAAATCTGTTATCTCAGTATGAGCCCGTCTTCTATTTGTTTGGAACAGAGCCAAGAAATACTTGGGTAAGCACAAAGATTGTTTCATTCAAACACCATTTTCTTTCTCTTTTAATTGATACAAAGCCAATCTTTTTTCCTTCATGGGAACACAATGGGGTTATACATGAACGATATATATTTTTTCCATACCTATGCTAAATTATTTGTCATATAGAACCATAAACATATTAATAATGTAAATGTATCCCCTTTCCTGAACTTCCTTTAACTACAAAACAGCAGAAAAAACACTTTCCAATTTTCCCAAAATCTTCCCAATTTTTCCACTTTTTCCACCAACTTGTTTTTCTTTTTGTTTCTTTTATTAGTTTTAGTTTCTTCAAAATGACATTTGACAGTCCTGGACGTACCATGTCGCTTGTGCGTATGGCCCAAACGTATCAGAAAACTCACAAAACAAAGTTTTTCCACAATCTCTCCGATTTTGCCAACACGGCTCCCTGATGTTGGGAAACGCAGAGGCCCACACAGCAGCTCAAATTAAATTGGGATGTATTATGCAAAATCGACCAACATGGCAGAGTTTTCTGTGAGTGCGTTCACATCATGGACAATACAGTTTGTGACAGAGTCAAACTGTTTACATATAGCGAACAAAGCTTTTATAAGTTGACTTTAGGCATGTAGGTCATGCTCATTATTGTTGCCTGCTGCTGTAATTTATTGTGCTTATTGAATACATGTATTTTTTTTGGCGGCTCAGTTTGGGGAAAACAAATATTGACAAATGAAGGCTATATAAAGATGTTTATTACTGATAATGCATGAGAAACAAGCTAACCAGTTACTTTGATCATAACCCCTGATCCTAAACCTAACTCCCTGATCAGGAACGGCAAGTAACCAAAGTACCAAAGTAATCCAGGTGAGGATGACACTTGAACGCCACAGGACTGTCCGGCATCAGCAACATAAACCCTCCTTGTCATTTTAAAGAATGGTCATTAGGGATTAGACCTTACAAAGACCTCACACTGTTCCATTGACCAAGCAGCTAACAAGACACAGCTTAAAGAGCGAATACTTGTAATTACAAAGTTTCATTTAGTGAAGCATCATCGCTGTTGTTGGCACAATTGAAAACAGCAGGATTGTCCTAAAATAACATATATTTCCGGAAAAACGGAACAACTATTACGTGTGCGGGTCCCATCTTCGCGGGCGCTATAAAAGAACGTGAAACCAACCGGGATTCAGAGCAGCAGCAGCAGCAGAAGAAGAAGACGTAACCCAAAGATCCGCAGTCGAGATGAAAGCGTGGTCACGATCGAGCGTCCTGGTGGCGGCCCTGATCCTGGAGTGCTGCGCCGCGTTTGCCGCTGTGCCGCTGAGCAAAGGCGACGACGGCTCCCTGGAGCAGGACGCGCTGGCCTCTCTGCTGAGCGACGAGATGCCCGACGGCAGCCTGAGTGAGGCCGAGGTGAGTGTCAAATACTCCGCTAATTTAATCAAATATGGGTACATGGTGACTAGGGCTTCCTCCCCCCGAAACAACTACTTTAACAAAACCTGCTTTTCAATACCTTAACAGTACTTTTATCTATACCTGTGTTATTTTTGCATTAAAATAACAGGCATAAATCGTTCAGGATGTCCTAAAACAGCACAGAAAGCAACACAGGCCTCAGCAGTGTCACCTGCAACTTCATGCAAGCCGAATTCCCACTTAAAGCAGTACTAAGTAACGTGTTTACCTTAATAAATCCTTTCCGTAGTCCCTCTGGGGGTAATCCAAGTGTCAATGGGATGATTGGGGGGTCTTTCATCTCCCCCTGGTGTCTCTGGCCAGAAAACCATGCTTGCAACTTGGCTGCCACCGGGGCGGAGCAACCAATACACACTAATGTAATCATGAAGAAGAAGCTAACAGGCTAACGGGCTAACGAGATATTTTTTCTTAAATTCATGCAGTTCTTATATTTGAAGAGTCTAGTTGCGCTAGGCTAGGGCAAGGCTAAAGCATTTCTATGGTATCAGCTAGCCTGCATTAAAAACAGTCTGACCCACTCCACAGTGCACCTGAGGTAAATCACTTATAACACCAGACTAACCATATCTGTGTCGATAGAATCATTTTTGAAATATAACTGACCTTGTATCACATGAATTACCGCATTTTGAGGGACTATTTTCACGTAGATCACTCCGCCGCTGCGTTAGCTTACAGCCACGAAGCTGATGCTGCTCAAATATAAGTTATTTAAATGCGAAATGGTTAAAATTATTCTATCGACACAGACATTTATATGGTTAGTCTGGTGTTATAAGTGATTTACCTCAGGTGCACTGTGGAGTGGGTCAGACTGTTTTTAATGCAGGCTAACTGATACCATAGAAATGCCCTAGCCTAGCGCCACTAGACTCTTCAAACATAAGAACTGCATGAATTTAAGAAAAAAATATCATCAACCACACTCTGGATAACTAGGAAATGAGGCCCTATGTCAAAAATCCTGAAATATCCCTTTAAGCTCGTGCATGACGGCACTTTGGACCCGGAGTAACACCTTTTTGAGTGACAGTGCAGGATTTTAGAGGCACTTGTGGTGAATAGGTCTGGGCTCATTCTACACATTAGGCTGGAACATGTAGGAGGAGGAATATACTTAATTTAAACATTTTTAAACTCTGTATAGTCCCTATAATCAGCGATACAAAGCGAGAAAGGACATTATTACCTCCTGAGCTGCAGGGACAGGCCGGATCCACATCATAACACTGTTTTATTTCAGCTAAAGTTTTCTAAACATAAGTACTTCACACGTCAAAGATCTGTTACACAGGGTTACACAACTCACTCTGTAACTAATCATTTATGTTTGGTGCAAATCAAACCCATGTTAAAGCGAGATTTATAGCAAGTTTCCTCCCATAACATCTTAGCTTTCATGTCTAAAGTATAAAAATGACACAACTTACCCCGTACGATGCTTATTTTATGATGTTTTGTCGGTATTGAGGCAGAGAGATCCAGGAAGTAGCTACAACATCGCTTCGCCCCATCTGAACCAAACTTTGGGGCTGGTTTTCGCAAAATAATACCATGCATTTAAATCCGGGTCTATCCAGTTAGATTTCTTCACTTAAAATAAAGGCTTTTTATGCACAAAAGTGAAATGTATATGACAGAAAATAAAATGACAGTAATGTTCAGCAAAAGTCTCAAACTGATGTCTCTAAATGTATTTATTTTCCCCCACATTCAATAAAACAGCAATCATGAGCTGTCTACTGTTTTTAAAGGATTTTAAAGGTATTATGTCTAATACATAGTGTATATAGTAACACTCTCTGAACACCTTCCTGAGACAGTCATGTGACCTCGGTTCATATATGTGCGGAAAGAGAAGACGCTTATGTTTCATGTGGATAGATCCGACCATTACAGAGATATTAACCATAAACCAAGTCGAAAATGTTGCCTTTTGATGGTTACCAAATTCGCAGCTGCTCACAGACTTTTTTACACTCTAATAAATACCCCGACCTCCGCAGGTGAGCGCCAGACCCCGGCAGCCACGGGTCATCGTGGTGGCCGACCCCGGTCTTTGGCGGGCGCTCCACAGCGGGACGGGCCTGTTCAAACGGCGGGCGGAAGAGGAGCACCAGGACCCCAACATCCCCATCCTCAGACGGGACACGATGAGGTGCATGGTGGGGCGTGTCTACCGGCCGTGCTGGGAGGTCTAATCTGGGGCTGTCCCGGCCTGTTCTGCTTCCAGCTGCATGTAAACAAAACCCAAAGATGTGTGAAGATAAACAATAAATTTGATGTTTTACTCTACGGCTGTGTTCTATCGTGATGTGACTGTTTTTTATTATCATTATTTGTGACGTATTAGGCAGGCCCTAGGATTGTGCGACTATTAATGCAAAATCAAGCAAAATCAGTGGGGCATTGCAACTTTTCCAAAAGCCCGCAACTTTCCCGTAACTATTCCAATAGTCCGCAATTTCCTTTGCAACTATTCCTTGACTCCTCAACTTTTGCGGAGCTAACGTGAGTTTCTGATCAGTTAAATCCATTTTACCTGTTATATTTGCAGCGCCTCTGCAGGTCATTCAGACTGAAGCCACAGCCAGGACTTTTCCACCTGCTCCCCACCTCCTCTAACTTCATTTTGCTCTTGCTGCTCTCGGTGTAAGAACAAAGTTCTTGCGTCTTATGAAGTATGAATGAGCCTTTAGGAGTCACAGTTCAGTTGAACCGGAGCCGAAGCTAAATGTCCATGTGTGAAATAAACAGACATTCGTTCTTCTGTTCGATACTATTTTATCAGGGTTGTGTGGACTCATGCTGACCACTCATACAGCCGCTGTATATCACTTTTTTTTTCTATAAAAAGTTGCATAAGGCACCTTGAAGGTTATAAGGAGTCATTAGCGACTCGATTCAGATGTTAAAAGTAGGAGAAATTTACACAAATACAGTAAGTAATGGATGTCTGTGTAAGCTCTCAGTCGTACAGGAGTTGTCCATCTTCAATGAAGGTACTTGAGTTTACAGCGGGTACGTCATACGTCTTCTGATACGATTGGCTATGGCTTCGTGCAGACGCATGATAAACATTCGTAGCGCCCAATAAATGACTATGGACAATGGTAAACCACACCTCTCCTACGAGAAAGTGAATTGGTGGTCCCCAGACTAAATATCATTTGTGATTTTAGTCTGGCGTTAGCCATGCTAGAAGAATGGGGTAGTGATGCAAAAACTACAATGTTTTAAAATTAGTGAAAAAATAAATAAAAATGCAAATGGCCACATGTCACAAACATGTTTTATGAGGAATTCCTGGAATATGAAGACATTACAACTTTTCATTTTAAAAGTTGTAATGTAGCGGTCTCCTCTGTGACAGGAGTTTACAGCCCGTCTGCTCCTAAAGACATGCTTCTATTTAACTCAAGCGAACAACCGGGATGTGCGGAAGGGTCTGTGAGAGCTATAGAAATGCATTTAAAGCTGAGAGGTTTTACTCCACTCCTACTTTTACGGGTTGATTCAGGAAGTGCGACGGACAAAACGTCGTAAAACAAGCATCATGAAGGGTCATTTTGGTCTAATTTCTCACTCTGACATTTAAACCAAGATGTTCAAGGAGAAAACTAGCTTAAAAATGTAAACATTTACCACTGTGAGACAAATCGACGTTTTCATCTGCCTTGTCTCGCCTTAATACCAAACAGTAAGGTCTGGAAATTGTAACTTGTCAATGAATAATGAAGGTTCTGCTAATGCCAAGTCTGCTGCAGCTCAAACTACATGAAGAAGTTAATATTTTAAAAGTTCATCTGGCATGTGTTACTGGAGCTCTCAGGAAACACACCCTCGGATACGGTGTGCTGAGGCCCTCGCGGTTGGCGCTGACGGACCATTTCAGCTCATTTTGGGTCGTCAGAGACAGGACATGCCCGGGATGTTTCTGTCTCGGCTCCCCTCGCCTGTTTGTCTTCACGTCTGAGAGGAGCAGCGGTCTCCGGCAGCTGTTTGACATGTGGTCAGCAGTAGACTGGGGTCTGGGTGGGGGTCTGATGGGGCTCATGCAGCAGGAACATCTGGAGCTGAGGCATGAAAGGGAGAATAACAGCATGGCTATAGAGGTGTGTTTGACAGTTGAATGGAGGATGCTCAGCTTACTGACAGTGCCATAAGGTTGGCGTGGTAGAGATGGTAGAGAAGGAAGGTCGAGGTATCAAAACCCCCTCTGCAGGTACACACTGTCGTTGTGTCCTAGGGCAAGACACTTCAGCCTCCTTGCCTCCATTGTCTGAGTACGTTGGTGTGTAAATGATAGTGTGAACGGGTTCCTTGCTGCAAAAGCGCTTGCCTAATGTACTAGGTGGAAAAGCACTATACAGTCCAGAAAGCTTTACTGAAAACTTTGTTCTTGTTTCTTCTTTTCTTCGTGATCGATTTTTTATTAAACATATTTAGTTTTATGTTACAAGGGCAGAGGAGAAAAATAAATAGAACTTCCTTGCAAAGAGTGAGATATGGCAAGTGAAAAGGAAAAAGAGGAGGAAAATAATTGTCTACATACACATAGGGGTACATTAAAGGCCATATACTCAATTTTTGTATTTTTTTATTTCAAACAGTGAAAGAGGAAATCACAAAATGTAAATGTTAGTTGGGGTACAAACTCATCTTCCCAATACATCTGCAGCATCCCAACTCCCCACAGGGACATGTTCATAAGCACATTTCCCAATCCGCAGGGTCACTCCCCAGGGTCACCTGCACAAAAGTGCCATAAAACTCCAAAATAAGATCTTGAGTGTTTCCTCCACAAACGTGTGAGTTTATAACATACCAAAGGAAGACAAAACAAACTTCATTCCATAACTAGAAAAAGAATCAGATATAGCTACTTTAAATACCTGTACTCCAGACCAATAATTCTCCAATTGCCCCAGCAACTCTCCCACCCACCCTCCTCCCATTCCCTCCCAACCCTCTTGTTTCTTCTTGTTGCATATTGAAGTTCGACTTAGGACCTTGTTAAGATCGAACCATGCAAACTGTGAAATTTTTTAAAACAACAATAGAAAAAAACAATGATCTATAAACCAATCTAAAAGCTTGTGGGGTAAAAGACTGAGGTGAGATCTAACTTTATTAATCCTGACAGAAAGTCATGTGCCAGAAGGAGCGATGTAAATACATTTAAAAACAGTCAAAATCAAAATAATCATACCTACAGTACTATTGGCTATTTCTATATATGTTTTTGTTATAATAGGCTTTAATGATTATATGAAACTGTGTTGATTGTAATCTGTGCTTTTGGGGTGATTTGAATTGAATTGCTGTATTGTTGTCCTTACTCTTGGAATCCACTGGGGGCAGTGTGTTATAATGCGGAGTCAGATCGCGCTGCAGAAGAAGCATTCAAAGGACATTGATTGGTTCTTCAACAAGGAGACGCCTATTTCCTTTTCCTATAAATTACTTGTACTCAACCGGTTCGGCCTCTTGCCCTGCTGCGTCCCTGGCTGTCCACTGAAGATCATCGTGTAGCCTTTAGCATAGCTTTTGTTTTAGATTGTAAATTCAGGGAATAAAATAATGATTTTGATTTTAAAGAACGAGTCTCCATCTTCTCTCCATTTTTGAACACAACACTACCAATAACCTATTTATACAGAATAACTATAACTTTAGGAAGAGAAATGTAGTTTATGTTCATGCACATGGTATGTCTCTAACAAAGCTGTGGTTAGATGCTCATTTACACAGGGAATCACAATCTGAAAGATGAGAACATTCATTACATTCACAAAAAGAATGGGATGACGCTTGTACTTATTTTGTATCTTTGGAAAGCATTTGGCTGTGAAGTAATGTTAAAGAGGGGGTATTATGCTTTTTTCAATCACATAGCACCAGTCTATAGCATACTACAATGATGACGTAACCTTCTGTTGGTCTGTATATGCAGTAAATTAAAATAACTGCCTTGAATAAAATTGCTCTCTCAAAATGGCTGTACTGAACGTCTTGAAATAGGCCTCTGTCTCTTTAAGAAGCTTTCCGACACGCCCCCTTCAGCACACTGCTGTGGCATCTAAACAACACTACTGTGCGGGGAGGGGGCTCTGCTGAGCTGAGGAGCAGTGGTTGGTGGCTTGGCTGGTGACAAAGGTCCAGAGGCGTCTCCAGGAGGTGGGGGTGTTCCTAGGAGGACTGAGGCATAGCTACACCTAAAATGGCTGCCGTCTAAGTTTTTACTGATTACTCAAAAATATGTGAATGAGCCAAGGCAACACTCCAGGCATGTGTTTAATGAGGGAATGACATAATAACATGATATAAAGCTTGAACAGGTCGATTTTACATAATACCCCCCCTTTAAAGTCCCATTTATATGTAACTAATGCGTTATTTCCTGTCCTTATAATATTGCAAATCTTCTCAAAAATAAGATGCAGAGAAGTCAGCTGAACTCTTTTCTGCTGATGGAACAGTATTTGGACATTCTTCTCAGAACACTGAGCGTGAGTCAGCAGGCACTCGGCTCTCTGGGAAACCCGCACCTTTTGGGATTTTTAGAGGGACTTTGTTTGGAAAAAAAACGATTGCGCCAGAGACATGCAGCTCCAAGGCCAGACCGGGCGGGCGCTGTGGAACAAATGAGAGCATTTATTAACGTAATGAAGTGTAATTAAGCAGAACGTCTTGTAAAAACAAAATGAAGGTGTTAACAGAAATATTATTTGCTGTTTCTGTTATGTCAGCAACAGTATGTCCGACCACCACTTTGCAGATGACACTCAGGTCTACGCGTCACTGATGGCAGGAGGGGAACATGGGCACGTATGTGTGAGGGTTTTTTTTGTCTCCAAGGCAGTGATCATGTTTGACTTGTCACATTCATGGACAAATGTATGAACTCTTTATGGAGCTTCTGGAAAATGCCTGAGCTACTTACTGGAGACCTCCCAGAGTAGATAATGATCATTTGGACAACCTGGCTGGAGTTGCCTCATAACCAAACGCTGCCCTTGTCTAATTCCACGGATAAAACCTCCATAATCGCACAGTAATTGCCCTCAGTAGGAACCAGTCTGGAGTTTCCCCCCTTTCGGCTGTCATCGGACCAATCAGGAACAGTGTCACGCAGACAACATCAATTTGCCTTTTACTGCGTGAAATACCTCGAATGCTCAACATTTCCACCAGTCTGTAAGACGGCAGGAGACCCGGGCAACATGTTTATATGAGTCCCAAAGGCTGGACAGTTTGAGAGGCTCCAGACAAAACCTTACGTTTTAGAGCCACTGTCTAATCCTTATAGATATTATTTCCAAATGTAAAATATCATTGCTCAGGAACCCAAGGATGTTGTCGTGAGTCATGGTCATTACGTTCTTGAAAAATTTGAATTTACAACAGTGATCCAATAGCATTCCATATTACATTAACTAAATAATTTCAGCAATTTGCTGATTGAACTTTCGCAAAAGTCCCGCCCCCTTAGCCAATGTTTGCTAGGTCCGGCAAGAGGTTACCACATATAATGGGGGAGAAGTGCGTGTAAGTGACTCTTTATGGTGTATTATACCATGGTCTGGGTGAATACTCGATTCTGATTGGCTGGAAGGTGTCCGTTAAAAAGTGATAATGTACACCTAGCCTGGAAACAGTTAAGTAAGGATTAAACAACGGGAGCCGTGCATTAGACGGTTATAATGCACGACGTGGAGTCAAGAACACCACGACGCGCAGCGGAGTGCATTATAACCGTCTAATGCACGGCTCCTCGTTGTTTAATCCGCTTATACCATGGTCCCACAAACGTAACATTTTATAACAAATGTTGTTTTCATTTACTAAACTCGCTAAATATGCCAACTACAGGGACTATTTTATGTGGGTTTTAAGCGGCCACTGTCTGAACGCTCGTCTCAGAGCGAGCCATTCTCTCGCTGCTGTGAGGATCTCCGTCAGGCTCAACGAAACAACATCAGCACACGCTGCATCGCCAGAATCACAACACAACAGGACTAACCCTGCACTTTTCCGTGGAAGTAAACACCGATATGCGGCACTCCTGGGCAGGAGTTATTTATGGAGTCGCTTACATCTCGGCCCCACGAACTGAAACTTTTATGTTTGACTTTACTAATCCAGCCAAATATGCTTAAGTGCAGGGATCATTTTATATACGTCTGAAAATAATGAATAGTGCCTTAACCGTTTACAGTAGAAATGGAAAGTTCATATTTTATTAACAGAAGGCTAACCTAGCTGCTTGCTCTCCTCTCCTTCCCATTCATCAAAAGTTTTGTTTTGGCCAAAAACGTTGAAATTAACCACAAAATCCATCTCATTTGTTCATGTCAGTCACTAATGAAGCGTTTGTCTGATTTTGCGTGCCTTCTGCTCAGCAAACTCGTGGTAAATCAATTTTCATCACTCAGTTCTTTTCAGTGTAGAGTTTGGCAAATCCGCGCTACATCCTTCTGTCTTAAATCACGCTCTGAAGGCGAGGAGTTGGCTCGGGAAACGTAATGGTCAGCAGGGGGCGCTGTGCATGCTTACAGTCAGGGCATCATCAGTCGCACTGGGAAAGTCAGCCTGGAAAAGTTCACTGGTTTCACGCAGAAAAACAAACCTCTGCAGTGGTATTCCAGTGTTAGCAGCAGCGGCCTCTAAGAGCTACACACAGGAAAGCGTTGCATAACCATGAACCACACACGCACAATGTCAAGCCCCCACGGCGTGCGCTATTTCTCCGACAAAACAAGACTTTTTCAACCTGAAAAACTGATCAACAATAGGCGTAAGTATAAAACTGCCTTTTTTGCGTGGCATTTGTTTGCTAAAGCATGTGCAAACCAAAGCAGCGGTGCCTCCTCTTCCGCGGTGTTTACCCAGTATGTAAATACACATAGACAAAGTCACGCTCCGAAATCTCTCGAATCAAAAGTTTACGCTTTTAAATATACCATAACTGCTAACTTAAACATGTAGAGGCTTCTTTCTGGCTTCAACTGAACGATTCTGCAAAAAAGCGAAAATCACCCATTTTAAAAAATTAGCTTGTTTCTCCATTTGCGAGAAAGTCAGTCTGCCGACTTGTGTCCCTGGAAACCCCGGCGGGTCACATATTCAAAATATGTAACAAAGGGAACACTTCAACTATTGGGGCTAAAGCACCTGTGTGCTTTAGGAAATCGGAAAAATCACTGAGCTACCTTAAATGCACCATCATGTGGACTATATGCTCTTGCACCACTCTTCTTATGTCCATCCAGTATTAATTTAAATCTGGCCAGTCTGTGGTCGGGCCCTGCTCTTGCTGTGGAGGAGAGAGAGGCTGCATTGTCTTTGTCTCTCCCACATTCTGTGGCTCAGCGATGTAACATAAACGTCATTATCCTCCAGCATGGACATAATATACAGTATTTAAGCCGCGCGTCCCGTGTGCAAACAGCTTGTTGTGGCGATGTCCAGCATAGCAGCTCATGAAACTCTTGGCAAACAACATGACGGACGATAAACCTGTATTAGCTTGGCTCTAGTTAGCGTGCAGTGTTTATTTAGCTAATTTATCAGCTTTGAACTGCGAGAAATGCTTCCCTGTCCATTCGTTTCTATGGGAGAATATAAGGGGAATGTCTGGTAGCAACGGTTGCTATGTGGTATGATTGGACAATGGCCATTTTGGGGCAGGGTTTTGCGAAACGTTAATTGTGACCGTTACAATTGCTTTTCCAATTCGATTGCAATTTAAAGCAGTACAAAGTAACTTGTTTACCTTAATAAATCCTTTCCGTAGTTCTCTGGGGGTAATACAAGTGTTAATGGGATGATTGGGGGGTCTTTCATCTCCCCCTGGTGTCTCTGGCCAGAAAACCACCCTTGCAACTTGGCTGCCACCGGGGCGGAGCAACCAATACACACTAATGGAATCACGAAGAAGAAGCTAACAGGCTAACGGGCAAAGCTAACTGCGAGGCTAGCATCACTTAAACAGTATTTACAGCCAAGTTTGAGTGAAAAAAATTATCTCTATTGTGTAATAGGATGAACAATATCCCTCTCTCCCTTTGTCTTTTCTGTCAGCGTAGTATTTACTCTCACGGACAGTTAATGAGTACAAAAACACAGCATGCTATGACACCTGCAGTGGTGCTTATGGCCTCTAGGGGCATAAGTTACTTAGTACTGCTTTAAAAGCATGCAGACTTATTTTGGCCAACATTGAAAAGTGATGTAATTTCCTTCCCACTGTGAATGATTTTAGCCCAGTGTGATGCCCCGTTAAAACAGCCATGAGTGAGAGTCGAGACAAGCATTTTACAGGAAGTTTTGTTGTGAACATGTGGGATTAGTTAGTGTGCAATAATGCCGAGGGTAACGCAAACGTTTACAGGACTTGTTCTGTCTAAGTGGAGGCCCGTGTGTGGAGCCAGAATAGTGCCACCCTAATGCTGGCATTAGAAAGAATTTCTATTAAACATTTTATATTGTCATTTAAACATTTGAATTTCAATTTATTTCATATACAAACAGAACTACAATCTTTTATTTTATTTTGGTTGACTGTTATTATTATTCCCCTCCTGGAACTGCCACCTTAACGCGGTGGAGGGGTTTGAGCACCCGAATGATCCTGGCAAACAGGTCCTAGGTGACGGGTCAGACAAAGAGCAGTTCAGAAGCCCCTTATGAGAGACCAACAGGCCCGGTTAGAACCATGAGGCCGTCCTTCTGTGGACCCACCACCTGCAGGAGGAGCCATAGGGGCTGGTGCAATGTGACGACCTGGCAACGGACAAGTGGAAGAAAATGGATGGATGGATGGATGGATGTTTTTAATGCTAGTTGTTTTATTGCAACGACAATCCAATAATTTTCAATCAAAGTCGGCCACCAAAATGGAGCAGTCTGCTGAAGTGGATGGAGAAACCTTCCAGCTTCCCCCCGTCACCCCCAAGGTGCGAGTGCATCTCCGCTCACGTTCAAACTCTCCCACTCAGCTGCTCCTGTCCGCCAGGTGCTGTTCGCCTCGTGTTTTCTTTGCGTTGCCACACACTCATTTAAACTATCTTCTTGTTGTCTATGGCAGAGGACACTTATATCAGGACAGTAGTTTGGCGAAAGAAGTGAGCAGAGCTGTTGTATTTGTCCCAAAGGGGAGTTGAATGTGACCATTTGCCAATTTAAACAGTGTTGTCCTAAACCCCAGATTGACAAATGGTGGCAAATGGTTAGCAGTGGTTCTCAAACAGTGGGGCAGGGCTCGAGTTAAGGTCATCATGTTCCACTTCTGCCCTGCACTACTGCGTGTAACTGTTTTTGACTGTCAGTAGGTTCGCCCTTCATTGATTAGAATGCGTATTATGGGCTCCTTAGTGGAGTTTTGCTTAGAGACGAGCACCGGCTCTGCCTCTGCATTTGACCTGATGCTGCTGGTCAGTGACACGTACTGTAGATCTGAGTGTCATCTGCATATAGTTGTGATGGGACAAATTGTTGGTGTGTATTAGCTGACCTAATGGAAGCAAGAACAGATTGAACAGGAGAGGTCCAAGGATCAACCCTTGGGGAACCACCATTTGGTCTGAGACACAGTCATCAACAAAGTTCACAAAGTACTGAAGCCTTGCCGGCGTCCGTGCTTAGTCTGTGCAATCTTTTAGTTTTCTCTCGGGACAAGGAGTTCAATGAGCAAATTAAGTTTAGCCAGGGGGGTCCATCAATTACTGCACAATTCCACACTGCAAGACTTCATTTGGTCAGTCTACCTTTTCGTGCAAATGTTTGTGAAGGCTCTCAATCATCCAGGGAGTATCCATCGTAGAAAAGGTGAAATCATCGACTGGAATGGGTTTTGGTACAAAGGTCCAAAGCTGTGGAATTTAAGAACTTAAGACCATATCTGAGTTTATTCACTTCTAGGGTGAAGTCTTGGCTGAAAAACAAACCAAAGCTGTGCCCATTTGACTGTGTTGTACTGTAGTGTTTCCCAACCATTGGTATGGGACCCATTTTAATGATATGTTTCAGTAAAAGCTTTAACTTTATTATTAGTGGTATTTTGAAGATAACTCTCTACTAAATACTGAGTTATCCTTGAGTTAGGGGGTATAAATTAATGCTTCGAGGGGTACATGGGACATAAAAGGTTGTGAACCACTGTTATAATATGAATGTATTTTATTATTGTAAATTGTGAAGAAAAGCCCGGGTGCCATGCCATTGGTCCGACAACCCATTAGTCCGACGTCTCATTATTCCAAAAATGTCCCATTGAGCAGAGGTTCCATTAGTCCAACCCAGTTGTGCTGTGGATTAGAGAGCCATATACAACCATTGGGCCTAAGTGGACTCTTGCCTGAACCTAATTGTATTTGTCAAGCCCTACTCAATGGGACATTTTCAGATTAGTGAGACATCGGACTAATGGGCCGACCCCGAAAAGCCCAATCAGGGACATGAGCTGCGAATAAGTTTTAGCAAGAAGCTCTTTATGCGTTGTATTTTGCTGCCAACCTGAATTGTAACTACCGTAAATCCTCTAATACTGGCCTGTATTCCATTAGCGGCCGCGTCTCTAACAGTGGCCGGGCTCGCTGCTGGCGGAGACAATTAAAAGCCGGTATTCTGTCCTCACGATGGTGTCACTACCAGGGCTAGACAGATAGCGAACAAAAAAAGACTCCGGACGCCATGTAGAGTTTGCTGTGTCTTTACTGGCATCAGGCAGTTGTAATCTTTTTTGTAAAACTGTAACAGAACACATACAATTGTGTATTAATAAATTGCACACACTGTACCCACAACAAATGCAATGCAAATACAACGGCAATGCACACATTTGCATATAATATGAATTGATCATGCTTTTTAACATTTTTGAAAACACATAATGTGCTTATGACCAAAAATAAATGTACATTTAAAAAGTAAAAAATATGTAGCCTAGCTTAACTCACATGGAGCTACTACACAGGAGCTAACCATACTTGTGTTAATCTGCAAATATTTTCAACAACGTACATTTAAAGTAAAACAACATTGCAATATTAATATTTTGTGACTTACGGACTAAGATACCCCAAGGCTGAAAACTGCCGAAGAGACACTGACACCAGAACTGCACCGTAAGCTGGCCATGTTGTAACTGACTGCGCGTAGCAAAAACAAAACCTAAAAAATTAAATCCGTCCACTAGGGGGCAGCAACCGACCATCTAATATCAAGACGTTTAGCATAAGAAAACATTATATGATAAACAGTACACTCCCCGCCTGGTATATTAATAAATGTACCACTATTGATTACTCTTAAACAACATTCTCAGACAGAAGTATAATCACATCAGTGACAGGTCTAAGATACGTTTTAGCAGAACCTTGTTTCACAATTTTGACTTCAATCTTTCTTACTCTTTTGTCATCACTGGGAATAGCCTTAACTACAATACCGACAGGCCATTCATTACGCTTGACTTGATTGTCTTTTAACAAAACAATGTCACCCTCTTTCACATTAGGTTTCTCTCCTTTCCATTTCCGCCTAGTCTGCAGTGTAGCGAGATACTCCTGCCTCCACCTTTTCCAGAAACAGTCTGCGAGACCCTGAACTTGGCACCACTGGGTCTTGTAAAGGTCTTTGAGTTCAAAGTCACCAGGGGTGCCAACACTGGACTGGCCTTCTGAGTGAGAAGCATTGCTGGTGAGAGAACTTCTGGTGTTTCAGGATCGGACGATACAGGGACTAAGGGCCTGGCGTTCATTATGGCCATGACCTCAGCCATAAGAGTGACCAGTACCTCATGTGTGAGGCGTGTGGTTGAGTTTTTCAAAAGCAAGCCGTTGAGGATGTTGCGGACAAGTCCAATCATCTTCTCCCACACCCCTCCCATGTGAGAAGAATGTGGAGCATTGAAAGTCCATTTGCAACTTTGATCCTGCAAGAATTCCTTTATCTCTGGATCTTCAGTGTTGATTTGCAACTCTTTGCAGGCACCTATGAAGTTCGTACCTTGATCTGATCTGAGGTGCTTGACTGGTCCTCTGATTGACAGGAATCGGCGCAGAGCATTTATGAAGCTGGAGGTAGACATCGACTCGACAACTTCTATGTGGACTGCCCTAGTACAAAGACAAGTAAACATCACAGCCCACCTTTTGCTCTCAGCACTGTTAGCTCTTGTGCGACGGGATGTGACATTCCAAGGTCCAAAAACATCCAGACCCACGTGAGTGAACGGTGGGTCAACAGTAAGTCTGTCCGCAGGTAAACTGGCCATTTTTTGTTCTTCTAGGCGGCCTCTGAGTTTCCTACACGTGACACATTTGTGGATTATACTTGAAATGAGTCTCTTAGCTCCTACAATCCAAAGTCCAGCAGTGCGCAATGCGCCTTCAGTGAATTGACGCCCTTGGTGAGCTACTTTGTTGTGATAGTGTCTGATCAAGAGGACAGCTAAATGGTGAGAATTTGGGATTATCAAGGGGTGCTTTTCTATTTCGGAAAGATCAGCTGATTGCAAACGTCCCCTACCCTTAACAAACCGTCCTCATCAATAAAAGGGTCAAGCTGTAGGAGGGGACTGTGAGAAAGGATTTCTTTTCCTTTGAAAGTCTTTCAATTTCCTCTCCATAGCTCTCCTGTTGAACACACTTAATGATGACTGTTTTTGCCTGTGAGAGTTCTGTAACATTGTTTGTGAGGACTTGGAAAGGGACCTTGCTATTTGTAGAAGAGTCGTTATTCCTCTGACTAAAGATTTCCATGTTGAAAAACGTTCAAATCTGTGAGAGCCAAGTCTGTTTACATTGACTTTGGTTGCTAAAGCGGTCACTTGGGGACGGATTTCCATGTCAACTGAAGGGTCCACAAGATCAAAGGTTGTAATTTCCTTACATTGTTCTGTATTGTACTGTGTTAGGAACTGTGGACCAGCAAGCCAGGTAGTGTATTGCAGATGAGATGCTTGGACTAGCCTGGTACCGTGGTCTGCTGGGTTTTGTTCTGTGGCTACATGACGCCACTGCTCTGGGTTTGTAGACTTGCGGATCTGGGCAACTCTGTTTGCTACATACACATAGAATCTGCGAGTGCTGTTGTGGATATACCCAAGAACTATTCGACTGTCTGTGTAAAACCTCACAGCATGTAACTGAATGTCACTTTCATCAATGATTGTCTGAGCCAGTTCTACTGCTAATACAGCTGCGCACAGTTCTAAGCGGGGAACAGTGTGGGCGGAAGATGGCGCTAACTTAGACTTGCCCATAACAAACCCAACGTGGCACTGGCCATCACTGTCAGTCACTCTGAAATATGCTACAGCTGCTATTGCCATTGTCGAAGCGTCTGAGAAGACGCATAACTCTCGTGTTTGGGTGTGGGACAATGTAATGGGAACAAAGGGTCTCTGAATCTGTAAACTTTCAAGAACAGTGAGTGATTTAGTCCATTTTATCCACCCTGCCTCCCTGTCTGCTGGTAATGGCTCATCCCATTCCTGTTGCTCTAGAGTTAGCTCCCTGTACAATGCTTTGCCCTGAATTGTGACTGGGGCGGCGAACCCCAGAGGGTCGTACAGGCTGTTGACAACAGAAAGTACACCGCGGCGAGTGAATGGCTTAGTGTCTTTTGCAACTCGAAAAGTAAAACAGTCATTCTCTAAGTTCCAACTCACTCCAAGACTGCGCTGAAGAGGCAGTGGATCCACATCCAAATCCAAATCCTTGAGATCTGAGGCTCTTTCCTCGGGAGGGAATGCATTAATTACTCGGCTGACATTGGAAGCGATTTTGTGAAGCCTAATGTTTGACTCAGCCAGCATGTTTCTCGTTGTTTTTAGGAGTTCAATAGCTTCGCTTTCACTGGGCACAGAAGCAAGTCCATCATCCACATAGAAATTGCGGAAGACGAACTGTTTTGCGTTTGAGCCGTGCTCCTCTTCCCCTAACTCAGCTGCTCGTCTCAGTCCATAGATAGCAATGGCCGGGGAAGGACAGAAAACTAATGTATTTTATATAGTGATTTTATTGTAGATTAGATTTATAGATTGTAATGTTTTTTGTACTCACCTGTCCAGGGACTGCAGATGGAAAATAGCTACTTTGCTAATCTGGTACAAATCATCTCTTCTTTTGTAAAGACTAATGGTTTTGTACACTGTCCCTGTTTCAATAAACAATAAACTAAACTAAACTAAACTAGACTGTTCCCAAAACTGGGACTTTCATGCGGAACTCAGTTATGTCTTTACTCAGATCATTGTCTTTGAACCATAGGAACCTGAGATAATTTCTGTGGGACTCTTTGACTCGAAAACAGTAAAACATCTGCTCTACATCGACAGTTACTGCCACTTGTTCTCTTCTAAAGCGCAGTAAAACACCGAGCAGTGTATTGTTTAAATCTGGTCCCTTAGAAGAGTGTCGTTTAGTGAGATACCTTTAAACTGTGCACTTGAATCAAATACTGCACGGATTTTGCCCGGTTTCTGGGGATGGTACACTCCGAATATTGGCAGGTACCAACATTCCTCACCTGGTTTTAACTCTGGCGCATTTCTGCTTGGTCATTTTCAAAGATTCTTTGCATGAATTCAATGAATTGTTCCCTCATGTCTGTCTTTTGTCCAAAGTCCGTTTCAGAACAGTGAGGCGTTTCAGAACCTGTTCTCTGTTGTTGGGAAGGTGGGGGCGTGGGCTACGGAAGGGCAGAGGCGCCACCCAGTGGTTGTCATTGTCCATGTACACTTCTCTGTCCATGGTCTCAAGAAACATTTTGTCCTCAATAGACAAGGCTGGTTTGTCATCGTCAGGGCTTCTTTCAAAGACATTAAGCCCAAGAGTGTCGGTTGGTCTGAGTGAGGATACTTCTATGTCACTGAAGGCAGCAGTTCGCCGTTTGGGAGAAACAAATGTCTCTTTTATCTGGATTGCGCTCATACAGGGTTCAAGAAAGGAAGTGCGGCCATTTGGTAACACATTTGTTTTGTACACGTTTACTTTTGTTTGTTTGTGCGCTCCCTGAAGACATACCTCACCTACAACAACCCACCCCAAATCTAGTCGCTGGGCATAAGGTGTGTTGTGTGGGCCATTGTACTGCTCACGTACTTTGTGTACACTCATGATGTCTCGCCCCAATAAGAGAAGAATGGGTGTGTCTAGCTCTAATGGGGGTATTTACCTGCTATTGGCGCAAGGTGAGGAAAGTACTGCACAATGTCAGGAGTTGGGATTTCACTGTGATCATCTGGCATTGTGTTACACTCTAACAGAGGTGGAAGAGTCACATGAGTTTTACCGTCAAGTGATGAAACAACAAAGTTGTAAGCTTTCCTCCCTGTAGTTTCACTGACGCCTGCACAGGTTTTCAAAGTGTAAGTAGACGGGGCTGCTTAATGTCAAACAGCTCGAAGAAGTCTGATTTTGCCAAGGACCGGTTACTTTGGTCATCTAAGACTATGTACATTTTATAAGCTCTGTCAGGGCGATTAGCTGGGTACACGTTTACAAGAGAGATTTTTGAGCACGATCTGAGTCCATGAGCTTTGTCACAAATTTCAGTGCATTTTGAGGTGACTTCAGGAGGAGGACTACTATCACGCTCCCCGCCATGCTCTTGTTCAGTTGCGTGTGCTTCAGTTGACCAAGGAGCTGGACCTGGGTGTAGAGCACTGATGTGTCTGTCACTATTACACTCTTTGCACTTAACTGCAACTTTACAGTCTTAGCCATGTGTTTAGTGGACGCGCAACAGCGAAAACAGATAGAGTTTTCTTTAAGATAAGCTTTCCTTCATCTAAGTGTTTGCCCCTAAACCCACGACACTTGGATAGGGGATGTGGCTTGTTGTGCATTGGACAACAATCTGCTGGCTCATTTATTTTCCTTTCTTTGAGATGTTGCTGGGTGCTGGAGGTGTAGCTGTAACCTCAGTTTTTCTGACTGACACTGTTTTCGGATTGTTGTATTGTCTCGCATGTTTGTCTTGCCTTACTTGGCTGGTCGCGCAGGATGATGAGAATGCAAAACTTGGATCGTTTCTGGTTTTTGCTTGTTTGGATATGAAACTTGCAAAGTAAGCGAAAGGCGGAAAGGAAACTCTACGTTCTTCCTTATACATTGAGCCTAGTGTGATCCAGCGCTCCTGCAGACCATAAGGAAGCTTCTCTACAATAGGATTGACTCCCCTAGCTGTGTCAAGATAGGCTAAACCATGTAAATGTCCGCCTGACTTAGCTGCCTGTATCTCCAAAAGAAGGTCTCCTAATTCTCGGAGACGCTGATTGTCTTTGTTAGAGATTTGGGAAAGTTCTCTAGTTTTGACAGCAAGGCATTTTCAATAACCTCTGGTGAGCCGTAAGTGTCATCTAGCCTTTGCCAAACCATGGCTACTCCTGCTGTTGTGTTATGAACGTGAGCTGATCTGATTCGCATAGCTTGTGAGGATGAATCGGGGCCGAGCCACTTTAACAGTAAGTCGAGCTCTTCTCTAGCTGTTAAATTAAGCTCCCTGATTACATCCTGGAAAGACGCTTTCCAGGCCCAGTAGTTTTCTGGACAGTCATCAAATTTTAAGAGACCACTGCTCACTATTTCTCTCCTAACAAGGTGTTTAGCGAGATCAGTCATTTGTGTTGTTTCAAAAGCATAGTCTCTAAGGCTGGATATATGAGACTCTGGAGGGGGAGGATAAATTGAAGCCCTATTCTGCTTGCTGAATGTTACCTCGTTCTTAACAAAGGGCTTAGGTAGGCTTGTCTCCCTGTTTGAGAGCGGGTACCACTGGACAGGACGTGGTGATGGCGATGGTGATGGCGACGGTGCTCGTTGTGCCGGTGCGAATGTGGTGGACGGCTGCTGTGGGACCGGAGCTTCTTGCTGAGCGTCTGGTGTCACGTAGTGAGCCTGCACATACTCGCTGGTGCGTTGAGCTGTATCCATGGGAGGAATCTGCGTCAAGTCCTCAAGAGGGTTGCTCTCCATCGCTGCGGCGGCTTCGTAGACTGCTGCTTCCGCTGAGGCTGCTGTGGCACATCTCTCTGTCTTCAACACGTAGAGATTAGCCTCCAACTCTGCTTTGTGTTGTGCTGCTTCTGCCTCTATTTTAGCCTTTTGTCTCATCATTTCTGCTTCTTTAGCTGCATACTTGGCTTCCACCAGGGCTGCTTCTGCTTTAGCTTGGCTCTGGTGGCTGCGACGCTGACCGAGGACCGACTTGATCTGGAGTGTGACTTAGAGGCTATTGACCTGGTCTCATACAGCTTCTGTGTTTGGTCCACTGTGTTGTCTCGTTGCTCCATCTTGTAGTGTCTGCAGCCAGTGCGTATGTGACAGTGGATAATGTCTTGGCCCGCTGTGTAACAGTCCTTTTACTATTCTGTCCTCACGATGGTGTCACTACCAGGGCTAGACAGATAGCGAACAAAAAAAGACTCCGGACGCCATGTAGAGTTTGCTGTGTCTTTACTGGCATCAGGCAGTTGTAATCTTTTTTGTAAAACTGTAACAGAACACATACAATTGTGTATTAATAAATTGCACACACTGTACCCACAACAAATGCAATGCAAATACAACGGCAATGCACACATTTGCATATAATATGAATTGATCATGCTTTTTAACATTTTGAAAACACATAATGTGCTTATGACCAAAAATAAATGTACATTTAAAAAAGTAAAAAATATGTAGCCTAGCTTAACTCACATGGAGCTACTACACAGGAGCTAACCATACTTGTGTTAATCTGCAAATATTTTCAACAACGTACATTTAAAGTAAAACAACATTGCAATATTAATATTTTGTGACTTACGGACTAAGATACCCCAAGGCTGAAAACTGCCGAAGAGACACTGACACCAGAACTGCACCGTAAGCTGGCCATGTTGTAACTGACTGCGCGTAGCAAAAACAAAACCTAAAAAATTAAATCCGTCCACTAGGGGCAGCAACCGACCATCTAATATCAAGACGTTTAGCATAAGAAAACATTATATGATAAACAGTACAGCCGGTCTCTAATTTAGGCCGGGGCTGGGGTTGGGTGATAATTTAACTCTATAGGAATTTGTCTCATACTAGTGTAAACAATAACTCACGTGCAGGAAGTAAACAAACTGGAACCAGGACCGAGAGAGGGAACGCTGCTGCGGAGCGGAGCTGATCCAAGCGTAACTTTGAGACAGATTTAGCCACTTTTCAAACCTTCTGTGACTATTCTTGGAAACAGGGCAAGCAACAAATGTTGTGTGACCCTCCAGGGTTTTAATAAAGTCACCATCACGTCCTCAAAGCTCATCCAGCGGCTCCGTGTGCAGGTAAGTCCCACGCCTCAAAATAACTCCCCCGATCGGCGCGAGCGTCTCGTCTTCTCTCGGGTCTGTCTCATGATCGATCACAAACACAAACGCTCCGTCTAAACTCGCCTTTACATGAGATAACAACCAATAATCCCAAATCCGCGGAAAAAACGAAAGTAGAGAAATCTGCAGTGACATTGATGTCAATGTTCCGCTAACAGCAGCGAAACACTTCCTGTTGTCCCTACAAAATAAAAAGCGTCAATGTTCCGCTGGGAGAGTGTTTGCAATGTTAATTAATAAAGGAACCTAATATTTTAGGTTCAAAGGACACAAATCTCGTTTTTCTTCATTTTCCTGATAGTCCGTTTTCCTCAAATAGAAATAAAGGCCTGTCTCTAATTTGGCCTGGTTCCAATAAAGGCCTGGTCCTCCATGCGCTTGAGTAAATAAAGGCCCCGGCCTATATTAGAGGATTTACGGTATGTTGATTGGACGGCTGGTATCAATGGGCCAGGTTGGTGAAGAATACAAAACGGTCTTTATTAGCCCTTAGACAGTGACCAGTGGATGGCAGTCGCGTATGGTCCCAGCGTGTACCCTCTCTGGTCACAGCACGCTGATGTCACGCAGAGGCTTTTCTCTGGACAGACTAGACTGATTGGACTCAACACACACCATGAGAAATCAGGCCAAAACAAAACAAACATGTTGAATATCCCTGATTTGAGATCGGAGCGGTCCCAACGTCCTTCCGAGCACACGAGAGCGGTCTTAACACACCACACACGGCAGGAAGATCTGATAAGATTATTTTACGATAATCTGAGTGTCCGTAAAGTTGTTGGAAAGGGCAAAAAATGGGCCTAATTATCCTGTCATGTGAACCAGTAGTTTTGGAAAGTAGAAGGTCTTGGCTTTCAAATTAGGTATCAGCAAGGCGTATAGTCTGTAAGCTCTCCAGTTGCTTCGAAATTTGGATCTGCATAATTGCTAACCCAAACTTTAATCATAACTTGAACTCTAAGCTGACAGGTAACAGGTTAGTGAAAAATGAAAGTGCTGTTAATGAGTGATGGTGATTGAGAATAACAACGGAGCAGAGGCCACACAAGTGAAAGCTTAATGCACTAAAAATGATTTGTCAGACAGTGGCGGCCTCTTTTTATTAGTTGTGGAGCAACATTTGATTCACAAACATGTTTTTCAAAGCGTGAAGAAAGATCAGTCCTATTGTAATTTAGATGATTTGAATTTAAAACGTGCCATCGATCACGTTTTAGATATTGGGTCTTATCTGGCTGGCGTTATTAAAATGTAATATTAAGGCAAGGCAAGGCAAGTTTATTTGTAGAGCACAATTCATACACAAGGCAATTCAAAGTGCTTCACAGTTGCAGAAAATTACAAGAAAACAGATAAAATCAATCAATAAAACATCAACATAAAGTTAATCAGTTACAGTAAAAGGCAAGAGTGCAGATAAAATACTTTCAGTTTTCATATGCACGGGTAAAAAGAGCTGTTTTCAGCCTGGATTTGAACATTGTCAGAGTTGAGGCCTGTCTCACATCCTCATGAAGACTGTTCCAGATTTTAGCTGCATGAAACTGAAACGCAGCCTCACCGTGTTTATTATTGACTCTGGGAACAGAGAGAGCTAGTCTTTGAACAGCTCTTTGAAATGAACAGATCCTGAAGACTTGGATCCTAAAAAGTCCTAAAGAATAATCCCATCACTAGCATTGAAACATGCTTCAAATATGATGGAGCTAATACAAAACATTTAGAAAAAAATAAAGTATAGTACCTGTGTATATCAATGAACACTATTGATATACAGTAATGGGGTATAGAAAATACTGATTTATTTACTTACTTACATGTTGAAATTAAGGTTAGTCTGACTAGCGGACACAATGACCTTCGAACGGTTATGAGTAATCTGGCTTAACCTGTAACTATGGATGAATGAATTGAAAATAACACAATAAAGGGAGTGTTTAAAGCTTCAAAAAGCAATCCACTGTTCTTGAGTCTAATTCTGAAGTTGGAGAAGAAATAGCAGCATGAAGGTCTGTCTCCTTTATTTGTTTCATTTTAACATTGTACACTTTTGGTTTACAATATGGTTTATTATGAAACAGACCGATTTATTGCTTGTGTTAGGTGAAAAATACACGAGAAGAGGACCTTGCAACAATAATCGCATATTTAATCGCAATCGCAATATTGAAGAAAAAAATCGCAATTACATTATTTTCCAAATCGTTCAGCCCTAGTATAAAGCGCTCTCTGCACTGCGTCGCGATAACAATAGGCCCTTGCGCTAATAATAATGACGGCTTACACTTGTATTGCACTTTACAAGCCTGTGTTACCAAGTCTCTCAAAGCGTGAAACACTGTGCGAGACTATCAATGAGCTAATGTTTCTCTGGGGCAGAGTGGATGAAGAGGATGAGATGCTTTGTCTGATTAAGGGGCTGTAACTTTGTCCTGAGGAACATCCCCAATGAAGCTTTTGTGTTTGCCAACCACACAGAGTTCAAGTTTCAGAAAACTCACCCAGATATCTTCCCTTATCTGCTGGTAAACATTGGCTCTGCTGTCTCCATCCTCAAGGTAATCTAACAAACAGACATTTTTAGTATCCTTAAGGCTCATTCATACTTCAGAAGACGTCTTATGAAGTTACATTACGCTTGTTACGTTACTGCACTACTTTATTATTAAGGTACAGCGTTAGAGCAGTAGCCTGGCCTTTGCCATCTGTAAACTCTGGTCAATTATCATTTCCCTACATGTACGTCTGGGCTTGATCTCAGTGGCTGCGTTTCATCGGTTGAATTTCAACCACCATTCAGCGAGCGGGGGAGGCGGGTGTTGTAGGTGACTTTACGCATTTGCACCGGATTTGCTGGTTGTAGTTTGAAAACAGATCCAATCGTTTCAAAGGAGTTCACACATAAGACAAAACACACAGCAGTACATTACAGACAAAACAGGCAAGGACAACGACTACACAATTCATAAAGTGCATTTCTTTCAAATACCACTCCCTTTGTCCCTCCCACTCACACACCTGTACCTGCTAAATAAATACAAATATGTTCCTGTCTAATTCCTCTTACACCTTTGTTGGCAAAGAAGCCATTCTTTCAGTTGTTTTTAAAGGTCCTATAACCATGTTGTTATGCTATTCCCTTATCAAAAACACCCCTTGAGCGTTTTTGGCTTCATTCACGCAGTTCTAAGTAATCCTCCTGAATCCTGCTCTCTGAGCAGCTGCTCCGCCCTCTCCTGGTAAACGACTAATGCCTCATTTACACTGAGTATGTTACGTCCACGGTCCATTTTAAGTACGTCTGCCATAACAATAGGAATGACGTAAATCATTCAGGTGGTTTACACCTGTCCGTCAGGTGTCCGTTCAGTCTACGGCTCTGCGGCAGGAATACGCATCGATTCTATTTTTGACGGACGCCGGAGCGTCATCAAAGGCTTTTTTCTACAGCACAGTAGTTTTCTTATGCTGCATAATGAGCCATGTGCTCGACAAAAGGGAAAAACACCGGATAATGGCCTAGTTATAACATTAACATCAAGGTGGAACTGCTTCTCCGTGTTTCGGTGGGACAATAAACAGCGAAACACCACTTCAGAACAACATAACAACATCTCATGGAAAAAGTTTTGTCCGTGACTTGCGTCTCGTCTCTTCTGAAGATATTCAACCGAAAATGAGCTAAAGCCGGGTCTCTGCACCGTGACTGCGCCGAGACACATCGCACGGCCCGCCTTTCTTTTTCTCTCACACACGGACTATGATCTGAAACTCCGGGGAAACTCAGAGGACCTAGAGCACGTTTGCTTCAGACGTTGGATGTAACGATGGTGATGATCGGAGATGTACAGAGGCCAGGAGAGAAGGACCAGAGGACAACAGACAAGCAAAAGACCGAGGGGGAAAGATGAGGACAGACGAGTGGAGGAGGAGAGCACACAGAACAACGGTGGCTCCATGTGATGTTTCTTGAGGTGCAGGTAAACGTATAAACACTAAACATTCCCTAATAAATGAAGTTAAAATGTAGGAAATGAATGTAAGCTCTTATAAGTAAGCTGTCATTACTGATTTACATGTGATTAAAAGGCAACATTATTACATGACGGATTAAAGATGTACGGACACTGTGTAAACTAGAATGAGTGATTTGACGTATGTAAAACGGACCGTGGACAAAACATACTCGGTGTAAATGAGGCGTAAGTTGTGACACTCTGACGTATTTTACGTCATAGTGTAAAACAGCTTTTACATTATTTCTGTTGTAAGAAAGAAAAAATAAATAAATAAGGAAGTCCCCGACGTGTCTGTGATGTCCCGGGAAAGTAAACAAACGCACCCCTGGAGGATCCGAACAGAAGTCATGTTTGCGAGGAAGGAGCTCTTTCTAACCTACTCTGGACACGCCTGTTCTTTTTCTTACCCAACGATAATGTCATGGATGCGCGTTTGGTGATATTATATTAGATCCATGTCTACCTGTCATAGGTAGAGTGTTCCAACAAGCCTTAATGGAAAGCACGTTTTGAGAAAACGTGCACCTCTGAAACTGCACTTCACAGTCCCCCTGACTGTTGATCGAGTGCTGGTTGCACGATTTCTTTTTGTAATGAATTCCCTTAGAGGGAAGTTCAAAATAACATGAGTAGTTCTTCCACGATGTGAACACGCTCGCTGAAAACTCTGCCATGTTGCTGACTTGCTGTAAAGTTTTGGAGGACACTCTGTGCATGCTCATTAGCACCGGCGCTGTCAGTCTGTCAGCAGCGCAAGAAGTGAGACGAGGGAGATATGGACCCAAACTAACGGTGTTACTGATTAGAAAAAGAGACTAGTACTAGATTACCAGCAAATGCAAAACTAACTCATTACTTTACCCGTTACTCTGAAAACGTGATCTGAGTACTCTAACGCATTACTAAGTAGCGCGTTGCCCAAACACTGATAGTGTGTGACGCATATTTCACCTACAGGTTGAATCAGAAGATACATTTGAGCTGACTGGAGGCAGTTTAATATCTGGAAGAACATTCTCAGGACTTGGAAAACTGTTAACCCAAACAAAGGTATTTCCTTGTACTTGTTTTTTTATTTTTTTATTCACACATTTGATCTATTTGATTAATTTCAAATTACTTTATTTGTCTTTCTTGGGAGAAACCGCCACAAACACTCAACCCTAACCCTAACCCAGTATTGTATTGGAAGGGAGAAAATATATGAATTTGAATACAGCAAAATAGTTCAATGTGCAGTATATTTGCTTTATGTACCCTGGCCCTGGCCCTGGCTGTGCACAGAGAATCTGTCCAGAAAAGTCATGAACAGAACCAGTGACAAAGGCCAGCACTGACAGAGACCAACCTGCACTGGGAACAGGTCTGACTTACTGGCAGCAATAAACCTGCTGCAGAGGGGTCTAGACCCCATACTCCTCCCCACCTGGGCACCACGAGGGTCCAACGCTTTTTCCAGATCCACAAAGCACATGTGGACTGGTTGGGCAAAGTCCCATGAACCCTCGAGCACCCGACGGGGAGTATAGAGCTGGTCCAGTGTGCTGCAACCGGGACGAAAACACACTGCTGGAGGAGTCCCCTGAGGTTCGACTATCGGTCTGATTCTCGTCTCCTCCCACATGCACTTTTGGACACCTTTGTACTCGAACATGGTGTTAGTTATGAACAAACTGTCAGTAGCACAGAAGTCTAATAACTGCCCTTGTGGGCGTTGAAGTCCCACAGTAGAACAATGGAGTCCCAATCCGGGCATCATCTCGTACCTCTAGGCCAGTGGTCGGCAACGTCCGGCCCAGGGGACAACTTTGGCCCGTTGGCAGTATTTTTTGGCCCACCAGAGGATATCAAAAAAAAGGAAAAAAGAAAGAAAAGCCTAACAGAGACTTAATTGTTCTTTATCTGCAAATGTTTTGCCCCTGATCTTTGCTTGTGTTTGGCACAACACCATTCCACTGTTGCATTTTAACTCTAAGATCCTCATCCAGGTGCTACAGCGCTGCTCACACAACTGCGGCGTGCCGGTGTTTCGCCGAAAACTGCATGACCGCCTAAAAATGCACCAGGGCTGCCAACTCTCACGCTTTCACCGTGAGACACTCGCATTTGAGTGCTTTCACTCTCACGCCACACTCCTCATATAATTGTTAAAAGACCGTCCTAGAAACCTTCCTGTCGTTGTTTCATCTGTGCGCGGTAAGAGGGGGGGCATTTTTCGGTGGTCATGCAGTTTTCAGCGTAACAATGATGTCGCCGAATAATCTTTGCAAACGGAGATGACCTCGTTGCAGATGAGGCACAGAGGTTTGGCATTCACATATCCAGGTAGGATGAAACCATATGTTTGTCGCCATTCCTCCCTAAAACTCCTGTTTTCACTGTCCACTTTTCTTTTTGTCCCTTGTCCTTTGTCCTTTATCGGAATAAAAAAATATTGGCCCGAAGCCAAGCCAACTTGACGACCCCTGTCCTAGGCTGAGACAACAGTGAGAGACCTGTCCCCGACCGGAAAGCATAGGGACACAACCCAACGGCTGAGCTGGGGGGCTATAAGCATGCCCCCACCAGCCCACCGCCTCTCACCATGGGCAACGCCAGAGAAGTGGAGCGTCCAGCCTCTCTCCAGGAGTTGGGTTCCGTTCGAGCTGAGCCCGACCGGGCCCTGTGGGCAAAGGCCCAACGACCTCCAGGCCTGGCTCCAGGGTGGGGCCCCGGCTGTGCCATACCAGGTCACGGTCCTCCATCAATAATACGTAAATACAAATGCAGTGTTTCCTCTAGGATTTTTTTTAGCAGTGGGGGCAGGCCTGCTGAAAGCACCCTGTGTTTGTGAGCGTGGGAAAACATGTGCGTGTCCAATTGGTCAGCGGTATCAACAGTGTCACAACATCGCGGTGCAAGGCTCCTACTGCTACGAAGCCTCAACTTGGCTATAGTTCTGTCAAATGGAGATAAAAGTCGGCGACACGAAGAAGCGGGACGTATTTCAGTGGATTTAATAAGAGAAGGAGACGGGCCTCAGCCCCAAGATGGAGGAGAAAGAGGAGAAAGCGGAGTGAGGCGAGCGGCGCCGCTAGGAGGTGAAGTTCGTCTCCAAACTCAGTAAGTGCCGCTAAACTCTGTTCGCGGTTGAAATGTAGCTTGAAAAGGTGGTTCTCGTGAACGTTTGGTGATATAAAGTTGTGCTGTTTCGTGTGGGGCTGTGGCCATGAAATGAGTTGTTTGTGCCGCTGTTTTGACAGAGAAATGAAAATCTTTATTTCACTCTGTCATTGGCCGCTGCTCTCTGTGTGTTCACATTGGGGTAAAATCACCCATGTCTCTCTTGTGCGTCCAAAATCAGGCTTAAAAATCAAACATGTTTGATTTCCTGCGACTGTAGTCCAGTTGCGTCTGACTGCTGCCCACACTACACGATTCGAACGCCAGTCCAGTCGTGACCCCCCCACACTACGCGACACGACTCTGTGTGACTGCCCTCGACTAAACACGACTCGGGAAGACTCGGCGCGACTGAAAATTGTATCAAAATCGGGCATAAAAATCGTGTAGTGTGTGCGGACCTTAATGTGCGTCTGCCCCATTTCTTTTTTTTTAAAGAATTTTTTTGCTTTTCCATTTTTGATACAGCGATACACTAAGCATAGGCCAATAAAAATAATAATAATAATGTGTGATATTTTATTTAATTCAGTCAGAGCTAATTTAGCACTATTACATATATATGTTAGTGGCGGCTGCTGTTCTGTAAAATGGGGGAAGCTCATGATGACCCGCGGGGAGGGGGGGGGGGTATTTATTTATCTACAGTATGTTAAGAAAAGCAACTCAATAATGTAAACAAACATAACACTTTTTTGTTGTTTCTTAGGGTTTCTTTAGGGTTAGGGTTAGAATTGGGTTTAGATTAGGGTTAGGATTAAGGTTAGGGTCTAGGGTTCAGGGTTAAGGTCTGGGTAATACACACATGGCGTGTATACAGGTACATGGCGACTCTACAGACGTTTTTAATGTGACTGTCAAATTTAAGCTGACAGTCAAGTCCTCTGAAATCTCTGAGACCTGCCTGTAACCATTTGTTTTTTTCGGTTATGGGTTTGGTTTAAAGCAAATAGACACGGCCTTTTCAACATCCAGTGACAGACCTGCGTTTTGAAACCACGCTGCCACTGTCTGCAGATGTTTACTTCAGACCGTCTCTGCACACTTTTCTCCCGCACAGTAAATCCTGACGTAATGCTGTCCATCTGCTGCAGGCCATTATCGTTAAGCTGTAAATCGATCTTCGAGTAGTCCCTTGTGCTCACACCGATTGGTCACCTGATCACATGGCATCTGTCACATGACCTCAGGCGCCTGCAGGCCAGTGCTGAGTCAATATTTATCAGTGGGTTAAGTAGAGGGTCACAGTAGTTAGATGCACTTAGGGAGAGAGATCAATAACTCAGCAGCCGACAGAATGTGCCTCTGTTTTAGATGGTTTCTTTTCTTTATACCATACACTGATCTCAGAAGTTAAGCCAGTTGGGTCACAGTAATGAAAGGATAGGAAAGGGATGTACAGCAGGAACCATATGTTTACATACACTTTATAAAAAGACACATTTGCATTTTTTTCTCACTGTCTGACATAACACCAGAATTAACTTTTTTTTTAAGGCCAATTAGAATTTTTAATATTATTTCTATTTGCTAAATGCCAGAAGAATGAGAGCTAGATTACTATACCTTTAAACCGTTTGGGAAAGCCCAGATGATGATGTCATGACCTTGGAAGCACAAGTCTGGTTCATCCTTGGGTGTAATTTTAAGACACTTGAAGGTCCAGGTTCATTGGTTAAAACAATGATGGAAATGTCCAGTCATCATACAGATCAGAAAGAAGGCGGGTTCTGTGTTCCAGAGATGAACGTGCTGTGTCTGAAATGTGAATATCAAACAAAGAACAAATGCAAAGACCTGGTGAAGATGCTGAACCTGGTAAGAGTTGTCATTATCCAGAGTGAAACAAGTGCTGTACCGACATGGGCTGAGAGGGAACTCTGCCAGGAAGAGGCTCTTACTACAAAAGAAACATCAAAAAGACAGATTGGAGTTTGCAAATAAAAAAAAGGATAAAGACTTTATTTTTTAGGAGACATTTCCTGTGGTCAGGCGGGGAAAAAATAATGACCATGGTCAACTGTGAAATACGGGGGTGGCAGCATCATGCTGTGGGGTTGTTTTGCTGCGGGAGGGGCTGGTGCTTCACAAAATAGATGACATCATGAAGAAAGAACACTATGTGGAAATATTGGAGCAACATCTCAAGACATCAGCCAGGAAGTTAAAGCTTGGGCGCAGATGGGTCTTCCAAATGGACAATTCCCAAAACATACGGCCAAACTGGTTACAAAGTCAATGTTTTGAAGTTGCCATCCAATCCATTTGAAAATGTATGGCCAGAGCTGGAAAGGCATAGGCACACGAGGTGGCCTACAGATGTGTCTCAGTTTCACCAGTTCTGTTTGGAGGAATGGACCAAAACTCCTGCCAACTATTGTGAGAAGCTTGTGGAAGGAAATCCAAAACATTTGACCCAAGCTAAAGGCAATTCTACAAAATATTAATGAAATGTATGTAAACTTTTGGTTTTGTAAAAAGTAATTAAAAAAAAAACATGTAGAAAATTCTATCTCTCATTCTTCTGGAATTTGACAAATACAAATAATTGTAAAAATTCGAATTGACCTAAAAAAAAAAAAAGAAGTTAATTCTGGTTTCATGTCAGACAGTAAGAAAAAAAAACGGCCTCTTCTTCGTCCGCCATGTTTGTTTTGCGAGATTTTCCATCTCACCTGGGAATGTTGGTGAGTAAAATCAGTTTGTGTGTGATGTGTTGTTTTTCCAGTGTGGCTGCAAACTGTTATGCCATGTGTGGGGTCTCTAAGGTTTGGAGAATCTGCGGACAATTTTCAAATCTTCCCGTGTGAACCAGGCTTTACATGATTTTGATCATCAAGAAAGTTTTTATATCACACAAAGACATTCCCAGTCAATATAAAATGCAATTTGCAAATGATTATCACATTTATCATGGGAACAAAAAATCCAGCACCACTTTAGCAGTATTTACAGCCAAGTTTGAGTGAAAAAAATGATCTCCATTGTGTCATTGAGTTGTCTTTTCTGTCAGCGTAGTATTTACATTTAGCTTTGCCCGTTAACCTGTTAGCTTCTTCTTCATTATTCCATTAGTGTGTATTGCGCCTCTGACCCCGAGGAAGGCAAGTTGCAGTTGTGGTTTTCTGGCCAGAGACACCAGGGGGAGATGAAAGACCCTCCAATCATCCCATTAACACTTGTATTACCCCCAGAGGGACTACGGAAAGGATTTATTAAGGTAAACAAGTCACTTAGGTCACGGACTTTGGGAATGGTTGAATTATCTGAATATGTTTGTTTTAAGACCTAATTCAAATCAAAATAATTGAAATATTTCAGTGGCTCTAAAAATCCAAAACCACTCTGGCACAAGCAGAACCCGGAGTTTTAGATTCTCTGATTTCTGAAGAGAATGCAAACACATCAGATCTTATTATTGGCTCATCTGATTTCTCCAGTTCCCTGATGTTTCGGACCATGTAAACGTAGTACGTTTACGCCACGGCAATAACAAAACCGTGTGAGGGAAGCCGTACCAGACGCGGCTAGTTTGCCTACCTGGAGGCTCCCGAGAACGACATGTCCGTGCATCACTGGAATACAGACGAGTGTTTTTCCATTTTAAACATCGGGGCGACTAGGGGCTAAAGCTAAAGTTTGCGAGTGGTTCTCTGCGATGTCCTAGAGATCTCATCTCGGCTCCCATCCAAACCGCCTATGATACGCGCTCGCATTTTACTCTACTTTAAGTTTACTTTAGATAGTTAAGAATTATTTAGTATAAACACTGCCAGAGAATGAATTACTGGGTTTCAGGTTTCTCGAATGTGATGATGTCGCAGGACCCAGTGGGGGGAGGAGCCAGTTTATCCTATTAACTGCATTTCAACCTGCAAAGACTCAGAGACAGACTGCATTAGAAGGTTTTATTGAACTTGGATCGTGATTGGGGCTCAGACCCCGGCGGAAGATGGCCGAACGATAGGCAATGCATGGTGTTGATAAATGATGCCAGAATCTTCCCCCGGAGCCTGGACACTGGTGGTGGTAGAACGGGACCTGAGTAGAGCCCGGAGGAGGTGGGGCGGTGGAGGGTCGCTGCACAGCTGGGAAACGCCGAGTGATTGACCGGGGAGCTTAAGACGGGGATCCTGCGATGATTGCTGATGCGGAGGTGCGGCTTGCGCTGGGGCCGTGATTGGGTGAAGGCTGCAGGTACGTCTCCAGGTTGAATTTGCGCTGAAGCTGCATTACACTTTCAGTGTCGTATCTAAAAGAAAATGTTTGAATTATAAAAATGATCATTAATATCATTGACTGGGTCCATGATCTCTCTGTACAAGACCAAAAATGTCCACAAAAACAAAATAATTTTAGCTGCCCCCACCTCATTAGATATTATAGGCCTTTAGAATGCTGTGATGTCACCTGAAACCCAGCAATAGAGCTCCACAGTCCCGCCTCCTCTCCGGTCCGGAAGTAAAATTCCCCTTGCTTTGGGGCCGTATGGATTTCAAAAAAAGTCTTTAACTCCGTAACTACGTCAGCTTGGGCTGAAACCAGCTATGTGGTTATAAAGCGACCTCAAAGTCAGATGTAGGTGAAAAAAACACGTATGAGATCGATCTAGTTTAGGAAAAAATACAGTTTAACAGCGAGCCTTCGTCCTAGAACTACGTTACCCAGTATGCTCGGTAGTCACGTGATCTACGCCAAGGCTTTTGATTGGTTGAGCTTCACGTTCCCCACGTATTTATTTATTTATTGTAATGCAGGCTACATATATATTTTTAGCGGCAATTATTTATTATTTATTAAAACATTACGTAGGCAGATATCTGATGTTTTATCCATATAAAACACTGACGGTAAGAAAAATCGTAAGATGGCAATCAAGAAAATGTCCCTAAAGATCCCATTAAACGAGCCACAGATATGTTTTCATCCACTTAGCTTAAATCAGATTGTTAAATAGGAAGATTATGTTGAAACCCTTGTCTTAATGGTAAAAGAAACTCACCGAACCCGCTAAAAACCACCGTTGCCACTTACCAGCGCCGTGTCGCAATGGTTTATGGGATACGGAGTTTCTAATGTCAGGAAGTAAAATATGTACACAGGCTTGTACCTTTGCCTTTTCTTTAACATTATGTCTTCTTTTTGGATTGAAATGAAACATTTTATGGTCACAAATTGCTACATAGCTGATTAGCTCTTGCGGTGTTGTTAAACTCTTAATATTTGAATTTTTGGAAAATCGGCGGTCTCGTAGAAAGGGATTTTTTGCTTCCGGACCGGAGCAGCAGGACCGGAAGGGGTGGGACTGTGGAGCTCTATACACCAAAATAAGCCCAAGGAGTAGTCCGTCACTCAATAGCATCCGTGTGAAACAAGTGAAACATTGGTTCCGCTGTATTTAAAGTTGTACCGAAATGGTTCAATATTTTCTGTGAAACGTTGCATCCCTAATGGTTATGGATGATGTAATGAATAAGGAATAATGTTAAGTACTGGCAGTGAACCCTGTTTTTGGGAAATAAATAATGTCCTGATGCGCGTAAACAATGGGATACCGATGCTATCGATCTGAAACATCAGTCTGGAGAGCTACTAATCATAAAAGCACATTTTCTTTTTTTGTGTGTGTGGAACTAATTGAGATGTTTTTATTTCATGTCGGTGACGAGTGCTGCCCATCCGTCACATCTGCTGCTGAAAGCACACAGCCTCATCTGATTAGCGCGCACTTAGCTCGGTAAAATTAGGCCCCGGTCCATTGGTTTGGCCTCACAAAACGGAAATGAAGCAGGATGGCTGTGCGCTGATTAACTGTGATGAAAACTCACTGCTGAGGAGGAAAAGCAGTTTATCTCCCCAAGTGTTGAAAGGTCTTGGTAAAATATGGATTGTTTCTTTTTTCTGACACAAGTGGCCTACTGTACATGAACATTGCTTTTAGATCCAGAATCCATTCACTGTGCACATTTATAAATGAGTAACAGAGGATAAGTAAGTGATGAATTACCAACATATTACAAACTGCCGAAACACTGCAGGTGAAAAAACTTTTAAAATATTGCTAAATCCACACTGGACCGTTTGGAATCCGTAGGAGCTCAAGTGACGAACCACTTTCTCTCATTTTAGTCTCGTCTCGTCTCGTTGACGTAAACTCATAAACGTCTCGTCAGGTTTTAGTCACAAAGAGTTATTTTTAGCTCGTCATAGTTACGTTATCATCATTAAAAAACGGGGCGTCAACGAAATGATATCGTTATCGTCTTCGTTGACGAAAACAACACTTCTAATAGCATCAACTCCGGGACCCTTTGCCGGACATGTGGATGTAAAATATGTCAGTATTAGTGAATGAATGAGCAGTTAGTGAATGAATGAGCAGTAATAACTAGTAATATCAGTATATCTATATAAGAGGTAGTTCTTGGGTAATTAAAGTAGAAGTTAATAGTAATTCATTACAATAACTGCTAAGTAATTGCGTATCACTTACCCTACACTTTAATTGATATTTATTACTAGTAATTACTAGGCAATTACCTAGCAGTTATTGGGCTGAGTTACTAGTAACTACTACTTTAATTACCCAAGAACTACCACTTTTATTGATATTTATTACTAGTAGTTGCTACTGTAATTACTACTGTAATTACTAGGTAATTACCTAGCAGTTACCAGGTCGTCAAACTGGGTAGTTATGGGACCACTGTGTGAAAAATCAATACTTTCACCTGCCGTGTCTCGCCTTAAACCGCTATCACAGAATGCTTCCATTTTGACTTTCCGCTTTGTTGTGGCATGTCCCGGGCCGCACCGCGTTAGCTTGGTGCGTGTTCTCCCTTGGGATGATGAGTGCATCCATCGAAGAGGTCAGTGCGCCCTGTTTCCTGAACACGCTCCTCCCTAACGCGTCCTGGCCTGGCACACCCTGGCCCGCTGCTCTCATCGACGGACTTCACCTCACAGTGCTCCAGGCCGACTCAATTATTCAGCAGGCTCGGCCCACACAGGAAGTGAGGGGAGACCCAAGGGCCGTGTGACGTCGCCTGGAGGAAATGGACCATCTGTTGAGCAGCCAGGCTCTGGACCGTTCTGACCAGTCAGCACAAGCGTTTGATGATTCCATTGTTATGTATGACTTATTATTACCAATTTAAACACCCTGTACTTCTAGTTGTGTCTAAACCCATTATTCTTACTTTATTAAAGCAGTACTAAGTAACTCACGCACCCTAGAGGCCATAAGCATCACAGCAGGTGTAGTAGCATGTTGTGTTTTTTACTCATTAATTGTCCGTGAGAGTAAATACTGTTTAAGTGGCGCTAGCCCGCAGTTAGCCTGTTAGCTTCTTCGTATTAGTGTGTATTGGTGACTCCGACCCGGTGGCAGCGTTTCTTTAATTGTAACTTAATGTGTCTAACGCACAATGCATTCCAATGGGGGACTAGCGGCTATATGGAGGTACTACAGCAATGGCGGCCCCTAGTGTCGTCACAAAGCAGAGCAGCCAGCGGCCATTGGTTCATAAGCACGTTTCTCAACTTTCCGCGAGCAATGCTGTCGCAGTAATGTGACAAACAACAGCAACTGGCTGTGAGTTTGCCATTGGTAAAAAGGCTTTAGAATTAGAAAGCAGCAAAGGTCATTTTCCACAAACACCTGTGGTTACAATGCACTGAGAGACAAAACATATTTTATTCCACCATTATATAAAAAAAAAAAATCAAGTATTTATGCTGTCTGGTCGGAAGCAAACAACTGAGCCATCCCTGAAGTTACACAATATGAATGATTATTAGAATATTTGTTACTCTTATGAAACTTATAAAATATTGGCTTGACATTTTGACATCTGGAAGAACTTGTTAAGATTTCAATGGTGGGAACCCGCAAATTGTAAAAGCTTGAGTTATTGAGTTTAATGCCCTATAGACTAGAGAACATGATTATAAATCAATATAAATCTGACCTCCACACTGCAATTTGAAGTTTCTTTCTTGTCTTTTTATTATTTTATTTTTTCTTCAGAAATTTGAGCTATTTAAACCAAGATGGCCCAGAATTACAGTATTAGATTACACCGAGGAGCTAAACTCAGTCAAAGCCAGGTCTAAATTCATTCAGCTGAAGCGCGTCTAGAGGAGCATCCGTATCGGGAGCATTAGTGGGCACATTAGCCTGAGTGCCACGTAATGGAGCTGTGGACAGAACCATCTGCTTTCTCATGACATCAGACGCACTGCACAAAATCACATGACTCATTCATCTGAATGAACTTAAAGGGTTTACCGAAATAAAGACCAAACCTGGGGCTCCAGAGTGTGAATAATTAGTTCGAACGCACGCCTCAAAATGTCATTGAAGCGACTAAATATTTCCCCTGGTTGCACTGATACGGCTCATCCTATTGCTGGGTTGCAGGTGACATCACAGCATTCTAAAGGCCAATACTATTATATGGAGGAAAAATTATTTTGTTTTTGAGGACATTTTTGGTCTTGTACAGAGAGATCTTGGACCCAGTGACTGATACTAATGATCATTTTTGTAATTCATACATTTTTTTTTTAGCTATGACTCCTGAAAGTGTAATGCTGTTAATAGGAAATTGGCTCCTGCCCCCCACTGGGTCCGGTGACATCATCACAGAAGTTTGCGTCAGAATGATGCAAAAGCTCAGGCACAAAACTGACTGATCAGACTTTAGATTCATGATTTTATCTGAGTTTTCATCATTAGCAGTAGTCACAATCCAGCAGTCATAATGCACTGGGTGTCAAGTTCTCCAAAGGGCACCACATTGAGCCACATGCAGGTTATTGACATTGAGAGGCATTGTACAGTATTCCACTGCTCATTTATATAATTTCAAGACACTTGAAGGTCCAGGTTCATTGGTTAAAACAATGATGGAAATGACCAGTCATCATACAGATCAGAAAGAAGGCGGGTTCTGTGTCCCAGAGATGAACGTGCTGTGTCTGAAATGTGAATGGAGCAACATCTCAAGGCATCAGCCAGGAAGTTAAAGCCTGGGCACAGATGGGTCTTCCAAATGGAGAGTTCCCATACGGCCAATACTGGTTACAAAGTGGCTTTAAGGTACTTCCACACCAAACGCTTTTCGCGCATCAAAAACGCGCCTAAAGCCCGTAGTTGGACGCTTGTGCTTACTGAAGTCAGACGCTTGTCACAAATGTCACGCACGTCAGCTCAGAGTGTGTGATCGTAGCCATCTTGGAAGTAGCTCTTGCCTAAAACTAGTCTCCCTCTTTGCTACTACCATGTCCTATGGATCTTTAACTACATATCCCATGGTGTACGTGAAATCTCCCTAGTATTTAAGCCTATATCCAGCCCATACGATTGAATATGGGACATATTTTGTGCCGGTAGCAAGTGGCTATTGGCCCGGTTAGCCCCGTTAGCATGTTACAATCGCCAACAGCTCATTGTTGATTAAAAGTCTGCAATAAACCACAAATGTGTGAAGCCCGGCTCAGTGTGTGATCATTGTTAAACGGTTGCTTTATGTAGATGGTGATTTTATTGACTTTATTTGTGCATATTTCTCGTTTTCACGTGATGACCGGAGATTTAGCTTGTAGCATTAGCTTTCTCCGGGGGTAATGCTACAACAGGCATCCTCGAGGCCCAAAAACATTCCCAGCGCAGATTCAGCCACTCAAATACGTTTTCTTGTCGCCGCTTTTAATCCTGGGTGTTTAGGTAAAAGAAACACTGATGTGTGTCTTTGTAAAGGTCCCAGAGCTGCTGTAGCTCCGGTTCACAATGAAGCTAATCCCCCGTGACTTGTTTACATCTGCGGGCCGGCATAGGATATGCCCCGGTGGCTCAGCCACAACATATGTCACTGTTGGGGAAAGCTCCTGATTGGTCGACGCTCGCGAATTTCTCCAAAAATTTCAGCATTTCCCAACTCTAGCGTCGGCCACGCTGGACGCCCTGGAGGCGCATCAAAAACTCACCATGCACGAAAAGCTTCAAAACGCGCCGCACAGGAGGCATGTGACTCGCTGTGGGACCTCTTGATCAATTCTGGTTTTATGTCAGACAGTGAGAAAAAAATGCAAATGTGTCTGTAAACATATGGTTCTCACTGTATGAAGCTGTTACCAAAAAACAATGAGACAGAGGACGCATACAAATGTGTGCCAATGCAAACGATGATACAAAACTAGAGCCTGTGCCGCTTAGGAGACGTCACACAAACATGAGCAAACATAACTTCAGATGCCCTGCCACAACCTTTGGTCATGTAGGGTTCTCTGGAGCCTGTGATCACGGCGGCAAGTCAAAGGAAGGAGAGGGAAGACGTGTCTGTGCTGAAGCACGGCGCTGTTGCAGGGGCGGAGCTGACTCAGGTTCAAGGGGGCAACAACTATTATTCATTTGTGTATTTCATAGTGTATTTGATTGTAATAAGCTTCCCCCACACCCAGGGCCGGACTGGGACAATAATTCGGCCCTGGCATTTTTTGGTTTGGACCAGCCCACCCATAGTGGGGAGCGGGGGCAAAATAAAAAAATAAATAGACTGGGCCGGCTCATGCGTGCGGCACATGTGCCACTGATGCGCCTGACACCACCTTTTCAGAGAATCAATAATTCAGAGCAACAGTTGTTTGTCAGTGTCCCTGGGCTCCGTGCCACGAGTACCTATATGGATGAAAATAAGTCTTTAATTAGCAACAGGCTAGCTGCACCTACAGTGGAGTTTGACTCGGTAGGCCAGAGCGGAGAGCTTTTAAGTTGGCCGGAGGCCTCGACGTCAAGTCCAACCGGGAGAAACTGGATGACGGCAGCTACGGCAGCCAAACACACCGCAGGCTACACACATACACCGAGTTAGCATATGCTAGGGTAAACAACTAGAATACTAAAACATACAACATACCTTCACATACGGCCGTGAGGGCATGCACACAGAGGGGGAGCCAGCAATTACAGGGGCCCTACAGGGGCACTAAAAGAGCAGTGAATTAGATTTAATATACAAGTTGTTTGATAGTAACTATGAATGGGCTTTACCTGGGAGCGGAACCATGGTATGTGCAAAGCAGGAGTGTTTGAGGTCAGGGGACAGGAAGCTAAACTTGTTTTTTCTTGTTTTTTTAGTATACTTTATTAAATTCAAAATAAGCACACAACAATTGCAATAATAAAATGTAAGGTAAGTGAGGAGTGTGCCCTCTGCTGGCTTTTTCTATAACTATAGTTTCATCATCATCTAAATTCCTTGGGGTGTTTGTCTGAAGTAGTTTTAAATGCATGAACAAAGTGGAACGTAAGGTCTTTAACCAACATTTCTGAGAGCGTGTGTGTGTGTGTGTGTGTGTGTGGTGTGTGTGTGTGTGTGTGTGTGTGTGTGTGCGTGTGTGTGTGCATGTGTGTGAACTTGTGCACAGGGGGCCATTCCTGCAGCCTGAGGTCAGTGCTGAGATCAGGTTACATGTCCCTGTCTGTGTGTTTATTCCCAGTCACAAAACGCTGTAGCCGTTTTCACACTCACACGCCACGAGCCCGAGCCACACAGGCCCCAGTGTTCAGCAGCACTTTCCCATCAACACTTCAGAGCGCAAAAAGGATGTGGGGCATCTGCGTAAGCCAAATAAGGACTATAGGACTAAACTTTTTTTTTTGCACGGCTCTTTGAGAAGAACAGTTCACACAAGATATCGTTTTTTTGTCTGTTTTTTTGTTTTAATGCAATTCTGCACAAATGTAATACTGTAAAATAGCATTAGAGCAGAAACTACAAGTGAAAGGCTTACGTGTCACTGACGGCAGGTGAACATGGGCCTGTAGATACTCTCTGTCACTGCATCGAACAGATCAGTTTGTGGATGCAAAACAACTTTCTCCAACTAAATTCAGACAAAACTGAAATCATTGTCTTTGGCCCACAGACACAAAGACAAAGTGTTATCAGTCACCTTGAGTCTCTTGCTCTAAAACCAAAAAATCAGGTTAGAAATCTAGGAGTAATCATGGACTCAGACCTGAACTTAAACAGCCACATCAAAGCAATAACATCATCAGCTTTTACCATCTGAAGAACATTGCTAAGATCAGAGGAATAGTGTCAAAACCAGACTTAGAGAGACTCATCCATGCATTTGTCTCTAGCAGGTTAGACTACTGTAACGGCCTGCTCACTGGCCTGTCTAAACGAGCTGTTAGACAGCTGCAGTACATCCAGAACGCTGCTGCTCGAGTCCTGACAAAAACCAGGAAATACGACCACATTAGTCCAGTGCTCCGGTCTCTGCACTGGCTTCCTGTCACTCAGAGAATAGAATTTAAAACAGCTCTGCTTGTGTACAAGTCTTTTCATGGTTTAGCACCAAAGTACATCTCTGACATGTTAGAGCCGTATGAACCATCTCGGGCCTGAGAACTTCAGGGAGGGGTCTCCTGGTGGTTCCCAGAGTCAATAATAAACACGGTGAGGCTGCGTTTCAGTTTCATGCAGCTAAAATCTGGAACAGTCTTCATGAGGATGTGAGACAGGCCTCAACTCTGACAATGTTCAAATCCAGGCTGAAAACAGCTCTTTTTACCCGTGCATATGAAAACTGAAAGTATTTTATCTGCACTCTTGACTTTTACTGTAATTGATTAACTTTGTGTTGTTGTTTTATTGATTGATTTTAACTGTTTTCTTGTAATTTTTTCTGCAACTGTGAAGCACTTTGAATTGCCTCGTGTATGAATTGTGCTCTACAAATAAACTTGCCTTGCCTTGCCTTGCCCATTCATAGATACAGAGGGGGGGAAAAACCTCTCATGGAAATCCCAATTTTTCTCAACCATTTTCTTGCGGATTCTAAACATATTTAATCCAAGTGCATTTTCTCCAGTTCAGTTTTACCCAAATCTAAAAGGTAACAGCCTATAGGCCAGTGTCACGACTCATTTGAAAGCCAGGACCTGCGAAACTGATCTAAACTGACCTTTTTCCTTGTGTTGTTGCCGTGTTGTCAGCGCAATCTCATTTTTGCCACTTTTTTGTTGCTCTCTCATTGGTTCTCATTGCTGCATTTTCAGCTTCGTTTTCTTCTGTTTTTGTCGCTATTTTTATTGCTTTTTTCAAGAAGCTTTTAGATTCGGGTAGCCACACTGGAGAAAATGTGCTCAGCTCAGGTGGGGGTTAAGAGGTTAACACACACAAATAAAGTCAAGTAAAAATCAGTGGCGGTTCCCCCTCCTGGAGCCGCCACCTTAACGTGGTGGAGGGTTTGAGCGCCCGAATGATCCTGGGAGCTCTGTTGTCGGGGGCTTCGTGCCCCTGGTAGGGTCTCCCATTGCAAACAGGTCCTAGGTGACGGGTCAGACAAAGAGCGGTTCAGAAGCCCCTTATGAGAGACCAACAGGCCCGGTTAGAACCATGAGGCCGTCCTTCTGTGGACCCACCACCTGCAGGAGGAGCCATAGGGGCTGGTGCAATGTGATTTGGGCAGCTGACCCGGCAACGGACAAGTGGAAGAAGACGGACGGACGGAAAAATCGGGACCATATGGATGTTTTTTCACAGCTGATTCTCCAGTAGAAGCAAAAAATTAGCTAAAAATACGGCAATCGTGGCTAGCATTAGCATGAAGCTAACTGGGCTGTCGAACCACTTTGTTCCTCTCCATGTCTCTGTATCTTTCAAATATTTACATAATTCAGCATTTCGTTATAGTTTTGGAGTAATAGGAGAATCAGTCAATCAATCAATCAATGGTTTGTATAGCTCAATATCACTGATCGCCAAGATCGCAGAACGTCCAGTCCTTGTTGGAGCTTCAGTTCTTCTTGTCCAATCCCTGTAGGCGGGGTTCCTCGGTTCGATCTAAACAGGCACTCCCCAGGGGACACCATGTGAATAGTAATGAACAGACTACAGATAAAATAAATATTGTATCATAATAAGACAAAGTTTGCAGTAAGAAGAAGAAGAGGCGCTCAGTGTACCGTACTTCCCACAGCAGTGTTTCTTCTAAGGCAGCTTTACTTCAGGCTGTGGGTTAGAGCTTTACCTAACTGACCTGATCATAAACTCATTCTCAGAGGTACGTTTTGAGCCTAGTCTTAAATGTAGGGGCTGTGTCTGCTTCTTTAACGTGAGCTGGGAGTTTATTCCATAAAACCGGAGCTTGGTAGCTAAAGGCTCTTCCTCCTGTGGCATGCGAGTGGTGCAAGTTCGTAAATGAACATTTTGTTGTAAAAATAATACCAACAACACCATAAAAATAAAAGAACACAGGTTCGTACAGATTGAGAAAGAGGCATGACATGTTCCACTTTAAATTACTGTATTTTTCATTTAGCTTTTTTTGTAAACACATTTGAGTTTCGTTGAGTCCATTGACTTTAGATTTACATTGAGTCAATTCTGTTACACCTTGTTCTGTTACAAATCTTCTTAAGATAGCCAAACACAGACCACAGTCCAGGAAAAGGCAAGGCGGCAATTTGAGCACCACTTCAATGGGCAGAGCCATGAACCCACGATGGTAACTATCCTCCTAGCCGGCTACACATGGACCCCAGCTCCCCCAAGCCGGCTACACATGGACCCCAGCTCCCCCAAGCCGGCTACACATGGACCCCAGCTCCCCCAAGCCGGCTACACATGGACCCCAGCTCCCCAGGACAACCAACCTGAGTACAAGGCGACAGGGCACCATTGCAGTGGTACGGCACAAGAGACTTTAGCACAGGTGTAATGTGTTCTCGTCTCTTTGTACGTGTTAACAATCTTGCAGCTGCATTTTGAACTAATTGAAAACTTTTTAGGGAACTTTTAGGACACGCTGCTAGCAGGCAGTTACAGTACTCCAGCCTTGATGAAACAAAGGCATGAATACGTTTTTCTGCATCACTCGTAAGATGTTTCGTATTTTAGTTTTATTTTATTTGTTTTAGTTTTATTTTTTTAATCACTTCTCTGTTTTCCCCCTCTGACTGCTGCTGACCATGGGTGATTCATTCATTCATGCAAAGCTGCACAATCAAGCTAAACATTTATAATCCAAGTCAAGATTTGTCTTATTTGTGTGTGTGCTTAAAAAATAAAAATATCAACTTTCAACTTTGACTATGATAAGCTTTTTACCTGAGGTTTTGGAGCTGGGGGAGACCGAGGGGTTGGTTGTCGCATTGCTTTTATAGCCACACTAGGGGGCGCTGTGGCTTGATATTGTCACTGAACATCAAGTTTAACGTCCTCATTCTCCTGCTATTTATCACACGGGGCTGTGTCTCATTGCTTCACTAGAGGGCGCTGTATGCTGGTCCACAATGTGTGTATTTTACTAAACCTAAATAAGGCTTGAATAGGCACATATTAAATGGTGAACTAGCTGAACTTTTGCACATAAGTTTGTAGTGAATAAATGTAGTTTTGTTCTTCTTTATACTGTAAAAGCATTCCTTTGTTAAAGACTAGCAGCAGAATTGTCTCTTTGATACAACTTTTAGGGTTTGGTGTGTTACCAATATAAGCAGGTTATTACAGTACATTTGTTTGATCAACTTGATTTTACTTGTAGTTTAACTATACTGTGTGTTTCTTGCGCTGGAAAACCATCTCAAATAAGATAAATGGCTTGGAAAGTGCCTGAATTGCTAGAATTCATTCTTTTAATCATTGTTTTTTTGGATTATCTTGAAATGAGATTGCCGATGGAGCAGTGGCGTAGCCAGAAAAAAGACACTGGGTGTGCACCAGCAAACACTGGGTGTGCCAAATTTATTCTCAACAAATAGAACTTTTTTTTCTCACTGTGTACATGTAATGCCCCTCTGACGGGGGAAAATGTTGCCAGTTTCATAATTTGCTTAAAGCAGAGTGGCAAGGGCTCCCCCTACAGGCCTGCAGGCAAAACTAATAAATTCCGACTTACATATTCAAAATCAATGGCTGGCATTAACTTGTATACTTAACACATTATCAACTTCTGAAATACATCATAATAACTTTTCAACCTTTAAACACATGTTTTTAACGCGATTTAAATGAGTTGTTAACACTTTTCACATGTATTTCCTGTCATATTTATAAGTAAACCTGTTTATCTTATCCTGTTTATTTCTTACTCACACTATCACATGTATTATTTAAGCATCTGAACTTCCCACCTTCTTATTGCAGCTTCACAAGGCAAGGCGGCGTGGCTTGGCCTTGAATAGGTTTATTATTTCGTCAGAGTCCAGTTTGTCTGCAAGTAGTAGCTAGGCTACTAACACTTTTATCGCTCCTGCAGTGCTCGCTGTGCGGGAGGGTCACAGTCAGGTCATTAGGTTGGTTGCCAGGTGCAGGTGTCACAACCCCCTTCGCCTGATTACACTTTTTATTGATTGATCGAGTTAATATGCCCAGTGCAGGTGTCGCAACGCATCGCCTGGTGGCAATTTTTACAAATTGATCGACTGGTTATCAAACATGTTAGGAAAAGCTACATACCGTAAATCCTCTAATATAGGCCGGGGCCTTTATTTACTCAAGCACATGGAGGACCAGGCCTTTATTGGAACCAGGCCAAAATTAGAGACAGCTTTTATTTTTATTTGAGCAAAACGGACGACCAGTAGAATGAAGAAAAACGAGATTTGTGTCCATTGAACCTAAAATATTAGGTTAATTGCAAACCCTCTCCCAGCGGAACATTGACACTTTTTATTTTGTAGGGACAACAGGAAGCGTTTCGTTGCTGTTAGCGGAACATTGACATCAATGTCACTGCAGGTTTCTCTTTCTTTCTTTCTTTTTTTTTTTTTTTTTTTACCGCGGACCGGATTATTTGTTGTTATCTGGTGTAAAGGCGAGTTTAGACGGAGCGTTTGTGTTTGTGATCGATCATAAAACAGACCTGAGAGAAGACGAGATGCTCGCGCCGATCGGAGGAGTTACTTTGAGGTGTGGAACTTACCTGCACACGGAGCCGCTGGATGAGCTTTGAGGACTTTATTAAAACCCTGGAGGGTCACACAACATTTGTTGCTTGCCCTGTTTATAGTCACAGAAGGTTTGAAAAGTGGCTAAATCTGTCTCAAAGTTACGCTTGGATCAGCTCCGCTCCGCAGCAGCGTTCCCTCTCTCGGCCCTGGTTCCCATTTGTTTACATCCTGCACGTGAGTTATCGTTTACACGAGTATGAGACAAATTCCGAACATGGGAAATATTTCTACCGCTATAGTTTCTAATAACAGCCCCGGCCTGTTTGAGAGACCGGCTTTTATTTGCCTCCACCAGCTACATGTAATACAGGCCATTAGAGGATTTACGTTATATGTAAAAAATAAAATAAAAAATGCATTCAGTTTTTTGGGTGTGCCAGCTGGCTCTGTGGGTGGCACTGGCACACCGTGGCACACCCGTGGCTACGCCAATGCTATGGAGCAATCATTATTTCACTTAGTTTAGAGTTTTATTTCGAGCTAAGGCACAAAAGCCAAGAAAAAAACAGAAAATATATATATACACACAATAAAAGAATTTAAAAAAAGAAAGAAAGAAAAAATAATTTACATTCTGGCTCGAAAAGGAGTGGGAAGAAGACAAGCTTATTGACTCCCACCCCTGTTCATAAACTTAAAATCAAAGAAATGTAAGCTTAAAATAAGAAAAACAGATGGTCCAAATTGACTCAAAATCAGCATTAATAAACTTTGACTTCAATGTTTCATCTTAGACAATGACTTTTCCAGCGTGAGTAAATGACATGGTAAACTTTTCTTGCCCTGTAAGCCGTATCTTTTGCTTGACGAGGGCGACATCTAGTGGCTAATCGTTGCAACAAGTTTTTTCTCCCACACGGAATTTTTTTTTATTTTTTATTTTTTAAGTAAACTCAGAATGCATGTTTTCATATTGGACTTGCTTCACGTGGGAATACTTCAATACTCTTGAATTAATAAACTCTTACTGGTCTGACTTGGCCAGACCAGTTTTCTGAAAACTCAAAAAGGGCCAAAAAGGAAAACAGCTGCTAGTGCGTAGAATGAAAGCGATTAGAGTGGCAGAAAGATAAGGGGCGGGGCGAACATGCAGCTGTGCTTCCAAACAGCATCAGGCTTGGGTTTTATGACGGTCATTCTGCCAAGATAAACAGCCACAAATTCGCAACCACCACCAAACAACTATTACATGACATTATTTACACTTTTCTTTTGGTAATATTTAATCATTCTGAACAATTTGAACAATATTTGGTAAAACATTTAAAATCAACTTTCCATAAAAATCATGTCATTCCTGTTACCAATTTTGAAAGTATGTTTCTGTTCACACTTATTTATTCAATACCTACATAGTTTCAGTGGTACAGCATGTGCCTCTGTGCTAGTTACTGTTAGCTTGCAATTGCAAATTTGTCAAATTTTTAAATTCCTGTTATGATTCTGTGAGGAAGAGAAATGGGACAAATCCATTCAAAAAATAAAGACAGACTGAGTTGGCCTGTATACATACCTGAACATATGCTAATTTAAAACAAATATCAAGAAAAATCCTTTATAAAAACACACCGATTTGGCGGAATGACCCATTAGAACTTACACATTCAGTAATGATGATTATACTTGTATTGCACTTTACAAGCCTGTGTCACAAGTTTCTCAAAGTGCGGACTGTAGCCGTGGGCTGAATAGCATCTGTTGTTCTACTTTCGATGAGGGAGAGTGTACATGTTTTTAGCGATAAAGACGCCAGAGCAGCTGAAGAAAACCTACACCGACTCCACACAGAACGGTCCCGTCTGGGAATCGAACCATGGGACTTCTCACTATGAGGCACAGGTGTTCAAGAAAACCATGCAGTTTCATTTCTTCTCTTTTACGCGTCGTCTCTAAAGCCCCATAATGGCCCTCGACACAACATTTCCCTTCAATTGTCATCTTTGTTTGTTTATTACAGTTTGTTTTGGATCTTTTACTGACTCCAAATTCCTCATCATTTTGATACGGATGAAACTGACGCCTTCCACAGGACTGCTGGGCCACCTCCGACATGTGTTGCGCGTCGGTAAATGTTGCACACACACACACACACACCCACTCACGGCAACACTGGCACATCATTGGCCCAAACCTTTGCTGGTTCTGTTTCAAACAAATCTCTGGGAGCAGAACAAGAGTCCGTTTGGTGGCGCAGCCGTAGCGCTAAGGTCCATGGTTTATTTATTTATTTCTTTGTAAGTCTGCTCAAAGGGAGTGGGCTGAAGCCAAAAGCTTATAAGCGCCCCCCCCCAAAATTTTTGTTTATGCTGCGTTTACACATAACGACGACGAGTCACGAATGCCACGAATCCATATTCGTGGCCGAGGATCACGAATGTGATGATTCGGGGTAGAGGTTTCACGCACCGCCACAAATTGTTGCGACCTGTTACTACGCGTTACGATTAATGGCACGAATTATTACGCACGGTCACGAACATGCGTCCCGCAATGCTGCGGGCTGTGACGCTCTGTTGCGTGGTGTTGCGTGGTATTGCGAGGTGTTGCGGTCTGTTACGGGTCATTGGGAATTGTCGAGTTCTGTCAGAAATCTGTCAAGAATCGGGCGAATGTGGACAAACCGCCTGCCGCACACACCGGGTTGGAGGCGGAGCAGAGGCGTCTTGGTCCGCCGTGCTCTCACCTGCCTCATTGGGCTCTTGCCAAATCGGGTTACGCAAAAGCAAAGACCAGCTGAGCGTCGGGACTGTCCATATACTGTAGAATAGCAAACGTTTTTCACAGTCTATGAAAAACTGAACTTAGATCAAACCCAAACTAAGTCATATGCTCCTGTCAAACACTGAATCTATCAAGACAAACTATAGCAATAAACACACGCGCTTTATGTCAAATGAGTCTGTGCAACAGCGGCACATTCAGCCTGACTTTACTCCACAGAATAAGCATAAAAACACTACACTCACTGCGCACTCGATCTTCTGGGGATCTGTCGTAGAACTCTTCACCTCTTTATCCATGACTCTCACTCATCTGGTTGATCATTAGCTCCATTTGGCAAAACTTCTTTTGCATAATCCAGAACAACAGGCCTGTCTCCACCTGCCCTACGCCCATCACCGCTTGTTTTACATGTCTAAAGTTGTAAATAAGTCTTAACACTTATCCATGTTATAGCTGCTGTAACCACGCGTTGTTGTTTGGGTCAGTGCGTATGGGAGCGTGGGAGATGCATTCAGGGACAGTAAACAGTGCGGGAAAGGCGCACTTCTTACTGTCCCTTTTCTTATTTCCACAAACGCGCGGAAAATCGGGACAAATATATAACAGTCGGGTTCTCCAGCGGGGCGGCAATAGGGGTGGCAGGATTGGCTCCCAAACATTAGGAGGAACGACTACAGGAAGAAAAGCCCGCGTAACAACTTCAGCACCTGAGGAGCGGCAGGAGCAGGTGCTGTCCCGGGCCTGGAGCACGGACTGGCCGACTTTGTGGGACTTTTCTTTGGCATAGTGCAGGTACGAACATTAACTTTTCGGCGTAGCGTGTGTTTCTATCAATTCTGAGCGTGAAAACAGTGATTCTGCACTACGAATGCTTTACGAATGCTTTACGAATGCTTTACGAATGCTCTCACGCTGAATTACGAAGCGCCACTACGCATCACGAAAGGACACGCTCTGTTGCGAACTCCACGAACAGAGGGTGAATCGTGACATTCGTGGAAGATTTTTTGACAGCCAAAACTTTCTCCACGAACATCACGAATGTCCGAGCTGATGCGTTCTATTAAGAATCCCATCAAGATGCGTTAAGTCAAGTCACGAACGTCACGAATGACGGAAAAATGCCATTCGTAACGCATCGTGCTTATGTGTAAACGCAGCATTAAAACAATAATATTGACATTAACAATCAAAGCAAGGAACGTAATGCAAGATAATAAATCATAAACAAATCATAAACAGGGGAACATAGGGCAAGGTAACAACAGATAATAAGGAACAATAATACAGAAACAACAACAAAAGATATACTACAACACTCACAATAATTGTTCGTATTTAATAAATAATAATTCTTTGTAAACCTTTTTAAAATGTACCAGGTTTTTACATATTTTTAATTATTTAATTGCGCTAAACTTTTCAGAATTAATTAGTCGGAATCAAAATATTCCAGGCCCGAGTTTCCTCCACACAGAAAGGCCCCGTCCAGATGGGATCGAACATGCGACCTGCGCCGCTGTTCTGCCTTTTTTTTTTTTTTAAATAGCATCGACCAAGGCATTACTGGCTGTGTATTTTATTTATGTATTTTCCTTTATACAGTTTAGTCCTTGAGACTCTCTCAACAGTGTGAAAGTTTCAGTAGAATACACACAAGACAACATGACATAAAATGTCTTGTTAAAAACAACAATTTCTTATTTCTCCAGTCTTTAATATAATAATAATAATAATAATAATAATAATAATAATAATAAGAAGAAGAAGAAGAAGAAGAAGAAGAAGAAGAGAAGAAGAAGAAGAAGAAGAAGAAGAGAAGAAGAAGAAGAAGAAGAAGAATGCATCGGTTTTATATAACGCTTTCCTGGACACTCAAAGATGCTTTACATTGCATTATTCATTCACTCCGTACCTGGTGGTGGTAAGCTACTATTGTAGCCACAGCTGCCCTGGGGTAGACTGACGGAAGCGAGGCAACCAGTCTGCGCCATCGGCCCCTCCGACCACCACCAACCACCCACTCACACACTACATTCGGCTTCCTGGTGTTACTAACGGTCTCCCATCCAAGTACCGACCAGACCCTTCCCTGCTTAGCTTCCAAGGTCTGACGGGATTGGCCACCATTTTTAAATAAAAATGTTAATTCCCTGAGACGAGAAGCCACAGCTTCAGGACGGTACTGAAGCGTGTCCCACCACTGCTCTGTGCGCACCGTGTTCATCTACAAACCAATTGTTTGTTCATAAGCTAATTGCAGAGTCATGGTCAAAAATGTGCACTTCCTTCCTGTCTCTGTCGAGTGCGGACGTGTTTTCTCACTTCTCCTGGCTTTCGTGCTTTTTTCCTGCCTCTGCGAGTGTCTTGTCTGAATTTTATTTTTCCTCTTGGACCACCTGCTCGCTGTCCCCTGAACCGCTAAACTATGGAATTGATTAACTGGAATCTCAGCGCAATTGATACGTTTTTTTCACAAAGTGAGGCCACGGAGGAGGTCGTCTTCCCTGACCGGATTTTCACAGCTCGGTTTGCGATGTGGATTGTCGTTTGCCTAGCGGTCCTGTCGGTCGGAGACATCAAAGATATTTACTTATTTGGACTCTTGGTAACAGGGCACCTGCTTATTGGATGGACTGCCCTGGATTATCGGAAATTTGGAATGACAGCAGTTTGCAATCGGACCACGCTGCTGTCCATTGAAATTAACAAGCACTTTAGAGCAGGGAGTGACCGAGTGATGGAATTACACCGGAAAGTAACGCACAACAACGATGACCTGTTATGTACGACCTGGCAGCTCGCTGTGGAGACGGACAATAGATGGACTATATTTTGGGAGGAACAGGGTTGAACTGTGAAGGGAACTACCTGCTCTGGAGAACTGAACTAATGCTGAGACAAGTAAAGCTAATTGACTATAAATTTATGAACTATTGTGGAATAATTCTCTTCCTCCTGAGAGAGGAGGTTTGAAGCAGCTGGACCGCTTATCTCTCCTATGCCGTCAACACTTCCCTTCAAGGCCAAACCACGGAGCTAAACCTGATAAGGACTGAGCTCTCTGGGTCATATTTGCAAAACACTGACTGTAAATAACCGCACACACATACCCCCTCCCTAACCACGCCCCCGTCCTTCTGCGTCTGCCTCAACACGTTTGCTCTGCCCACCCCCGGGTCAATGGCCGGTCTTCCTTCCCCTCCCCAAGAAAAATTCCGCACGTGACCTCGTGTGCTGTGTATCTCCCATGTCTTGATGTTTCTATATACAGTATGTGCTTTGCCTTAACTTAACCTGATTGTAATTTCGCATATCTTCTTTTGTAAGGTGCATTGAGTTGCCTTGTGTATGAAATGCGCGGTATAAATAAAATTGCCTTGCCTTGCCTTGCCACTTTTTGCACAGTTAACATTTCTAATCTACACAATTCTAACCTCATCAACATCTTAGTGCGATCTGCATTAAGGTCTAAGTTTAAATCAAGGTGAGGCACACGATTGAATGGGTCACTACATTGACCACCTTCTGGGACCCTTCACGCTGCCTATACAGGTGAAACTCGTAAAATTAGAATATTGTGAAAAAGTTCATTTCTCTAGGCTAATACAACTTAAAATGTGAAACTAATATATTATATAGACACATGACATGCAAAGTGACGTCACCTAGCCGCATTAAAAATAATTATCAAGCGCTTCGTCATTGCCAATATTCCTTCATAAACCTACACCAGGCAGACTTAAAGTAACAGGCCACCGTTGTTACAAACAGATGTTCTTAGCTTAGACGAGTTGATGTGTACCTGTCTGGTCTTTGTGCGTGCGCTCAGTCATGCAAATGTTGTTAGCATTTAGCCTCTCCTAGCATAGGTGTAGCTCCAAACCGGGGTGAAGTTAGAAGCTACCAAGCTGTTCCACGTTTTCCATCCATCCATCCATTTTCTTCCGCTTTATCCGGTCGCGGAGGCAGCAGTCTCAGCAGAGATGCCCAGACTTCCCGATCCACACACACCTCCTCCAGCTGTTCTGGGGGGACCCCGAGGTGACACCAGGCCAGCTCGGAGACATAGTCCCACCAGCGTGTCCTGGCCTTCCACGAGGCCTCCTCCCAATAGGACATGCCTGGAGCACCTCCCGAGGGAGGCGACCAGGAGGCATCCGGAACAGATGCCCTAGCCACCTCAGCTGGCTCCTTTCGACGTGAAGGAGCAGCGACTCTACCCCGAGCTCCTCCCGGGTAACTGAGCTCCTCACCCGATCTTGGAGGGTGCGCCCAGCCACCCTGCGAAGGAAACTCATTTCGGCCGCTTGTATCTGCGATCTTGTCCTTTCGGTCATTACCCAGATCTCATGACCATAGGTGAGGGTGGGAACGTAGATCGATCGGTAAATCGAGAGCTTTGCCCCCTGACTCAGCTCTCTCTTCACCACAACAGTCCGATACAGCGACCGCATCACTGCTGACGCTGCACCGATCCGTCTATCGATCTCACGCTCCATCCGTCCCTCACTCGTGAACAAGACCCCGAGATACTTGAACTCCTCCACTTGAAGCAAGGACTCCCCACCGACCTGAAGCGGGGAAGCCACCTTTTTCCGGTGTAGAACCATGGCCTCAGATTTGGAGGTGCTGATCCTCATCCCGGCCGCTTCACACTCGGCTGCAAACCGCCTCAGTGCGCGCTGGAGGTCCTGATTTGATGAAGCCAACAGAACAACATCGTCTGCAAACAGCAGAGATGAGATCCTGAGGTTCCCAAACCGGACACCCTCCGGCCCCTGGCTGCGCCTAGAAATTCTGTCCATAAAGGTAATGAACACGTTTTCCCTATTTAAATACAGTTACATGAGCCTTTACACGATCCAAGTCTAGTTACATCAAATCAAACATGTCGATTTTCTAAGCAGATAAAAAGGGGAACTATATTGTGAGGCGTAATAACACCTGGAGTACTTCGAAGTCCGCGCAGTAATATCGTCAAAGTTTTACTACATGTATCAAAAATAATGTTAAATGACATCTTGCATTGTGTATCAAAATCTCAATCTTTAATCCAAAAACAGTACAACTCAACTAAAACAGACTCTTCCAAACAGCAATAGCAGAGCCACTCTCTATACATTCTCACCATTTATTTGAGCATGAAATAGCTTTTGGAAAAAAAACGTTTCTGGCTTTTGAATTGGCGTTCTGAAGCAGAGACATCAGCGTCGTTATTTTGGCAGTGTTCTGGTCCCATTTTGGCCCAATATGCACGTACCTTTTCTGCCACAATGGCAGGCTCTCCCCATCGAGCAGGGTCTATGTTAAGTACCATGTGGAATACACCGCTACTGGTCACACAGCCAATCACACGCGAGCTGAACACATCAGGGCGGGGCTTAGTGGTACAATGTCCAATCAGAGGCGAGAGATCGTTAGAAAGACAGACGGACCAGCCAATAGCGCAAGAGGAGTTCTCTCACATACACACACACTGTAGGCGCTCTGGGAGCCGCGGACAGGCACACAGACAAAATGAAGCGTCTGCAGCCGCTCGCTGCAAAACGTCAGGGATATTTTTTGTTTGAGCGTGTGATATGAGGAGTGTGGCGTGAGAGCGTGTGAAGCCACTCAAATGCGTGTGTCACACGGTGAAAGCGTGAGAGTTGGCAGCCCTGCGTGTGTGTTAGCCATTTATGAAACTGTTGCACATGTCAACTCCTTATAACTGCATTATGTGAAGTAACTTCACTTTTTGCAGCGATATTTATATTTATAATACTGCAAATGTGGAATGAGCGGAGAGAGGGGCGGAGTTAACTGAATCGAAGCGTCTTCCGGGTAGGGAAAATACCCCCCAAAAATACATATATTTCTTTCAAAAATGAGTACTCCATAGAGATAGAGGTACAATATATCATATAAATGCCTATACTTTACTTTGGAATGGCTAAAATAGCATGATACAGATCCTTTAAGGCTGTTCACTAACGGCCAGATGGCAAAATTGAATATGAAGAGGAAGGGGGAAAAGGACAAGAAGCCTTTTGAGAAGACTCATGTTTATAAAGGTAAGCCAGGGCTCGAAATTGCGACTATTTTGTTCGCATATGCTCCCAAAATTATGCCTTTGCGATCTAAAATGAATCACTCGCATGTTTGCGACTGCAATCAAATGCTCCGGTCCACCTTAAAATAAAACCTTCTCGTGCTACCTTAAAAAAAGCTTGTGTCATTGTTTCACAAACGCTGCCTGTCAGCAACAACTTTCTGTTCTAAAATGGTTCGAGAGCTTATAGTACACTACGATCTGTTCTCTCTTTTGGCTCAGCGCTGCTGTCATCCCTCCTGGTCACACGCGCTGCCTGGGCCGTCCTGCACCAGCCCAGCCCGTGTTCTCTGCGTGTGCCTGTGCTCCGCCCTCATTCCTCTGCCCGCTTTCACTGAATGAGGCAATGTATTTACGCAACTGTAGTCTCTTTATGAGAAAACGAGGAATATGTCATTCATAAACTCATTGGGACTGGGGACGATCTCTCAAATGTCGCTCGGATGTCGGGCGGAGAAGCAGCGCAAACTTCAATCCAACCCGCTCGCCCCCTCGTGCAGCGCTGAAAGCGAATCATCGTCGCTCTCGCAAAATACAAAACATAAAGTCACAAACGCAATGTTTAACACGTCTTCAAAGATTCTGGCAAAGGAGTTTGCCGTGTGTTGCGTGATCTATGAAGCTGTCCCCACAGCACAGAGTGAGGAGAGTGAAGACGCAGAGAGAGGAGACGATGAAGTGCAGTGAAGCAGGGGCGGAGCAAGTCAGGGTTGGGGGCGATTGGGAGGCACAAAATCTGGTGTCCCATTTATAATGTTAAAATTTAGCCTAATGAATCCAAAATGCAACAGAAGGCTGGAAGTGGCATGTGATAGGTTTAAATTCCCTTCATCGCTGTTAAAAGCTTCTCTGTTTGTTTTTTTTGGTTGTTAATTTGTCTGTCTGTTTGTTAATTTGCTGTGACGTTTTTTTGTATTAATCCAATATGGTAGTGGATGTATTAGGCAACCCATTTTTGCGTTCAAATATGGGGATGGTGTATTACAGCAGATTGCTTCATATCACTTTCTTTACTACTCGTGCAGATAGAGTCATGAAATTGGATTCAACAGCAACAGTGGGCTCAATAAGGCTGTTTGCCTCTGAACACCTTAAACATTCACCACAAAGACGGGGAGGTGGAGATCACGACACTGTTTCTCAGGACTGAAAAACTTCAATCAGGGACAAAGGAGAAGGTGGTGAAAAGACTGAAAGACTGGTGTGGAGCAAAGGGAGCTGCGGGAGGAAGGAGATGTAGCCGACCCGTGCCGGACACCACGCTCTGAAACAGGGACAAACCCAGGAGGCGCTGCACCGTTTTAGAGGATCAGACAGTGACTGAAGGCAGCCAGGTTTCCTCCGGGTGCTACAGTTTCCCCGACCTCCAAAAACATGCTGCTCAGGTTGGTCCACAGTGGTGGCGCAGCTCTGGACAAACACCTGAACACAAAATCATTGTACGGTACAACAACAAATAAAGCACATGCTCACTTTATTCCTCAAGCCAGTTATCCATAGCTTTGACTAGTTGTTTGTGTGACAAATAAAAAAATAAATAGCCTGACAACGCCATCCACACAGGTTCGACCCATAAGGACAGAGGCAGCATGTTCTTTTTACATAATCCATTTATTTTTCTGGCCGGAAGACGCCAGTGAGCAGAGTGTGAACCAGGGTGGCTTTTATACCATTTAAACGCTAGCGCCCTCTGCTGCCCGTTTTGATATTTACAGTGTTTATATTTAATAAAGTTATAAAATACAGTTAATAAAAACTGGTATTGTCACATTTTCAGGTTGACCTGTTTTGTCAATGTTTAATAAAAAAGAATTGAATGGGGATTGAATTGTTATTTATTTGTAAAGAAAGAAGAAGTCAATTTGCATAATACATTATTAATTTTGCTCATTATCAGTCCAACCCTTTTGGATTGTTTGGCTTGATTTCTTTTTACCTGAGACATGGTTCCCACAGTGTTTGAAAAAGGTTAATACTGTCTTCTTAGCTTAAACTATTACTGATTGATTTTTATAGTAAGACAGGTTTGTTTACCTGCTTAACTAGTTTCCTTTCTGTCTTACTCTAGGAACAATCAGTAATGGTTCCCACAGGTCATTGAATTTCCATAGTCATTTCCAGACTTGAAAAGTATATATGGGAATTTTAGATATTTGTGTGCAAAGTCAGGTAATGTGTAATTTTGGTAATGTGTTGTTGCCCCTTAAAGGTGATATTGATCGTGTTGTGCTAACCTTTAATTTTGGACTGGAAACGTGATCCTGAACATGGAGATTGATTAGTTTAAAATGTCGTGTTTTTCGTTTGTTTTTAAGGCGAAAATACATGCAGGCAGTATATTGTAGAAGTATTATAGAGAAGGTCATGGAAATTCTGCGTACCTGCCACTGTCTGAAATGGCATCACGGGTACATGGAGCGTATAGGCCTATAACAATGGTCTAAAATATGTTTAAATTTAACGTAGAAAAGACGTCGACAACGACCTCATTTGGACTAGAATTGGCCCTCATCCGGAGGTCCTGGGAACATTAATATGTCCAAAAGACGTTGGAAAAAAGACGTCATCTGGAGTAACAGTCTGCACCTTCAGGGGACCAAAATTGGACGTCCAAAAATGACCCAAAAAAGACATCGTTTCAACGTGTCTTTGCGCAGTGGGTGCATTATTATGGACATTTTCATTCATCTGTTCATTTAATTCCCTGGATTTGATTTTTGGCTCTAGATTAGCCGCGTGTCTGTTGTGTTTTTGTTAGTCAGTCTGGCTCAGGGGTGAAAGTAGCTTTTTTTTCTTGCCGGTACTATCTCATATATATATATATATATATATATATATATATATAAATAAATAAATAAATAATATAGTCAGTTTTGGGATACTTTAGTAACGTATTCCACTGCTTAGTCCAAACAGAGTATTCTGAATACTTAGAATACTTTCATGTTGATTTTCATAATGTTAATGCATAAATGCGGCATATGATTAAGAAGATGTTTAGGCTATTGTCACATGCCTGTTACCAACTTATTGACCACTAATGTGAAATGCAAAAAAAGCACTTTCCAAATGCCCAGAGCCCAAAAGGACAGAGCTAAACTTTTCCCCGGCCATTTTGACCCTTTTTGTCTTCTTAATGTTATGATTACGAAACAGACATTTAATGAACTTTGATGTATTCCTTTAATATTACTGTATTCAGTAACTGTACCTGAATACAGTTACCCAAAATGAGTATTCTAAATATTCTAAATACACTACCAACACTGAATATAGCAGTGTTTTCATAACCAGATCTGTTTCAACGGCATAAACATATGCATATGTTCTTAATTAAATTCCCACAACTTTACTTTCACACGTGTCATCTGCATACTTGCCAACATTGGGTTGTGGAAAATAGGGAGATTTTTTCCATCTGCGTATTGGCCCAAAGAGCAACGCGTTCCTTTGCTTGGTGTGTGTAATACAGTGTAATACAGCACAAGTACAGAGACCAGTGAACAGGACATTTGTGACGCGTTCCACAACTGCAGAGAGAGATTCAAGAGGGAGAGGCGGCGGACCCAGCGCGGATTTGTTCGCTCCTCCTTTTTTCACAGGTAAACAGAGTCTACACACTGTGAAAGTGTCCAGAAAACCAGAAAAGCCAAAAGAGCCTGTATAAGGGGACTCTCATGTTAATGTGACAGCTTTAAGTGGTGAAGCGCATGTGAGCCGTGGCACTGACGGCTCTGTTCTGTGATGCGTAAAGACGCATGGAGGGCCCGCAGCCAAATTGGCAAAACTGCGCACACACGGTAACGTTACCGTGTGTGCAGAAAGTTCCGGGACAGAGCAGATGAGATCCAGTCTGCCGAGTCTCTATATTGCATTTAAGTGGCTGAACTTCAGCGCGTTTGAGCTCACGGTGTAATATTATTGGCAGATTACTGTTTTGTGCGTAAGGTGAGAGAGCGCACTTCGCCGTACCAAATATTTTAACGGAACGGACCGTACTGGCTTACTTTCAGCCCTGGTCTGGCTTGAAGCCCATCAGCTGTTTGCGCCAAGAGCTGTGTTACTGAGGAAATAACAAGCCTAAGAATAGACCCGCTAACTCATTTGTCCACATTTGTTCTCATCTTAGATTTTATTTTTTTATATTCTGCGCAGCCCGTGCTTTCTGGAATGATCAGCCCCCTCCCCTCTGCCCCTTCATTACTCATCAGACATCCTGACGAAATCCACAGGCCATATCAACAGTCAGAAATTGAAGCAGTACCTGGAGAGACGATGGCTACATGGCTGCGTGTTCACACAACTTCTGCAAAGATTTACCGTGCTCTCGGTAAGAACTTATTTTTTGGACTACTTTTCAATGGGGGTTGCAAATCCAAATGTACTGATTATTTTTGTTACAATCAACACATCTCAAAGGCTGTATTTGTTTAAAAGTGTCTTGTAGAGTCTTTGTAGAGACTAAACATCTAGACATGACAGGAAAAGAAAGATATTGTAATACAATATGCTCAGTTACTGACTGTTGAACTGTTGGTATAGACCTTTAATTGTTTGCAAACATTCCGGGCTTTGCTGGAGGCAGGAAGCTCGATTCCGATCTATTTCCATTGTAGCTGTTGTCATAGTAACGATAAACAAATGTCTAACTGTTTTTGGAAATATCAGATAAACCTTATTTTATCGTCTCAAATGTCATTCCTCTTGTTCTTGCACCTTAAGCCACAACAGGACCACATGTTTCAGTTGTAGTTTTACACTTATAATCGCTAGTTTTAGTTTAATCTTATTTCTCTTGATCACTTCCTGCCTCCAGCTGATGTCACTGATGATGTCAGCAGTTAAATAGAATAGAATAGAATAGAATAGAATAGAATGCTTTATTTGTCATTACACACAAGCATAATGAAACTTGTTTGGCTCTCAGGTCTCAATAATAAATAGCAAAAATATGAAGACAAAGCTCGGAGACAAAGACAACAGAAACAGCAAAAACAGTAGTAGCAACTGCAATGTGGTGCTAAGATGCTTTAAGGTGTGATGGAGCTAACAGCTTGGTGGTAAAAACTGTTCTTCAATCTGCTGTGTGAGTCTATAACACTCTAAAGCGTTTGCCTGAGGGCAGGGGCTCAAACAGCGAGTGTCCGGGGTGTGTCCTGTCCTTGTAAATGTTTGTTGCCCTCCTCTTCATCCGTGTGTCATAGACAGAGCTAACTCCAGTCCCACTGTCCGGCTGGCTGCTTTCACCACTCGCTGCAGGTCTCTCTTCTCAGCCGCTGTGCAGCTAGCAAACCACACAGTCACACAGTTATCAGAATGGACTCAATTGCACATTTGTAGAAGTTCACCAACAGCTTCTGAGGAAGTTTAGCCTGTTTGTCTCTGTTGTGCCTTCTTCACTAGCGCTGAGGTGTTGTTAGTCCATGTCAACTGGTTAGACAATGTGACTCTGAGAAACTTTAGGCCATCCACTGCTTCCACCTCCTCTCCATCGATGTACAGGGGCTGGAGTGAGATGGTCTTTATCCGCCTGAAATCAACCGTCATCTCCTCGGTCTTAGCGGTGTTAAGGACCAGGTCATTGTCCCTACACCACTGAGTGAGATGCTCCACCTCCAACCTGTAATGTGATTCATCATTTTTGGAGATGAGGCCAATCAGAGTGGTGTCGTCTGCAAATGTTATCATTGAGTTGGACATGTGGATAGGAGCACAGTCATGCGTGAGAAGGGTGTACAGCACAGGACTCAGGACACATCCCTGGGGCATACCTGTGCTGAGGACAAAGGTGGAATAGGTGTCTTTACCCACCCTGACAAGCTGAGGTCGGCTTGTCAGGAAATCCATCCATCCAGCCCCAAAGAGTGGACCTTGGTGACAAGTTTGTGAGGGACTACAGTGTTAAATGCAGAACTGTAATCCAAGAATAGCATCCTGACATAATTAAATGGTCTATACTGAACAGGAGCACTGGCCAGGGTTCGTTGGTGCAGCAGCGTTGGACCTGTGTTAACCGCTGACCCCACCCGAGCGCTCATTGATGAGCAGATCAGGATCAGAGCTCGTGATCTGCCTCCTCTCTCTCCTGTGACGCTGTGGACGCAGATGTACTGTGAGGATGGAGACCTGTGGCAGTCCTACGCTCACTACAACACTGACTCTGACGGCTCTGTCAACTGTGAGTGCTCTTCAAACTATTCAAAACTTCTGTTCCAAAAGCTTTTTTCAATCTTATTCTTCGTTATTCTTTAGTAAAAAGAATCTACCAAAATATAATCAACTGTGATTATATCATTTTTTATTATTTCTTTAAGTATTTTGCTCCTAAATTGTATTTTCTTGGTTCTTTGGACTTCTATTGTGCTGATAAATAACAGAAATATAAAACGTTTTGAAGGCCTCTGTCTGTGTGTCAGTGTGCAGAGATGCTTCAGTGGGCGGCTCGTATGTCGGCTGTGAACGGATGGGACTTTTCTGGGCGCTGCAGCCGGCTCCAGGAAAGAGAGAAGGATTGAGGCAAGTAAAAATACTACTAAAGATAAACAAACAAAATCCAAGACCAATGTCTTGGATTTTAAAAATAGGTTTAGACCAAGTAAAGTAAAATGTATACTGTGGTATAGTCACAGAAGCCCTTTCTGCATGCAGCATGTTCTCCATATGTGTCTGCAAAGGTTTCCTTTGGGGGCTCCAAATTGCCCTACTTCTAAAAACATGTACAATAGAGTTCCCTCTGAAGCCAGGCCTCCCTTGAAGAAGAGCTGCTGAAATCTCAGTAGGACTTTCCTTGTTATATTAAGAGCAAATAAATAAACTGTTTATCTAACTTTTATAAAGTAATAATTTGCTGCAGAATAAAATGTGAAGGACTGGCAAGAGCTATATCCTGTAATGCCTAGATCTATTATTCACAATGTGTCAGGGTCATTAATCCTTTTAGAGTTGCTCATTGTCTCCAGGCTGAGGAAGAAGGATGTGCAGACCCCATATGTGGTTAACCTGAGTGTCTCTGAGGGACACGTGTCTCCTGAGGACAGAGGGACACATGGCTCAGAGCTGGCCTCAGTCTCCATCGAGCGCTGGTACATGGCTCCAGGAGTCAAGAGGATTGAGATCAGAGAGCACGGACTCGTGGGCACTTTGTTTATACCGCCAGGTGATACTTCTTCTAGAACTTTTACAAATACAGTATAAGGGGCAGGTAAAAAAAACACTAATACTTCACAAAAGATTAGACAAAAAGTGACCAATGAAGTGGCAAAGATTAAGACATGAGCGGTTGCCAGACAAAATATGCTTTTGCACACATTAAACAATAACACAGTCTGTCATTTACTTCTAAAAACAATACTTAACCAGCCTCGGTGGTGCTCAGGCCTAAACCGTAACAAAGGTTATAAACAACTATCTAAACTCTGAACAAATATGAAACCAGTTCACGGCACTTTTTCAGTCAACTTCAAGAAATAATACATATTTAAATAGTGCTGCAGGTTGGTCAAATGTAAAGTGATTGACACAATAATAAATGAATGAGGAAATACAATATTTATTTTATTGAATTCTGATAGGCCCTTGAGTACTGTAGGTCCCCTTTGGATAAGGCGGCCCTGGAGACAATAAAGGCCAAACTAATGTATTTCTGCAGGTCCTGGTCCGTTCCCGGCTGTGTTGGACCTGTGGGGGTCGTTAGGAGGTCTGATCGAGTACCGCTCGGCTCTGTTAGCGTCCAGAGGCTACGCTAGCTTCTTCGTGGCCTATTACGGACCGGAGATGCCAGGCCCACTAGATACTATCAATGTCGGCAAGTCGTATTTTAAGGTGAGGTGGTAATGTTGTTATTCAGTTTCCTTTATATTTAATAATTGACTTTATGTAAATGTCCTTTCCCTTATTATTGCATTATTATTGCAGAAAGCTTATCAGTACCTCCAGGATCACGATCAGATCTGTGGGGACAGAGTCGGGGTCATAGGCCTCTCTTATGGCGTTTATCTGGCATTGAGAACCGCCACTATACCTGGAGTCGAGGTACGTCACAGTGAGGAAGATCCTTGGGCAGCCACTCGGAGCGCTATGGATCAGTGCTCTTCTTCTACAAGTGCAAGGATGTGGACTGAATCAGAAAAAGCACCACAGGCACAGTCCAAGCAACGCTAAGCATATTAGTGAAAATGATGCTTATCCGGTCATTTACAAAAAGACTCACAGCAACTGCAACTCAGCTAGCAATGAGTTTGACTTATGACGCATCACTTAAAGGGGGGTATTATGTAAAATCGACTTTTTCAAGCTTTATATCATGTTATTATGTCATTCCCTCATTAAACACATGCCTGGAGTGTTGCCTTGGCTCATTCACATATTTTGAGTAATCAGTAAAAAGTTAGACGGCAGCCATTTTAGGTGTAGCTATGCCTCAGTCCTCCTAGGAACGCCCCACCTCCTGGAGACGCCGCTGGACCTTTCGTCACCAGCCAAGCCACCAACCACTGCTCCTCAGCTCAGCAGAGCCCCCTCCCCGCACAGTAGTGTTGTTTAGATGCCACAGCAGTGTGCTGAAGGGGGCGTGTCGGAAAGCTTCTTAAAGAGACAGAGGCCTATTTCAAGACGTTCAGTACAGCCATTTTGAGAGAGCAATTTTATTCAAGGCAGTTATTTTAATTTACTGCATATACAGACCAACAGAAGGTTACGTCATCATTGTAGTATGCTATAGACTGGTGCTATGTGATTGAAAAAAGCATAATACCCCCTCTTTAAGCATGTGTCTGAGCAAATAAACATACATTTGTTTTTCAGAGTAGAACTCCCAGGTATATAATTTGTACCTTTATGCGTTTGTGCGTCCATTCACCCTCTTATTTTCTCACAATCGGCCATTTCCCACACGCTGCTGTGTACCTTCACTTCAGAGTGCTAAAAAAATTCTACATCACACATTTGAAAGTTACTATTAATATTAAGGCTAAAGTTGTTTAAAATTCTGAATCTTTTTTCCCCCTACTTTTCCACAGCTGTCCTGTTGTGTTTGCATCAACGGACCAGTGAGAAGTCCCATTCCAATAGCTGACGCTGAGGGGAGATCAGGTCCATTTCATCTGTATGTCACACATTTAGACTGTTTTTTGTTTGTTTCTGTTTTGTACATTATACGTTATGCACTCTTTTCCCATTTGAAGTAACCAGAAACATGTGACCATTGATGAGCGGGGACATCTTTTCTATAGAGATTACACGCACCCACGTTATATTCCTCCTGAAAATAAGTCTGAGGTAATTGTTTTACCTTTTTGTTTTTATCACATACTGTACAGTTTACAGAGGTTGTTTTGTAAAAAAAAAAAAAAGAAAAGAAAAAAAAGAAGCTAATTATTGATTTGTTGTTAATCAGGTGGAGAAGCTTTCGTGTCCAGTCCTGTTCATTGTTGGTGAAGATGATTTGAATTGCGCAAGTGCAGAAAATGCAGATTCAGTAAGAGATTTTTTTTTTCAATTGGCACTTAGAGGTGCCTTATGCAACTTTTTATTAGTGCGTATTTGACCTTTCAAATGACCTTCATTTTTTTTACATATAAAGTTTCATAATGCACCTTTGAAGTTCTTTTTTCATGATTGTTAGAGATTATGCAGATTCTATTACCGTATTTTCCGGACTATAAGTCGCACTTTTTTTTCGTCGTTTGGCTGGGGGGGGCGTCTTATACTAAGTGTATGTGTTGTTTTTTCCTCTTTTTTTAATATATAATTTCACATGCCACTAGAGGGAACTGCAGGCTAATCGAGCAGCAGAAAGAAAGTGTGGAGTGAGAAGCGGAGGTTACTGCAATGATGTAAACCAAAAAAGCTAATCACGGGCTAAAAGCTAGAGCCGCAGCTAGAGGAGCGATTTTCATCTGTTTTTGCTTCATCCGACGCTACATCCTCCTTCCCCCTGTCCGTGTGAACTACTTCTGTTGCAGCCCGTTAGCCAGAGCTGCGAGAGATCAGCCGATGTCAATTAAGCGACGTATCGAAAGTTTGGAAAGAAACTCCAAGCCAATACATCGCAAATAATATACAAATAAGAATTGCCACGTTCATTGCAATGGACTATTTTAATTGACGACACCCCTTAGTCTCTCGTGAACGGAGGGGAAGGGCTAAGCGGAGGGCTAGTAAGGGGTAGAGATTGGGCCTTCCTCTCCATGTTTCCTCGAAGCAGCGTTAACAGACTCTGAGAACTAGGTCATTACGCACGTGCGTCTAGCTCCGCGGCGCTTTGGTGTCCGAAAAGGGGGGAAAAAAGAGTGTTTTCAGAGCGGGAGCATCGATAAGAGGGATCGATCATGAAGTAGACGTACGGTTCCGATGCTTTGCTCAAACAGAACCGGGTCTACTTGTAGAACCGGTTCTCGATTCCCATCCCTCCCTACTCTGGAGCGACTTATAGTCCAGAAAATACGGTACGGTAACGCTTTAGAATACAGCCCGCGAGTTCCAGGTGTAAGTACGGGTAACAAGAAAGTAATTACACATGTAAGTACAGGTACTCTTACAACGTGTAACAAGGGGGAACAATGTGTAACAAGGCAGTAGAAAGTGTAACAAGGGGGAACAATGTGTAACAAGGAAGTAGAAAGTGTAACAAGGGGGAACAATGTGTAACAAGGCAGTAAAACGTGTAACTACATGTAACTACGTGTCAAGGTGTAGTAAAGGTAATCTAAGAGCAATTAATGGTGCTGAGCTATCACATAGTTGTAGCAAAAGGGACTGTGGTATTATTAATAGTGCATTAATTTTAATGTTGCAAGACAACAGTATTACTGTTGTGAAAGTGAAGACATGACTCTCACTTAATTTTACAGCCTGTGCTGTCCTGTACACATTAGTTACAGTATTCATGCACATTGATAACATGGTCATTTCCCTTGTTTTGCTGTATTTTTGCCTGGAGTCATGTCTTCACTTTCACAACAGTAATACTGTTGTGAAAGTATGTGATAGCTCAGCACCATTAATTGCTCCGTTTCATTCATACTGTATTGGCTTGGCGATTTTGTTGTGATTATATGATGTCCTTTTGAATGAAATAAATAAATAAAAAAATGAAAAAGATTACCTTTACTACACCTTGACACGTAGTTACACGTAGTTACACATTGTTCCCCCTTGTAACACTTTGTACTGCCTTGTTACACATTGTTCCGCTTTGTAACATTTTGTACTTCCTTGTTCCCCCTTGTTACACGTTGTAAGAGTACCTGTACTTACATGTGTAATTACTTTCTTGTTACCCGTACTTACACCTGGAACTCGCGGGCTGTATTCTAAAGCGTTACCTACGGTACTATTTTAATCTGAATAGAAATGGAACCTCAAATGAATGGACAAATCAAAGAATAACATTGGAGACATAGCCACTCAATTGTCTTTTACTATGGTATGACATCACACACATAAGCTCTATAACCCAATTATTACATACATTATTATAGATACATTATTTAGATTAATTTGCATGAATTTGGCTTAAACAAAGCCTATTGGCTGGGGCCTGGCAGAGATTGATTGGTGCGGCGCTGTATTGGACTGTTGTGAAGGAAAAGGACAAGACAAAGCTCTCCATTCATCGGTCAATCTCTGTTTCTACCCTGTCATTTGGGTCCGAAAGGACAAGATCGTGGGTGCAAGTGGTCAAAATGCGTTTCCTTCGCAGGGTGGCTGGGAGAGAGGAGCTCAGTCACCCAGCTTGGAGTAGAGCCAGCTGATGTGGCTTGGGCATCTGTTTCGAATGCCCTGGAGGGACCATGTTAGGGTTAATGGCAATTCACACCTTCTCTTCTGGACTGGGCAGAGTTTAGATACTGTAGGCCTTTCGCTGGAGTTTTCAGAATGAGAAGAGTGTGAAGAAACATCAGAAGATAGTGAAATATGAACTGTCCTCAACTCAGTCAACCCGGTGTTGACAGTATTGAGTATCTCTACGCTATGCTAGTTATTTGCTTCCTGACTGTCCCCTGCATACACTTGTGAACAGGGGTCAATGTGCCAAAATATTAAAGAAAGGCCACTTGTATCAGACAGGGTCCATTGTTTTCACAGATCGTCATTGCATTAACCTTATTTGTATGTTTTACAGTTGGAGGAGACGCTAGAAGCTGCAGGTAAAGGCCACCTCTTAACTCGCTTGTCGTACCCTGGGGCTGGTCACCTGATCGAACCCCCGTATTCTCCCAACGCACGGATCACACTGTGGAGCGTCAGGCCAAAGAAATGTAAGTTTGACCACAACATGCAGCTTCTAACCACAGGACAGGCGCATCAAGGGACAAAACATATTAATGAACATCTGCAACAACTAAAGAGTCAAATCCCATCCCACCCAGTCTTTGTTTAATCGAGTAATTGAGCGTTTGTAAACACATTACAGACGCTTATGTACCGTTTTATATGCCGTTTGAATATGTCGGTGAACACAGTAGTTGGTTCACTGGTTGATGCTTCACTGGGTGATGTCACCTGTAGTGCCGTTCGCTAGTCGAGGATGTGTAGGCACTGGTGTAGGTGTCTTTTTAAAGTGTAATTTTTGTATTTTTAGTGTTGTTTTTATATTGTGTTATTGTGACTCTCTGGTGGACTCTCTCAGTGGCCGGCCGTGGGGTTTCAGTCAGGGCGTTCAATAGCAACCTGGGTTCATGCAGGTTTTGTCGATCATAAACTTATCGACAATAGGCGTGACACTTGTTCGCTAAAGGATGTATCAACAATGGTGCCTCCGCCCCCAACAAAAGCAAACACCTTTGGGAACACTCGTACTAGAATACGGAAACACACGACACATGACAGGCGGAGACGAGCACGTTGTAACGTGGAGACAGGCGGCTGATTTAGGAGATGTTTTGTTGACAGAGCGAGGCATTCAGAGATCAACTCAAACACAAAATCCACCGTAATAAAAATATACTAAATTTACAGTTTGGTGCTATGTGAGATGCTTTTTTAGCGCTCGTGGTCCTGTACCTGTTCCCTGCCCGAGTCCCAGCGCAGCTGACGCGGGGAAACCCTTCTCCTGTCCGGGGAGCCAAGCGTCTACGTCTGTTGTTCCCGCTGCTTTGCTCTCGAAGCTCTTCATGAGGAAGGGGCCCCAAACATCCATGACCAATAAATCCACTTCATTCGGATATTTCCAAGAGGAATATCTGTTTATCCGGTTTACGTCTGATTTCCTGGAACGTCTTGCCCGTGCGCGGCTACAATAGTGGTTTCCCAGGCGAACAAAACGTAGGAGAAGCTACTGAGCTACTGAGGCCCTGGGGGGATGTACTGTCAATGGCTTATAATTCTGTCAGTCACGCTGGCTGTCAATCATGTGTGCGGCCTGACAACACAGGGCCTGCAGAATCTGTTCTGAAGGCCCTGAGGAGGAGCAGCTCGCCCGAGGTGTTTAAGGCCCCTTTTGAGTAGGAAATTACAGTTACACATCAACAAAATCTATATAATCGACTCAATGTACATTATATAAATAATTAGAAATTAAATATACTATTAAAACATTTACACTGTTTTTCCCTCATTTGGTCAGCAGAGAAGGCCCTGCTGGCCCTGACGGCACACCACTGTCTGATTTGGCGTTGTCATATCTAGTGACAAATTTGCATAATTATATTTCGTTTCTTAAAATATTCTTTATTTTGTACTACCGAAATACAACTCTGAGTCCAAACACAATAGTTCATTAATCAAGCAGGCTTTGGCTAACTTCCTGTTGGGGAAAAAAAAAAAACAGAAGAAAACTTAAGTTAAACATAAGTGTGTTTCATAAAACTTTTAGATCCATCCATCCATCTTCTTCCACTTGTCCGTTGCCGGGTCGTGGGGGCAGCTGTTGGAGCTGCCCAAATCACATTGCACCAGCCCCTATGGCTCCTCCTGCAGGTGGTGGGTCCACAGAAGGACGGCCTCATGGTTCTAACCGGGCCTGTTGGTCTCTCATAAGGAGCTTCTGAACTGCTCTTTGTCTGACCCGTCACCTAGGACCTGTTTGCCATGGGAGACCCTACCAGGGGCACGAAGCCCCGACAACAGAGCTCCAGGATCATTCGGGCGCTCAAACCCCTCCACCACGTTAAGGTGGCGGTTCCAGGAGGGGAAAACATTTTAATATATTTTTTATTTAGCATGACACGTCTAATTCTGCATAAGAGTTTCATACCAACGTAAATACTTGCCGTGTACCTGATTCTAAACTCATGTGTTGCAGTGTTTATGGTGTGGGGCGGCCGTGTTGCCCCTCACGCTGCAGCTCAGGAAGACGCCTGGGAGAAGATGCTGCAGTTTATGAACATTCACCTCAGACATAAGATAGAGCATCACCAAGAACAGCAAAATGCCAGACAATGAAGCAGGACGACGTGTTTTTGCCTATTTTATACTTGGGTCCTGAACTTACTACCATTACCTTTGCACAATAAGAATGTATCACTATGAATCTTTCTTACTAAACAGTTAACAGTTTATAAAATACAGTCGTTTTAATACCTTGCACGTCAATGTTTTTTGTATGATGTCGTCACTGTTTTTATTGATTCTGACAATAAAGAATAAATACACACACAAGCAAAGATTTTATTTCATTTATCAGACAAGCAAGACTGTGTTTTTGTTTCTCGGCCTTACAGAATTGTTCGGCGGGCCAAATTTGGCCCACAGGCCCCACTTCGGGCACCCCTGCGCTAATGCATGCTTTTATCACCAGTCGTATCGACTACTGTAATGCCCTGCTCTCTGGTCTTCCCAAAAAGAGTATCTCAGGTTTACAACTTTTACAAAATTCAGCAGCTCGTGTCCTGACAAAGACCAGGAGGCGGGACCACATTACACCGGTTTAGAGTCGCTGCATTGGCTCCCCGTGTGTTTCAGGATCGATTTTAAAGTTCTTCTAACGGTTTTTAAATGTCTTAATGGTCTTGGTCCTTCTTATCTTTCAGAATTACTTTTACCTTATGAACCTTCACGGCCCCTTCGCTCCTCTGGCAGTGCCAGCGGCGTCTTTCCAATATTATGGCCCTCGCTCTGGAACGACCTGCCGGAGGAGCTCAGGACCGCAGAGAACGTTCATGTCTTTAAGAGCAGGCTCAAGACCCACCTTTTTAGCTTAGCTTTTAACTGACATTTATTAATTTAGTCCTAACGATATATTGTATGTGTATGTGTGTATGTATGTGTGTATATATATATATATATATGTATATATATGTATACTGTATGTGTGTATGGATGTATGATGCGGGGCGTATTATTTTAAATGCTATCTGTAAAGCACTTTGTGATACCTTTTGGTATGAAAAGCGCTTTATAAATAAAGTTTGATTGATTGATTGAACAGTGTTTCCTTAACTTTGCGAAAGGAGTGAAACAGCGCCCCCAATTTGACGCTGGTGGCCAAAACGTGTACTGCATCCATATTTAACATTGAGAATGAATGGGAGAGTTAGTATAAACCATACAGCGCAAAAGTAGGTCACTCTTTGGCGGGCCAACAGAATTGTTTCGGCAGGCCAAATTTGGCCCGCGGGCCCCACTTTGGGCACCCCTGACGTAGAGGAAACCTGGCTGGCTTTTCTGAAAGTGTACGCCGCATCCTGGGTTGTCCCTGAGAGCAGAGGAAAGATGCAGGACCAGACGGCATCAGTCCCAGGCTGCTGAGGACCTGTGCAGACCAGCTCTCCGAGGTCCTCAGCCACATCTACAACCTGAGCCTCAGCCTGGAGAAGGTCCCCGTCCTGTAGAAGACCTGTGTGATCCCGGTTCCTAAAACAGCGCACGCCAGGGAACCGGCCCACTACAGACCAGTCGCCTTGACCTCCCACCTGATGAAGACCATGGAGCAGCTCATCCTCACCCACCGCCGCTCTGTGGTGAGCTCCACCCTGGATCTGCTGCAGTTTGCCTACAGGCCTAACGACGGAATAGAGGACGCTGTCATCTACCTGCTGGAGCGGGCGCTCACCCACCTGGAGCTCGCTGATAACGCTGTGAGGGTTATGTTCTTTGACTTCTCCATGCCTTCGACGCCATCAGACCGGCGCTGCTGCGGGGGAAGCTGGAGGACGCGGGAGTGGATGAACATCTCACTGCATGGACCATCGACTACCTCATAGACCGACCACAGTAGGCAAGGCAAGACAAGGCAACTTTATTTATACCACGCATTTCGTACACAAGACAACTCAATGCCCCTTACAAAAGAAGATATGCGAAATTACAATCAGGTTGAGTTAAAGGGGGGTATTATGTAAAATCGACTTTTTCAAGCTTTATATCATGTTATTATGTCATTCCCTCATTAAACACATGCCTGGAGTGTTGCCTTGGCTCATTCACATATTTTTGAGTAATCAGTAAAAACTTAAACGGCAGCCATTTTAGGTGTAGCTATGCCTCAGTCCTCCTAGGAACGCCCCCACCTCCTGGAGACGCCTCTGGACCTTTTGTCACCAGCCAAGCCACCAACCACTGCTCCTCAGCTCAGCAGAGACCCCTCCCCGCACAGTGTTGTTGTTTAGATGCCACAGCAGTGTGCTGAAGGGGCGTGTCGGAAATCTTCTTAAAGAGACAGAGGCCTATTTCAAGACGTTCAGTACAGCCATTTTGAGAGAGCAATTTTATTCAAGGCAGTTATTTTAATTTACTGCATATACAGACCAACAGAAGGTTACGTCATCATTGTAGTATGCTATAGACTGGTGCTATGTGATTGAAAAAAGCATAATACCCCCCTTTAAGGTAAAGCACATATATATATATATATATATATATATAGAGAGAGAGAGAGAGAGAGAAACATCAAGACATGGGAAATACACAGCACACAAGGTCATGTGCGGAATTTTTCTTGGGGAGGGGAAGGACGACCGGCCATTGACCGGGGGTGGGCAGAGGAAACGGTTGAGGCAGACGCAGAACGACGGGGGCGTGGTTAGGGAGGGGTATGTGTGCGTAGAAGAGATAAGCGGTCCAGCTGCTTCAAACCTCCTCTCTCAGGAGGAAGAGAATTATTCCAGAATATTTCATAAATTTATAATGAATTAGCTTTTACTTATCTCAGCATTAGTTCAGTTCTCCAGAGCAGGTAGTTCCCTTCACAGTTCAACCCTTTTCCTCCCAAAATATAGTCCAACTAGTGTCCGTCTCCACAGCGAGCTGCCAGGTCGTACATAACAGTTTATCACTGTGCGTTACTTTCCGTGTAATTCCATCACTCGGTGAACAGATTCACCTTCCAGCAGGACAATGACCCTAAACACAAAGCTAAATCTACAATGGAATGGTTTAAAAACAACATATTAATGTGTTAGAATGGCCCAGTCAAAGTCCTGACCTAAATCCTATTGAAAATCTGTGGAAAGACCTGAAAACTGCTGTTCAAAAACGCTCTCCTTCTAATTGACAGAGCTTGAGTTGTTTGTAAAGAGGAATGGGCTAAAATGTCAGTCTCTAGATGTGCAAACCTTGTAGTCATACCCAAGAAGACTTGCTGCTGTTATTGCAGCAAAAGGGATTCCACAAAGTATTAAATCATGCTGTATGAATACTTATGCACGCCCCACTTTTCTATTTTTTGAAAAATAACAAAATAATGTCTCGTTTTGCTTTCACTCACAGTTGTCTGTTACTTGTGTGTGACCTTTCAGTAAAAACGTTCAAAATAAAATCTTTATGTTGTAAAAAGTTCAAGGTGTATTAGTAATTCACAAGGCACTGTATAATGTGTGTTTGTCAATGTAACCAGCGTATCTCACACTGTGATCGAGGCCCCCAGACGAGCTGGGGCCACACATCCAAATGCAAACGAAGTCAACACCTCTGCCTTTGTCAGTGAATCAACACTCGTGCCCCTGATTGAAATGTGTTGTGGAGACGCAGACTACAGATCTCCTGAGTGAAGTGACACATAAACGCAACAAAGTCGTTATCACACCTTAAGGGCATTCCACAGGAGCAGACCAGTTCAGTTCACTTGAGACCGGTTCATTTAGGGAGGGGCTGCCTTTAGGGTTGTTATGGGAGTTGTCGGCGTGTTCGTTTGTTGGAGAAAAGAGGACACGATTCAATCAATTAATCAATAAAAGTTATTCCCTATACAATTACAATTCTAATACAAATTACCTGAGCGCGTGTCTTTCCCTGTCAACAATGGTATAACGGTCTTACACCAGGAGTTCTGCGACGCCCGCCTGTCCCTTGCGCTCGTACATAATATACATTGATAATATTGAATATGCATGAAGAGGCGTTGCGGGGGTCCTCCCACTTTTGGTACTTTTCCATCACATACATCTGACTCCTTGACCCCATACAAGATGTTTTTCTGCTCCTTCACCGTCTTTGTTTAATGACAGGAAGTCCACTGTCTGCATTAGTTCCTGTTTTTCAACATGGTTAGCGTAGAAAGGCATATAGAGCAAGAGTAGAATATGTTCAGCGGATGTGCATGCGGTCCTAAACCACCCACGCGTATCTGTAACTGTAAGCAGAATCATTAATACATTTAAAACATCCATTAAGCACAATTTATGATTATAATTATCAACAGAGGGTCAAGGACATTTATATACTTGTCTCGTGTTGTTCTAAAGTGATTACTGCCACAGACAGTGGCGCAAAAAGGGCATACGCAATATATGCCTTGCATAGGGGCACCGAAAGGACCGGGCGAGAGAAAAAAAAATATGCCATAGGCCATTTCCTCATAGCTGACATTGGCGCCCCATTGCACCAACAACAGCAAAATCATTATTCACTCGTGGTGCCATGCTAACAAGGACCTAGAGATGGAGAGGCAGAAAAAAAAAGTCCTCGGGGCGCAAAACAGAACACGGAAGATTGAGGAGAAGAAAGATTGTGTAGAGATGAAAAAAAGCTTTTCAAAGTGGCTGAAAAACAGTGGTTAAGTAATGTCTGTGCTTAGTGTTAAGTAATGTCTGTGCTTAGTGTTAAGTAATGTCTGTGCTTAGTGTGTTTAGTGTTAACACTTAAGTGTTAGGCCATCACAAGGAGCCAGCTTGTAAATATTCAGGTTAGCTTAAACTACTGGTAAAACCACAGGTTTGTTGGCTTGCTGCTGCAACTGTGTAGTCGACTATCCGTGTTGGGGGTAACGTATTATAAAAGTAACGAGTTACGAAAATATATTTCTTTTTCAGTAACTAAGGAATATAACATATTACTTTGAGAAAATACGTTAATATAACTTGAGTTACAAGTTTAAATGTATGAAAAATGAAAAAAAGCTAAACTAAACCCAAATAAAATGCAGCATTACTCTTTTATTAATAATTATTTCTTGTGATGTTTTGGGTCCAACATGATGATAAATGTTGGCCTGTACAACAAGGATAGCATTTCATAAAATGTCGGTTTGATTGCTGTATTGTAAGCCTCCTTAACACAGATTTCATGTCATTCAGGAAGGAGGATGGAGATAAAGAGAAGAACAGAGAGAAAGAATCAGAACAGGAAGGGGAGGGCAACAGGTTGGTCGAATTATATTAGATGGAAGTGTAGGAACAACCACTTGATACCAAGAGATTACTTTCTAAATATTATATTGAAAATTGATGTTGTAATGAATTTATTCAAAGCTAATCACAAGTAGGCTAATGCTTGTATGACTTGTTGCATACCCTCCAGAAAGTGGGTAGTTGCGCCCCTGGCCACAGACCTCCTGAACACAAATGCAGTAGCGTGTTTGGAGAGAGATGTCATTTACTGGATCACTCCTTAATTCAGTTAAGTTTAATAAAACGCTCTTGAAATAAAAATAACCGTCACATATGCAACACACTTCTAGTTAAAGAGACATTTAAACACTAAAGCAAAGTTTAAAAGTGACGTCATTAACCAGATCTTTATATAAGGAAAGGGCTCCCTGTGACCGTGTGCCACAGTTCCATTGGTGCAGTGTCTGAGTTTGGTGCAGATGTTTTAGGTTCAAACCCCACATGGACCGGCTGTTTATCAGTATCATTTCTCTGGTTCGTCATTACACAAATCTAAAAGCTTCTTGGAAAACGCAACGGAAAAGCAACAAAAAAGTTACAAATGTGGCAAAAAGGAGACGAACAACATGGTAACAAAAAAATCTTAGATCAGTTTTGTAGGTCTTAGCTTTCAAATGAGGGGTTACACTGCTGTGACTCTTGTCCTGCACTTCTGAAGGTGACACAAATATAATTCCATATTTGTGAAAAAAGTTCTCAAATGAGTAAGATTTAGATTTAAATTCTATGACCTCCCTAAAAACATCAGCATTTGTGAAACATTACTTTGAAATAGAGTGAACTGGATAAGTCATGTTCATGTCATGAAGCACATTTGATCTTAAAATATCTGAGGGTCTGACCAAACTCATCACGGCGGTTTCTCTCCAGTGTGGATCCTCTTCATGTGTGTTTTGAGGTGGGATGACCGAGTAAAGGTCTTCTCACAGTGCTCACATCTGTATGGCCTCTCTCCAGTGTGGATCCACATGTGATTTTTAAGACTTGTAGACTGAGTAAACACATGTCCACACAGGCCACACTCAAAGGGCTTTTCCCCAGTGTGGATCCTCATGTGGTCTTTGAGGCTGCTTGACTGAGTAAAGGTCTTCTCACACTGCTCACAGCTGTATGGCTTCTCTCCAGTGTGGATTCTCATATGTGCTTTGAGGTGGCATGCCATAGTAAAGGTCTTCTCACACTGCTCACAGCTGTATGGCTTCTCTCCAGTGTGGATCCTCATGTGTGCTTTGAGGCTGCTTGATACATTAAAGGTCTTCTCACACTGCTCACATCTGTATGGCCTCACTCCAGTGTGGATTTTCATGTGATTTTAAGATGTGCAGACGCAGTAAACACATGTCCACACAGGCCACACTCAAAGGGCTTTTCCCCAGTGTGGATCCTCATATGTGTTTTGAGGTTGGATAACTGAGTAAAGGCCTTGTCACACTGCTCACAGCTGTATGGCTTCTCTCCAGTGTGGATCGTCATATGTGTTTTGAGGTTGGATGACCGACTAAAGGTCTTGTCACACTGCTCACATCTGTACGGCCTCTCTCCATTGTGAATTCTCAAGTGACGTTCAAGATGGTCTGATCGGCTGAATGTTTTCCCACACTGCTCACACTCGTAAGGCTTTAGTCCATCATGGACTCTCTTGTGTGTCCTGAGACCTGAGACCTGAATAAATGACTTCCCACACTCATCACAGCTGTAATCCCTTTCCCCAGCATGTATCTTCATGTGTTTTTGAGATTGCATGATACAGTAAAGGTCTTCTCACACTGCCCACATCTGTATGGCCTCTCTCCAGTGTGGATCCACATGTGATTTTTAAGACTTGTAGACTGAGTAAACACATGTCCACACAGGCCACACTCAAAGGGCTTTTCCCCAGTGTGGATCCTCATGTGGTCTTTGAGGCTGGATGACTGAGTAAAGGTCTTGTCACACTGCTCACAGCTGTATGGCCTCTCTCCAGTGTGGATCCTCATGTGTGCTTTGAGGCTGGATGACTGAGTAAAGGTCTTGTCACACTGCTCACAGCTGTATGGCTTTTCCCCAGTGTGGATCCTCATGTGTGTTATGAGGTTGGATGACAGAGTAAAGGTTTGTCACATTGCTCACAGCTGTATGTCTTTCCCTGTGAGCGGGGAGTCTGCAGAGGCTGAGCTGGGTCCATTTCTCTGCAGACAGAAACAGGAGTTAGTGTTGTGTTACACACATTATTCAGTAAAACACTAAATGTAAGTTTGCTGCAGACCTGGTGTGACCCTCCCTCTCCCTCTGTTCTCATTCACACATACAGTATCACCCCTCCCCCATCAGCTCACTGTGAATCAGCAACAAATCTGTTTTTAAATCACTGTCTGAGCCAATGGGCGAGTAAAGCCCTTCTCTTTGGTCCTCATGGAGCTGACATTGCTGTAATACCACCCCCTGGTGGATGGCGACTCAAGACACTTCGGAAACAGGATTCCTATGTAGCTTTGGTCCTCGTTTAAACTGCTTAAAAGCCTGGCTCCAAAGAGTTTTTCTTTTCTAAAAATGTCAGTGATCCATGAGACAACGCTGGGCTATAGTTTTAACCACACTGTTTTTGTACATCAGCAATAAAAAGTGGAAGCTTAAATCTATGACATGGGAATCTATAAAGGTGGGACATTTCAATATTGAAAAGCAAAATGAACAAAATTACCAACTTTTGAGTCAACAAATGGTGCACAATTTCAGCCAGAACAACAGCTGAAGCTTAAATTCTGGAATCTGGAATTTAGAGACTGCACTTGTCCATGAGCTGAAACTCCTCTTTCTTTCCTTCCTTCCTTTCTTTACTTCTTTCTCTCTCTTTTTCCTTCTTCCTTCTCTCCTTCCTCCGTTCTTTTCTTTTTTCTTCCTTCTCTCCTTCCAGGGTTTCCGTTAGCCGGCTGTAGCTTTTGGCCGATTTGAAAAGCAAATGTCTGGTAAAAATAGTTTCCATAATTGGCCGACAGTAAAAAAATATATATGGAGAGAACAGGGCTGGGCGATCTTTTATACGAAGAAACTGCTCCGAGTCCTGCTCATTAATATTTCATAATATAGCCGACAGTTAGGCCCATTAAGATAAGATAAGCCTTTATTTACTTGCTCTCAAAAATAAAACTTCTTAATAAGCCATGGAGTTTTCAAAGGTGTTTAGCTTTATCCTCATGCCTCTGCTGTGATTGACAACCGTCTCCATGGAGACTCAAGGGAAAAGGGCGGAGTTAAATGGGTGCTCCGCTCAGAGCAGAGAGTGAGAGAAAGGCACAGGAGCAGACCCAGGGAAAGTCTGTTTTAGCGAGGAAAAGTCCACCGCACACTCTTAAAACACAACACGCGGCCTTTGTGAAGCAGCAGAGATCGTCAGGAAGTCGCCGGCTTCTCCACTGGTGTCATTTCACTACGGAGCGTCTAAAACGCTGCTAATAACGTAAGGCGGACATGGAGCGGCGGACACGATTTTACGATTTAGCCATTTTCCACATCGTCTGTTTTTAAAAGCATGAATTAATTGAATTAATTCGATTTATGGCCCAGCCCTAGGAGAGAATATAGAAAAATATATTAAATACAACATTTGACCCAAGTCAGTGACTAACAGAAAGTGTTTTCGAGACTGGCCTAAATATTTAAAAAGTTCAATATTTCTATTAAAAAAAGTTTGACTTACGCCCTTAGCCCATTTTACAAAGCGCAGTTAAAGCGCCTTCGTCGCTCTCTGGATATGTTACGCTTTTCTTCGTGCTTCGTCACATTTTCCAAGAAAACGGCGAACTACAGTTACATTTATTTTTATAAAGTGTGTTAAGCTCGTATTTTTGT
>VHKM01000545.1:600000-993876 GCA_007210695.1 Neogobius melanostomus
TGGTGATGACTTCGGCACGGCTTGTGGGGGTGAGTTTGCTGAGGACCATGAGTTGCACCCACTGAGACACTCCGTTAAACAGAGCAATGGACCGCTCCAGGGTGGGGTTCTCCACCAGGTGACCATGCACCACGTAGCTCTGGTAATCTGGGAACTAAACACAAACAGCCTTTGAAAACTTCATAAATGAAAGTCAGAGCAGACAGAAACATTAAAAGAAATAACTCTAGACAGACAAGAAACTTAAAAACACACAAATCACCTGGAATGTAGAACAAAAAAAGAACCATCAACAAATTAATTTGTTCCTTCATAGAGCGTCAGTCTAGAATACAGAGGGTTGCGCGATCGGTTCTCCCTCTTTTCACATCGGCTGCTAATCTGGGCCCTGACATGTCTCCACAGTTGTCTTTTATGCACATGAAAAATATATTATTTATGCACTTTTTTATACATTGGTTGCTACTGCCTTTCATTCTGTCTTTTTTGCCTCACCTGCCTGTTTTCTGTTCACTTATTTACTCACGCAGACACTTCTGCGTTATCTCCGCTGGACTGTACCAACATAAACTAACTCGCAGGGCTGTTCAACTTAACAGCACTGAATGCAACGCGCAATGTGAAAGTTATTTCTGATTTCAACACCTCAGTCATTGGATCGATTCACATGGCACAAAACATTTGTGTTACTTTATATATGTCTAAAACAGCAGCCCAGGCTCCTGCTCCAGCAGCAGTTAAAGCCTTTGGGCCTGTAGTAGTACAACTGTGAGAGTCCGTTATTAATAAAAAAATTTCTGGCAGCCCAAAAGTACTGCGGCCCACCGGGATACGTCCCGACTCCCGATTACACAGCACAGCCTTTGTCAGTAGGTCAAGAGCTTTTCCCAGAAACATCACTATATTTATCTACAGAAATTGTACAGGAACACATGAAATCATGATTCAGCTTATTCAACAATAATTTGTGGGAGAAAATACCGTATTATACATTATATATAGAAATTGGTTGCGTGTTGTCATCATACCAGTTGAGAACCACTGTTCTAGAAAACAGCTAATGCTAGTTAGCAGCAACAAATCCCCCCACACCTGCAGCACAGTGGAAACATCACAAGAGGCCAGAAGGAGCAAGAGGAGGTGAGCAGGAGGAAGAGGAAGGAGGAGGTGGTAGAGCTGACCAGTGCGAGACGCCACGCTCTGAAGCAGGGACAAACCCAGGAGGCGGTGCACTGTTTCAGTGGAGCACTGAAGGCAGCCAGCCAGGTTCCCTCTGGGTACTTCGGTTTCCCCTACCTCCAAAAACATGCTGATCAGGTTGGCCCACAATTGCGGTGCGCAAATTCGCAGCTCAGGGCTAACCCTAACATCTGATCGATGCAATTTCGTTGTACTATTGTACAATGACAAATAAAGAACTTACTTTGTGTCTGTCTGTACTACGTCTCACGAGAGAGCTGTGGTCTAAGTTCTTTCATGATTGTCATCCTTGGAAACATAAGTCAGATTTGAGTTTGGCCACAAAGAAAGAGAGACAGAGGACTTGTTAGACACCTCTTCTCTTTCTTCCTGCTCCCTTTCCTCTAGGAGCCTACTCCACATAGGAGATGAAGACTCTGTTCTTACTGATATTCGTCTGAGGGCCTTCAGCTCCAGGAAGGTGAGATGTTCCGCCAGCTCCATGGGCTCCAGGTGGTCAAAGAGCAGAGATGCCTTTCCTTTCTTCAGAGTCCCCTCCTTTGAGTCACGCGTCGCATCCAGTCAAACGAGGGTCTGAGGAGAGAAAATACATATTAAATATGTATAAAAATTCTATACATTTTTTTTACAAACCCACATCGAGGAGATATCGAGAAGCGCGTGGTGCTCCTCTGAGCCCAGTCGGAGCACGGACTCTCTGAACTCCTCCGTGATCCGGATCAGACCCAGGTCCAGGTTAAACTCAGCTGGAAATGTCAAGATCCAGTACCTTTGATACACAGAACTATTTAATAACCATCCACAAAACTCAAAAATGTACATTAGGAAAATCTGACAAGCTAAAGCTAAAGAACTACTAACTAAATAACAAACTCACATTCTGAATATTAAGTACAAAGTAACGAAGTAGACTAACTTCTACACTGCCTGACCAAAGAAAAAGTTGTCACAAAAAAATAAAACGTCACACGCCCCAATATTTGGTTGGACCACCTTTCAGTTTTGATCACAGCACACATTCACTGTGGCATTGAGTCAATAAGCTTCTACAAAAGTGTCAAAAGATCAAGTGTTTATACATTCTCCTCCAAGATGATGGGAGAATGTGACCACTGTGCAAAGTCTTTTCCAGCACATCCCAAAGATTCTCAATGGAGCAAAGATCTGGACTCTGTGGCGGCCAATCTATCTCATGCTCCCTGAACCACTGAACCACTCTTTCACAGTGTGAGCCCGATGAATCTTGTCATCTTGGAATATGCCTGTGCATCAGAGGAAGAAATCCCATTGTTTAATGGAATAACCTGGTCATGCAGGATGTTCAGGTAGTCAGCGGATCTCATTCTTTGGGCACATAGTGTCGCTGAACCTAGTCCTGATCAACTGCAGTGACCCAGATCAGAACAATGCCATTTGCCAGACTGATTATTCTCATCATCCAACTGTTAACTTGCTAACAACCTAAACAGCAATAATAGTTAACTACTAACACCTAAACAAATAACCCAAGAACACTACACACTACACAACAGACACAAGTCTTTTTACCTATATATTCATCTATATTTCTGTTGACAACAAAGTAGCAGTTACTGGATGTAACTCCAGGCCTATGGTCGAGATATTGTGAAAAGTATTCAGACACCCCATGTGTATAGCAGGGTTGTTTGGCAGCATGTTTAGTTTTAATCTTAGTTTTTGCACGAAAATGCTTTTAGTTTGTCACATTTTAGTCATTTTTAAATGTGATAGTTTTAGTGACGTTTTAATCAGACGAAAACTCAAAAGATTTTAGTCAAGTTTGAGTCAATTTCATTATATAAAGTGATAATTAATTTCTATAAATTGGCCTATTAGAAATAAAATGGGATTTTATTAGGATACATATTAATAATCTCTTGGCTTTATATAGCTTTTAACAAGCAGATTACACCACAATAGGCACTGGCAGAAGTCGTTCATTAACATGTTTTCTGTTTTCATACGTTACGGTATTTAAAACTGTAAAATATAAAGTCCCTTGTGACATCGCTGTCAGACATGCTCCGTGGAGGACGTACGCTGATAGTAGCAGCGCACGGGGAGCGGAAAAGAGATCATGCTAGTCCACATGAGCTGACAGCTCCGCTCTCTTCCGATCACTTTCATGACCACAGGTGTATAGAATCTTGTACAGCGGTCTGCAGATTGTTTCTACAAATATCTGTCAAAGAATGGGTCGATCTCAGGAGCTCAGTGAATTCCAACTTGGTGCAAAGGATGCCAGTGCAATAAGACCAGTCATGAAATTTCATCGCTTCAGTATTCCACAGTCAGCCGTCTGTGACATGAGTAAGTGGGAGCGATTGGGAACAACATCAACTCAGCCACCAAACCTTCAGATTAGCTCAAGAACTGTGCATAGACAGCTTCATGGAAGGGCTGCGTGCAAGCCATACCTCATCAAGTACAATGCAAAGCTCCGGATGCAGTGATGTAAAGCACATGTTTTCCTGAGTGACGATTCACGCTGGCAACCTGATGGATCAGTCTGGGTTCAGCATCGAAAGATTTTGGACAATTCCATGCTCCCAACGTTGTGGGAACAGTTCAGGGATGGCCCCTTCCTGTTCATACATGATTGTGCACCAGTGACAAAGCCATGAGAGAGTTTGGTGTGGATGAACTTGATTGGCCTGCACAGAGTCCTGACCTAAACCTCATAAAACACCTTCGTGAGCTGTTATTGCTGAAAATGGAGGACCAACGTCATATTAAACTCTATGGATTAAAAACGGGATGTCCCTAAATTCCATGTGTGCGTCAAGACAGGAGTCCAACCATTTTTAAGCAATATAGGGTATTTTTAAGGCAGTGTTTCTTCTCACCTCATGAAGAAGCAGATCTTGAGTCGCATATTTTCACAGTTTTCTCCTTTACAGCTTTGGTACGTGGAGTTAGAGTAAAGGAACTTTAGGGCGTTTTTTAGGAAGTGTCCACCTCACATCCTGCTTTACCCTTTAGTTTCTCAGTTCTCAGATACTTTGGCTGGGATGATTTTTAAAAGGTTGTGGTTGCAGTAACAGTAGTAACAGAAGTAGTAATAGTAGTAGTAACAGAAGTAGTTTTTGAAGGATATAGGCAAAGTAGTTTCTCGGCCAGTTCTGTGGAGGAGATGTACCAGCGATGCATGAGGAGCACCACACGAGGAAGAACATGGCCGTTCACGTCTCCACTGTGATCTGCACACAAGTATGAACATAAATAATAAGCATAAAATGTAAAAAGTGCAATAAAATCTTACTCAAACAGCCTCTTATGTACTCTAAATGATGCTCTTTGCTGGATGTCTTTTGTTTTATACATAGCAAGGCAAGGCAACTTTATTTATACCGCGCATTTCGTACACAAGGCAACTTAAAGCGCGTATCACTGTGTACAATGCGTTTATGCAGGATGAATGTTATGATGCAGCGTCATGTGACCAAAAAAAAAATCTGTCTATGGCAGAAGTCCCTAACCTTTGTCTGTCAATGACCCCAATTTAACAGTTTTTCCCATCTGACAAAGTAATGCATTTTTGGCAAGATTAAAGTAATTTTCGATGGTTAAAACGTTTATACAAGAAGAAAAACAGTGTAATATACATGTTTTTGTATGCTCATACAGGAGGTTTCTAGCGTAGACCAAGCTTGGACATTTCTATTCTCATCCAAGAAGCTTCGTCAGTAGCACTAATAGTCTTAGGGCGTTTTCACACATGCTGGAGCGCCTTGTGGGTCAACTGCATTTACTTCAAACATCGCACCATCAGCCACGTAACAACGATCAGCTGACAACGGACATTGACCTGTCAGTGCGGCGACACGCATGCACGTGCGCACTTCCCTGATGTTACGCGGTGGTCATTTCTCTCTCTCGTGGTTAAAAACAGTGAGGCTGATATTGGCTCATGGAGAGGAAAGCGTTACTGTACAGCAGCATGAAGGGAACCTGGATGATATAAAGTTGATAAATTTTGCCTCGTCAGAACAGTAATCCAAACGTCCTCATGCAGCACGCAGGAGACCGAATACAAATCTCCGCCTCCAAGTGCATAGAGCATAAAAAACAAGCAACAACTGCATAAGAGGTTGACCCAACATCGAAGACTACAGTAGCTTATTTGAGAGGGCACCCCTCTCTCAAATAAGCTACTTTTGTAAAGAAACAACACATTCAATCAATCAATCAATCAATCAATCAATCAATCAATCAATCAACCTCCTGTGTTAAATAGGCACCAAATAAGAATGTGTTGAAAACAAAGTGTATGTGTGTACCTGTAGAGACCAGGACAGTGTTGATCAACTTCATATTATGTCAAAAGGCATGGAAACTGAGCAGGTGCAGGAGGTAAAGCTCCTCGCAGTGACATTCAATGAACATTTGTCTTGTGAGTAACATCAATTCTATTGTAAAACAATTGGCTGAAATTAGGGCTGAAACAACTAATCGATTATTGAAATACTCAACAACTATTTTAGTAATTGATTAATCGTTTTCTGGTTCACACAGCCTGAAATAGAGCAAAATGACATGAAAATGTGTTTTTATAGTTGGTGTCTGTAGTGTTTTGTACATTGTAAATTTCATGAATATCTGTCTATGTCTAATCCGATCAGGAAGCAGAATTTGCACTTAGAGTCTCAAACAAACATTTACTTTAAGTATACTCCATCAATATGTTCTCAAGCAACACCACTTTAGCTTTATGTGATATATATTTTTTTAAATACAATTTTCATACACCATTTACAGCCAAGCGATTAATCGTAATAATAATCAATAGATTAATCGATTACAAAAATAATCGTTAGTTGCAGCCCTAACTGAAATATTTCCAGTATACGAAGATGTTCTACAAAAACTAAATATCAAGCATGGGTTTAAATTGCTTGATTCGATTTATTTTGTCTTAAGTGGTTTTCACTAATTTAGTGATTTAAGTTTTTTCCAGATCGTGCTTGAATTAAGAAACTAACACTTTCTTAAATAAAGAAATTAATCCCAAATGAAGACAAAATGTATTGAACCGAGTCAGACCGAGTCAGCTCACAAGTGAAGTAATATAGGGAAAATGCCCAACTACATCTTAACTAGTCAAAACAACTCATATTTAGATGATCATGGTCAAATTTAGACATTTAAACTAATCTAGTGTAGCTCGATTCTGAGTCCGGATTCTAGCGTCCTGGAGGTTCTGTCTTTGGTGTTGTCCCACCTGGATTACTGCTCTGTGGTGTTGCCTGGTGCAGTCAAACAACACCTGACTAAACTTCAGCCACACTGGCTCTGGCCTTTGGCTGGAAACAGACTAAGTGTAATTTATTGTGCTTCTTTAAAAATATCTGCCACAGTAGACGACCTGCTAATTTGTACGGCCATTTACAGTACAGGTATGAGAGAGATCAGCACATATTCCACCAGACGAGCCACTCGGGGTCATTTAGCCCGTCCCAGACCCAGAACTGAGGCAGTTTGTAAATGTGTGACAATCAGACAGTGTGTGACGTTCAGCTGAACTTGCCCTAAAGGCCTGAACACACTGTCACCAGGAGGAGGAGGAGGCACTGACCGAACGCTTGGATGCACTGATGCAGGAGCTCGTCCAGAGTCGCCGCCTTCCTCAGACTCGGAGATCCCATCGTGCAGCTCTGGAGGAAGTGAGACGGGACACTTCCTGTTTACAGCTCTCCGGCCAATCACAGCGCTCCTACAGGGAGACAGGAACAGCACACGTCATTCTACAAACATTTAGCATTTCATTTGTTCTTTAGCTCCCGGTTCAGGCCTCGTCTCGACTAAAGGCTCCGCTGTTCTACACTTTAATACGGGAACGACTGGTCGAGAGTGTGGCACAATGGCATCATCATGTGCTACTGTCAAAATTGGGAGTGGGGACACGGTTTAGTCATTGGTTTCATCCTGTTTTAGTCACGGGTCAGTTCAGGTCATTACAAATATTGAGTCAACCCTTTATAGAGCAAGTGACTACTTTTGGCCTCCCTGCTGCACATCAGTATAAGGTAAAGAAGCATGTTGTCCTCACTCAGCCAATCAGAAGAGATCACCCTACATCACAGATCCCACCTCTTTGGCATTTGACCAATCAGCAGAGACCGGTCGCGCTCTCAACTTCCTGTTTTCTTTGATGTCTGAAAAAGACCCAAGTCTGGATAAACTCACGGTACATTTCTTTCCATAACTGTAAAACTAACCATGGTAATTTGATGAAACTCACACATTTTATTGGTGAATAATTGTGCTAAGTGATGATATATGTGTTGGTTTCGGAGGACGTAGTGAAATGAGTGAGATTACAGCAAGAAAAAGGCTTACACCATATTTGATCATACGCCCTGTTCACTTAAAGCAGTACTAAGTAACGTGTTTACCTCAATAAATCCTTTCCGTAGTCCCTCTGGGGTAATACAAGTGTTAATGGGATGATTGGAGGGTCTTTCATCTCCCCCTGGTGTCTCTGACCAGAAAACCATGCTTGCAACTTGACTGCCACCGGGGCGGAGCAACCAATACACACTAATGTAATCACGGAGAAGAAGCTAACAGGCTAACGGGCAAAGCTAACTGCGGGCTAGCGCCACAAACAGTATTTACAGCCAAGTTTGAGTGAAAAAAAAATCCCATTGTATAACTGGATGTACAACACCCCTCTCTCCCTTCACCTTTTCTGGCAGCGTAGTATTTACTCTCCAAGACATTTAATAATTTAAAAAATCGTAACTTGCTAAGACACCTGTAGTTGCGCTTATGGCCTCTAGGGGCAAGAGTTACTTAGTACTGCTTTAAACCTAAAGTTCATTCGTTTTGTCCATATTTCCCGTTTCACCTATTATTCATACTTACAGTATTTTCTTGACAAAAGGACCAATAAACCATAGGACTATGTTTTCATGTTGCCAAAGGTTGTTATTATTATTAGGCACATTTTTAGTCAAATAATACTGGAGGTGACTGACCCTGCCCACTGCATGTAAAGCACAATCACATTACAAAAACTCTTGCCTATGACAGGTGTGATCATTCAAACATCAATATCACAAAACACAACGTCTCCTGAATACCAGCCCCCCTGAGACCTGCAAGTACAGTATTTCTTTTACCACTTTAGGGCAAGGAACCAAATATGGTAACTTCGCTCACATTGATTTTCTGCATGATATTGCTAAATTTTGAAAAAAGTTACAACAGAACTAAACTTGTGTTATGTCCCCCAATAACACTCTCAAGTTGAGGGTATTATGCTTTCTCCAGCAATTCCGAAATAATCTCAAACACATCTTTATCAGCGTCTTACACTTTGTTGGTTAGAAATTCCAATATTGATCTAAAACAGCTGAAACAGAAAAGTCCAGTAGTTTCACTTCCTGTGTTTCAAAAGATCTAACCATAAGCTCCTCCCAGGGTTTATAGAGGCAGAAGCAGGTCAACTGTAATGCTTTTAATGACATTTATGCCACAAATGCAGAAAATTTCCGAGCATATGTCATTTCTTAAGATTTGTAAACATTTCATCAAACAGAGGAAAGTGAACTGGACAAAACAGGAAACGTTTGACCAAAAATGTGGTGAGTTTCAGCTAAAACTGTAACTGAATGTTTAAGATGATTTTGGTATTTTTGTTGAACTTGTTGAGCGATGTCATAATTGTCCGAGAAATGTTGATTTAATGCCTGTGTGAATTCAATTTAATGCTTTTAAAGGCCTTGATTTTGATTAATTTTGTCACAATCGATCTCATGGATTGATTGAGATTGATCTATTGATTCGCTGTGCAGCTGTTTAAATAAATATAAGTTTGTCATGGTAATTACTTAGATGGTCCTAAACAGGTCACACAGGCAGCAGTGAGTCAAATCTTTTTTTAATGCAACCTTAACCATTTTCCTGCCATCAACCACCTGTAAGTTGTGTTTTACTCACACATATTTTCAGAAACTACAAGGTCTTAGCTTTCAAATGAGGCATTGCCGATGGGCTGTAAAAAAAAAAATACAACAAAATATGACAAAAAGCTAAAAAAAAAAAAAAAAAAACATTAAAAGCGACAAACACAAAACAAAAATGTGACAAAACGTGCAACTAAAACACGACAAACAAGAGACAAAAATACAACAAGAAGTAAGTAAGTGCTTTATTCGTCACTGTACAACAAAATTGTGTTCAGGTGTTAGTCCTGAACCACTGTGACTGAGCCGCGCCGCCATTGTCGTCCAACCTGACCCAGAGGTCAGGGAAACCGTAGCACCTGGAGGAAACCTGGATGCCTTCAGTCTCCTCTGATCCTCTGAAGCAGTGCAGCACCTCCTGGGTTTGTCCCTGCCGAGCATGGTGTCCTGCACTGGTCAGCTTCTTCTTCTTCCTCCTGTGCAGCTCCCTCCGCTTCACAACAGTCTTTCACCATCTTCTGGGAAGAGCTTAGCAGCTAATCTGTTTTATTCTCCAGTTAACGTCCATTAGCCAGAGCAGGACTTGGGATAGCTGTGAGTCTTGCCCGGATACCTCCTGGTTTGTCCATTTTTATTCCTGTTGCGTCTCTTGTGACGCCTCCACTGTGCTGCAGGTGTGGGGACTCTTGGTGCCTCTTTAGTGTTGCAGAATTAGGTCTTAAATCGGTTTAGCTGATAAGCTAGCTGTTTGTTTACTTTTAAAAAGCTGCTTTCTTCAGGACGATTATAGACTCTCTGCAGTAAAACAAAATCCACCAAACCCCCACAAAAACACGGCAAAGATAAACAAAAGCATCCAGTAAAACAATGTGGAGCACAAAAAACACAAATGCAGCTCGCAGAAAAAGGCAAAAATCGCTGCGGTCCCAAACACCGAAATGTGTGGAAAATGTGACATAAACGAAAAAACGTTTAGATCAGTTTCGTTGATCTTGGCTTTCAAGAGTCAGGAGACTCAGGAAGAGTCGAGAAGAAAAAAATAGACCAATGTGATTATTTTCCAATAAATTCAGATTTAATGCCAGTTTCAATCCAATTTAATGCTTTTGAATAACTTTTTATTTTCACAGTTTATTACGTGACAGTTGATGCTTTTTCTTAGTCACGGTTTTCGTCCCGCTCATGTCCCTGCTGTGGGGACTTCTAAAGACGTCACGTTCCCCTCGGCGCATCGGGAGCGCCGAGCCTGTGACGTGGGTCTGTTGTGGAGCTCATGAATTAAAGCCTTTGTTGTGCGGGCCGGGCGTTTCCACGACGACGAAGGGCTTGCATCAACACTGGCTGCAACACGCGGCTAACAGACAAACAGCTGTCACACTTCACAGCCGGGGGGGGGACACATCGCATTTTATCACACAGTCATGACAAATAGTGGAACGTTCATCAGGCAAATGAACCAATTTGCCTGATGAACGTCTCAGGACCAAAACGTTGACCTAATCCCAATAAACTATTTATGCAAAGTTGGCAGTGGGCGGGAAGTATTATTTTTTTACTTATGTACGCTGGGATTTTCCCTCATCGCCTACGCACCTGCCCCTAGTAATTGATGTGCGAAGTTTCTCTTCTATTTTGGAACAAAAATTGGGGAAAAAGTGTGTGAAACAGACACAATTTACAGAAATACTTGCAACTGATTGTGTTTTGGACCAAACTTTTTGCAATTTTTCTTTCCTTCTAAACAATTTTGATAAACTTAAGTGCATCCGACTCTCTTGAATTAGCCGACTAAGACAAATGTCACTCACAGAATTAACCATCGATCGATCAAGTTCACTCAAGTTAAAGCAATTGTCAGAACGGTACCACTCTGGTGCACAAAGGAAACGCAAATAGAGTCTGTGCCGTTGCAGAGCATCACCAAACAAGTCAGGTGCGCACCCCTGTAACCCTCACGACCCTCAAAGCGCTCAGATTGCCCTGTCCAAAACAGGGAGACAGACTCATTGCAGGGAGCTCACATTGCTGTAATACCAAAAGACACTTGGTAAACAGCGTTCTTATGAGCACTTTGACCTTCCCTTGAACTGCTTAAAAGACTGGCTCCAAACAGTTTTTCTAAAAATCGCTGACCCACGTGACAACGCTGGGCTATATCTTTCATATAGCTCATATTTTTAACCACGCTGTTTTTTGTATATTAGAAATAACAAGTGGAAGCCTAAATCTATGATTGACAGGCTCTGGAGCTCTGTGGAGGCTCGTAGGAGGAGATTGAGCCGCCATGTTCATTTCACAAACCACTCGGGATCATTACATTGAATGGGGCTGAGTGGAACCCCATTTATCTCTTCCAGGCCCGGACTGCCCATATGTTTTACCAGGCATTTGACTGGTGGGCCGGTACCAAAATGGGCCGGTGCGTTAGATTTTATTTTTTTATTTTCTGCGCAGCCCGTGCTTTCTGGAATGGAATCATCCAATGGCCCATCACAGGCGCATCAGGGGCACATGTGCCACACGCATGAGCCGGCCCAGTCTATGGGTGGGCTGGTCCAAACCAAACAATGCCCAGGCCGAATTATTGTCCCAGTCCGGCCCTGATCTCTTCTATCTGAAATCTATGCACACGAGCCACGTCACTTTTTATATATTGTTGTATAATTTCTGTTAGCTGACCACGGATGCTAAGGATGTAGCCAAGAATCCACTCACCCATTCATACACCAATGTACACAGTCACTGGAGGCAAGGTGGGTGAAGTGTCTTGCCCAAGGACACAACGACAGCATGCACCTTCAGGAGGCGGGATTCGAACCCCCGACCTTCTGATCATGAGACGACCCGCTCTACCATCACCATCTTCTGAGTGAGAGACAGCTGCCTCCGAAAGTTAAATAGGATCCGACAGAGTAAAAAGTCACAAAGCGATGCTAACAGTGTTAGCCGATCTGAACACAGCTGTCTGACCTGTTTATGGACCAAACATAAAACTCTTGAGTTAATGATTATAAATAACACGTTAGAGGAGCAGGTCTTAAAAACACGCTTCAAATTTAAGACCTAAACCCACATTTTCAGCAAATGTAACACTTTTTAGGACATTTTAAGACCCCGCGGGGACCCTGTGATGGGAGAGTGTAATCACTGCGCTAAGCCTTCTCCAGCACATCCCAAAGATTCTCTATGAGGTTAAGATCTGGACTCTGTGGCGGCCGATCCATGTGTGAAAATGACGTCTCATGCTCCATGAGTCACTCTTGAATCATGGCATTGTCATCTTGGAATATGCCATCAGGAAAGAAGAAATCCATCGATGGAATAACCTGGTGATTCAGGATGATCAGCTGATCTCCTTCTTTGGGCTCATCGTGTTGCTGAACCTAAACTTGACCAACGGCAGCGCCCAGATCAGAACAGTTACTTAAATCCAGGTACAACACTTTTTTGGGCGGTCAGGCAGAGAATATTATTTAATGCTGTTTGGAATCAGATTTACAGTTTTTTTAATTACATTTAAAACGCAATTTTTTCTAATCAAAGTTAAAAGTTAAGTCCAAACCAGGTGTAAACAATGTCTGAATCAAAAAAAAGCCTAATATGAATACAAAACAAAAGCATGAATGAAAAAACAAACAAAACCTGATGGATAATGAATAAAGTCTGAAATTGCAGACACTTTTAGAAGCCCAAAGATTGAGAACATAGAAACTCCACACAGAAATGCACCATACTGTCTGGGAATAGAACCCACGACCTCTTTACTGTGAGGGAACCATTAACCTCTAAACCCCCGCCTGAACTGAGCACATCTTCTCCAGTTCGGCTTTACCCAAATGGGACGAAAACGAGGATGAAAATGCAACAAAAGACAACACTTGGTTAAGGTGGGGGTGAGAGGTTTTAAGTTCTGGTTTAGTCTTTTGGGAGACACAGGGATATTTCTCCAGAAAGGACGTGATATCAGGCAAGTTGTGAGATTTGTCAATAGCGACTATCCAATTTTAGGGAACAAAATGATACAAAACCGAATATTAATACTCACTTTTCCCGTGTTTTAGTCCTGTTCTGAATCAAACGCTGTTAAATCCGTGCTTCTCTCGTCGCGCGCCTGTTTGTTTGTGAAAGAGCAGCTGCTTCTGACACAGAGGAGTGTCTGAAACTGCAGGGAGGGAGGTCATCTGACTTACAACTCATGATGTAAGACCTGTTACTGTAACACAAATAGCGCTCGGAGCTGACAGCGCAGTAACCAAAGCGTTACTACTACTGCAGGTAAAAGTCATGTGTGCGTGTCAAAGTCTGGTTTGTGGTTTGGATCTAAAGCGTAAAATCATGTGAAAATTCTGACGAAGGTGTAACAAAGTAAATAGTGAGATTAAGTAGAGATTTTGAGGATCTGTATTTTACTTGAGTAGTATTTTTGTTGAGAACTTAAAACTTCTACTCTACTACATTTCTATAAAGGCTCCCAAGTAAAAGGTACAGCTGGCCATGTGTAAGTTTAAAGCTTAATATTGCACACTCCAGAACAGTAGGGGGCAGTGTGCAGACGCAACGTCAAATATCACAGACTCACAACAAAGAAGACGCTTTGTCCCCGTCGTGTTGCCGTACAGAGAGGGTGAATTTGGGCTATATTTTTAGATTTTTGAAGCCGCACAGTTATCTTTTCTGACTGATTTGAACTGATATAAATCAACTCTGAAAGCATTTGTGGTTTTCCCTTAGAAATAGAAATATATTTCTAGATGAAAATACCGTATAATGGATGTAGAGGGAGCACACAGCAGGAAAAGGCAGCAAGTGTTTGAGACAAGGGTGACCTGTCCCTCTTTTTGTCCCCCGTCCCACCCATTTAGATAATGTCCCACCTTTTCAATAAAGTTAGAGAATGACAAATTATCCACCAGTGTTTCCGAGTTTTCCGAGTCATTAAAGGTCTTGTGCTAAAATGAAGGCCTTAAAGCTACTCACAGCTACTCCATTTTGCCAGACCGGCGTTGTTACATTTCCACATTGCATCACTAGATGTGCCACACTTGCAAACAGTGAGCAAACTTTGTGCCGCAGAAGCAGATGAGCTCCACACCTCCCCCGCCTCACTGGACACCTCCTAACACACCCCTCACCTGCCCCGGCACCATGTAAACACAAACATGTGCAGGGATCGCAGCAAACGCGGCGACAGTTAGCGGCTAACACAGTCATGCTAAAGCATTAAAGAAGTTTACAAAAGATCATGAAATGATAAACATCTGACAGACCTGCTCTGATGCAGCTGAAATCCTCATGAAATGTCCGTTTGTTTAATAATCCAATATCTACAGGGAGCCGTCCTTATGATTAAAAAGCATAAACAAGCACCGGAGGCTGAGGCGTTCGAGAGTTGCAGGAAACAAGCTCTGCATTGTAAACTTAGTTCTAAATGGAAGTATTATGTTCTAAATGAAATCTTATGTTTCACACAAGATTAATGAGATTTCTGTATCTCATTGAACGCAATCAGAGCAGCATGTGGTGCAGTGGTTCCCAACCTTTTTTCCTTGAAGTCCCCACTGTGATTGCTGTAGTCGGGCCCGCCCCCCAAGTCCAAACTGTGGCCCCCACAAATTAAAACCAATGGCCGCTGGCTGCTCTGCTTTGCGACGACGACACTGGAGGCCGCCATTGCTGTAGTACCGCCATATACCCGCTAGTCCCCCATTGCACTTTAGACACGTTAAAAACAACTTTAATGCCCGGTGCCTAATTTTTTGGAACTGTCTACAGATAGATATTCCTCTTGTGATCAGAGGCACAATCAGAGGCACCGGGCTGGTTATCGCAGGATAAATTTTCGAAATCTCGTACTTAACGAGGGTCGGACTGTTAGCATTGGAGCTGCGCGAGCTACACGTCACACAAGGGCCGAGTCTACAGTGAGATCCCGCCCTTATGCCCTTATTAGGAACATGCTTCGTCAGAGCTGGGGAGGAGGAGTCTGTAAATCCGCCATGATTTCCCCCTCGAACGTGGTCATTGTGGTAAACGGGGAGGAGTGAGTATTGACGGTCTATTAATAATATGTCTATGATTAAAACATGAAAATAATAAGTATTTATTTCAAACAAATGAACTGAAATTGGATTGTTTAATACACCTGTAGTTTTTACTATTATTTGATGATTTTAGACTATTTAATTTGCTCAAATAATATAATTTATGACCTGACCCTCTGATCAGGCAAAGCTCTGGGCCCTCCAGGCGCCCCCAGGTTGGGAACCACTGGTCTATGGTGTGGAGGGGAGTGAGGGACTTGGGTGAGGGGGGCAGGAGGGGAGGAGGTTGGGGGAGCAGAGCAGGGTTCACTACTGACAAAAATAAATTCAAAAAGCATAGCTGAGGGCAGCTTTGAATGTCACTGACAAGCATTACAGCTCAAGTCAAGGTTTATTTATGTAGCACATTTTAAAAACAGAGTACTGTCCCAAAGTGCTTTCCATATGCAGTACAAAAATACAGACACACAAAAAACATTCCAAGTACTGCAACAATGTAGAAAACCCCCAAAAAACTACAGCCAGTGCAAAGAGACACATTTTAACAATGACTTGAAATTGTCAACAGAAGAGGCCAATCTGATTTCCAGAGGCAGAGAGTTCCAGCACATCAAGGGTTTCTACAGGCGGCAGAAAGTCAAATTAGAGCCATTTTAGTCCAAAAACAATATTTTTTTAATGCCACAAGATTTGCAAAAAATTCTGCCAAGGAGGAAAGAGGGTACATTCAGATATTCAAAAGTGACTTGGATGAATGTGTTTTGGACCGTTATTTTTGTACACAGTGAAAATGGTTGAACATTTGAACCTGGACAAAACCAGGACTTTCCATTGACTGAGCTGTTTTTCCGTGTGTGAGCCGCAGCTGTGCACACTCCCATCCCACTTTATCTGCACAGACTGATAAAGCAAACGCTAATAATAGTCTGCTTTAGTTCCATTTTCATTTCAGATGTTTCCAAAGAACGACACAATGTTGGATATATAAAAAGGACTGTGAATAGGCGGCGTATTTGCTGAGACGGCTCGATGTGTATTCATAAAGGAGCACTGTCTGAAGTTACATAATGGTTATTTACAAACAGGTGTCCACTGCAGCCGCCAGTTCAAACAAGGAAAAACACAAACCTGAATGTAAAGCATGGATTAGGCCTTTTATAGGGAGGTAAAAACGACAAAAAGCAACACAAAAGTGACAGAAACGAGATGCAAGACAAAAAAGTTACAAATAAAAAATCAATGAAAAGGCGACAAAAAAGAGACGAAAACCTGACAAAGATGTGACAAAAAAAGCTCTTTAGATTTGGGTAAAGCCGAACTGGAGAAAATGCGCTCGGTGTAGGCGAGTTTTTCATGCCCCAAGGAGTCAGCACATCTTTCACAATGCAAAAGGAATCTAGAAAAATAAGTCAAATTTTGTTGAAATAAGCTAATTTGTTCTAGATTAGAGTCAGTAATTTTAAGAAATCTGTCCATGAGGAAAGTTTTTATATAAAAGGGGACATACAGTACCCGTTCATCATGGGGGGAAAAACAAAAAATTTAAAATACAATAAACTTTATAAAAACAAGTCCCTTTCCTGAAGATGATAGGGATTTCCTGTAATTTTAATCAATCTCGTGGTTAAAAAATGCCCAAATTTTTTATCAGTTGTCGATATCTGTAAAGAGGGCGGAGCTGCGGCGAGCCTCCAGCGTCCCGCACACATTTGCCCTCGACTCATTGGCTGATTCCGAAACCCTTAAATTATAGCCTCCAAGTACTAACACTAGCAACTAATCCTTAACCTTTCATGGGGTCAATTGTTAGATCTCTATGCAGTTAGTGAACTAGAGCTTCAGCAGCATTTGCCCGATTCCACCGTCCTTACCCAGGGGAAGGGAAAGTGACATCACCAACAGCTGTTCTTCTTCTTCTTTAAAGTTCAGTGCAGGCCAAACAAAAGCGTATACCGCCACCTACTGTATATTGTCCAACAACAACATAGTGTCCAAATAAAGACATTTAGGGCGAAAAAAAGAAACATCCAAATGATCCTTCACATTTCCCTTTATTTTATCTCAACAGCTGTTTCATAAAGCTACAGTATGCAAATTAGCCATGTGGCTTAAGTTTCTACTAAATGAAAGCAAAAGCACAAACTGCTTCATTTAGGCCATTTACTGAGGAGGCTCTTTAAAACCATGTGACTGTGCTGTGGTGACTCTAACATGTATTTTGTCACTTTTATAAAGTTTGGCTTGTGCAGAATCTTTTTTTTTTTTTTCAAATTATTTTATTATTAAATGTGCACCTGTCAATCAACAGTGGTTGCTCATGAATCACTCGAGGGTGGGGGCGAGGGGATGGGGAGATTGGCGCAGTAGCTAATGGGATGGCACATGGCTCCTAATCGCCAGTGAGTTAGCATCAGAGGTCCCTATGCTAAAGTGGCTATGATAGTTCGCATTGAGGCTACTTTCCCTAACTCCTTCCTAACTGACAGCCCAATTCGGACGCTTCTTATCATGGCGGACGCTGACGCACATCCGGTTTGGCGTAAGACCTCTTACCAATTTAACGGTTTCGGAATCAGCCATTCACTCAGCGCTCTTCTTCTTCTTCTCTTCCCGCGTTTTGAAAGGCCCGAAGTGAGGCCTGCCTCAAATGCACTGCCCCCCGATGATACGAGGGGGGCGCTGTGTAAGTGAAAACCAGTCGGTCTTATTACTCTGCACGGTTTAGGAGAGGCAATTTGAACGTGAAGGAGTAAGTCAAAGTGAAAACTGATTAGACTGACGGTTTGTGGATGAGATGCTGTAGACGAGTCTTTATAGTGCACATGTCGGTATCACCACGCACTGTCCGCGTGGCGCATCAGGATTGTCAACAACCTACAACATGGGCCTCACCAGCAACAAACCTCACTGCACGTCTCTGATAGTTTGGCTTTTCTTTATTTTAAACACTATTTACATTGTGTGATTCTCATTGAAAACATTAAACTATGAGCTTCACAATGTCGTTACCTGCTCTGCGCAATCTTGTTTTTTTACTCACACAGCACTGTCTTATTTACATATCAGATTTGGGGGCCTGAAACTGCAATACAGGCAACATCAAATGGTCAATTAAGTGCAACATGCCCACACAATAGCAGATTTTACTGTATTTTTTTTAGCTTGCACCCGCTATTTAGCACCTGCCTTGATAAATGACCCCCATAGTGTTATCAGTCATCTCAAGTCTCTCTGTCTAAAACCCCAAAAATCAGGTTAGAAATCTAGGAGTAATCATGGACCTGAACTCAAACAGCCACATCAAAGCAATAACATCATCAGTTTTTTACCATCTGAAGAACATTGCTAAGATCAGAGGAATAGTGTCAAAACCAGACTTAGAGAGACTCATCCATGCATTTGTCTCCAGCAGGTTAGACTACTGTAACGGCTGCTCACTGGCCTTTCTAAACGAGCTGTTAGAGCTGCAGAACATCCAGAACGCTGCTGCTCGAGTCCTGACAAGAACCAGGAAATACGACCACATTAGTCCAGTGCTCCGGTCTCTGCACTGGCTTCCTGTCACTCAGAGAATAGAATTTGTACAAGTCTTTTCATGGTTTAGCACAGGGGGGTCGCATAGTGAGGCGTACACAGGGTGAAGGGCCATAGATCGGTGGTTAGTGCCGTGAAACCTTTGACTAGTGGAGGTTTAAATTGTGCCCCACACCTTAATTTATGCGTAAAACCTTCATGCCAGCTCTGTCTCACAATAAAATGTTAGTGGTTAGGTTAGAATTGTGTAGAATTATTACATTTAAATAAAAGGACCATCTCTGATGATGTGAATCGATTCAGCAGGGCCGCATTTAGCCCCCGGGCCGCACTTTGGACACCCCTGGTTTAGCACCAAAATACATCTCTGACATGTTAGAGCCGTATGAACCATCTCGGGCCCTGAGAACTTCAGGGAGGGGTCTCCTGGTGGTTCCCAGAGTCAATAATAAACACGGTGAGGCTGCGTTTCAGTTTCATGCAGCTAAAATCTGGAACAGTCTTCATGAGGATGTGAGACAGGCCTCAACTCTGACAATGTTCAAATCCAGGATGAAAACAGCTCTTTTTACCCGTGCATATGAAAACTGAAAGTATTTTATCTGCACTCTTGCTTTTAATGGTAATTGATTAACTTTATGTTGATGTTTTATTGATTAATTTTATCTGTTTTCTTGTAATTTTATGCAACTATGAAGCACTTTGAATTGCCTTGGGTATGAATTGTGCTCCACAAATAAACTTGCCTTTACGTCCTACAGACCAGTACCAGACTACGATCTTTTTTCTTAATTTAAGTCGACATAACTTGCCTCATGGACAGATTTCTTGAAACGAGTTACTTAAGCAGAAACATTGATCCAAACACACACAAAAACAGCATGTAAAATAACCTCCTCTCACCTCTGTAAAGTGTCTCCTGTTCCCCTCCTCTCCGTCTGCTCTCCTCCGGTCTGGTCCAGTCCAGCGTCCCGCCGGGTGGATGGCTCTGTGCAGTCGACCGCGCTCCTCTCTGCTGCCTGGTCCAGCCTTTGTCCCCCGCAGACACTTCCTCCCATTCTCCTGTGGCCTCTTCCTGTGTGTGTTTCCCTCGGGCTAAATTTAGCCCCAAACAACCGCGGCAGGAAGGACCCAGCGCGAGTTTCATCGACTGCAGTATTTCGGCGTAATTTTAGTCCAAATTTATTATTATTGCAGACTAAAAAAACTATAGGCTTAGACTAAATTAAAAGTAGTTGACGAGAGTAAAACTATATGACTAGAATCTCCACTTGTCGACTGATAATTTAGTTAAAGTTGATGAAAATGTAATGTAACTTCCATCTAAATCTAATGCAGTTAACTCTGCGTTCATATTATATTTAAACATATTTCATATTTCATTATATGTCTCTACATATCTCTTTATGTCTCGAGAACTTAAAGCAAGTGTCTTTAAAGGAGCTATATCAGGCAAAATCGCTCTTTTGGAGCTTTTAGCCATGTTGTTATGCTATTTCCTTATCAAAAACACCCCCAGAGCGGTTTTTGGCTTCATTCACGCAGTTGCAGTGACGGACTGGCCATTGGGCAATGTGGGCAAATGCCACTGCGGCCGCCTGGTCTCATCACCTGTTGTGGCCGCATCACAAACAAATAAATAGGCTAAATAAAGCGAGGAAGCGGCCGCCTATTGGCGCAATGGCTGCAAGCGGCAGCACGCTCGCCGCTCATCACAACTTGTGGCGCACAACCATATAAAAAGGCTAAATAAATAAATAAAGCGGAGATGCGGCCGCCTTTTGGCGGATTGGCCGCCCGCAACCGGCAGACAAATGTGGCCTCTCTGCTAAAATTGCCAGGGCCTCTTTTGGTGCCAGTCCGCCACTGCGCAGTTGTAAGTGTGGCAATGCAAGGGTCAACCCAGCCGTTCCAAACATAAATTGCCAGACAACACCAGCTGGAGATGGCCAGCACCAGAAATTAAGTAAAAGCACGTAGGTTCGTTGTTGAATAAATGGATCACAGAGGCCAGGCACTGTATAGAAAAGTTGTACATTTATTTTCACATTCTTTAGTTAAATCAGGTTTGTCCAAAGTTCGTTTCACAGTTCGTTTAGTTACTTGTTTTCAGTCCATATTTCAGTTACCACAGTCTACCCATGACGACGTTGCGCACATACGGTGCTCCAATGAGATCCAATGACAGGGGAATAATAACCGAACAGGCGAACCAAAAGGTGGTAAAAGGGCGGAGAAAAAGGCAGGGAAAAAGGCAGGCGGCAGTGACGACCACTCCTCGACCAGAGGCTACAATTGTAAAATATGCATGTGTCACTACCACAAGTGCGAACTACTAGAATAATGTTACTAGATTGACCAAACCACAAACCTGAGCGGAGGCATTGGCGCGGCTCGGGCTTTGACAGCGGGGTCCGAGTCAACACAGCCGATCCACTCTATCATGGCCGGGAGAACGCGGGCCCATGGCGGCGCCGCGGCAACTGAACATTAACAGGGATTAAAGTTACTACCAACTTTTGTGATTTAATTTAGCGACACTATGGATACTACCTGGACTGGAGAGTGACGAGGAGCAACAACCACAACACGAGACTGGGCGTACAGGAAGTCAGAGGTCAAATAATAAACGGAAGTGCTATTTATCAGGTGACGGCTGGCGTGCACAGCCAATCACCATCAAAACTACAAGTGGCAGTGCCCGCCTGCAGGCATACTGCCACATAAGTAATCCTCCTGAATCCTGCTCTCTGAGCAGCTGCTCCGCCCTCTCCTGGTAAACGACTGAGCTGTTCAGTTGTGTCGTCAGAAAGGAACGGAAGTGCTCGACGTCTGTAATGTAATGCCTTACAGCCTGGTTTTAATTTATAAAACAGCTTTTCATTTTGTTTGTTGTAAGAGAGAGAGAGAAAAAAAACTCTCCGATGCGTTTGTGCTGTCCCACGATGCTAAACAAACGCACCCCCGGAGGATCCGAGCAGAAGTGTTGTTTGTGAATGTGGCATTACCAATTTTATTATTAAAAATAGGCTAGTAGATCTTATTAATTTAATATTCATTATTAGTATATAGCATCGGAACATCAGCAGATGGCGCTCGACCCCTTAAAATCCTATAAAAGCCCCTCCCCTTCGTTCATTCGTCCTCTGTTATTCTCCGTACTTCCGCCTTGTGTTCGCTGGGCTGGGAGCGCCCAGGGTGTGTGTACGTCTTCTGTCAGTGTCGCGGATGGTTGAGGGCTTCATAGCGCACCATCACATGTCGTCCAAAGCTCTGCTCGGTTGGCATTCCGGGGTCTGCTGGGGTGCGGTGTGAGCACTATCGAAGCACCGGGATGGCCGAGTAGCTCGTGCGGGCGTGCGACGGTATGAGCCAGCTAGCGTTACGGTCATTTTCTTTCTTTTTATGTTACAGTCTAACGTTATCTTTAATTTATAGGTCGAGGGGTTGGGTCATGCCCCTGCTGCTTGTGTTCTCCTGCTGCCTTGTTTTTATCCTTGTTTTTCTTGTTTAGTGTCCGTTTTGTATGGACTTTTCCTTTAACCGAAAACCAAATGTTAAACTGAACGATTTCTGAGATCGCAAAATAATGGGAATGTGAACGAAAGATTTTAAAGGAAACAAATGTGATAAAATAAATATGATTTATACTTTTGGAACATTTTCTGTCCTCTATCAATGAACGCACCTACGAGCCTTTCTAGAGGTCCGGAGCCTTCTCTCCGGTGGCGTTGTCTTTAGTTTTATTTAATTTGAATCCTGCTAAAATATAACATCACCGCTCGTCTTGCTACATGAAGACTGAGCTCTTTCTAACCTACTCTGGACACGCCTGTTCTTTTTTCTTACTGAACGATAATGTCACGGGTTCACGTTTGGCTACGAGAGGAACAGGACTATTCAACCTTCCTAAAGAAGAGTGCACTCGCCAGAAGTTGGAATTTCTTTCCGGGATTCAGCGACTTTATCAACCAACCTGATGGATGCTTGGTGAACCTTGGCCAGAATCAAAGTGGATTCACTTTTATAACCAACGCGATCCCAAAACCCGATGGGGAGGCCAGACTGAGCGGTGAGTCAATCAAAAGGCGTGTTAGCGTGTGTGTTAGCGTGTGTGTTAGCGTGTGTGTTAGAGTGTGTGTTAGCATGTGTGTTAGCGTGTGTGTTAGCGTGTGTGTTAGCCATTTATAAAACTGCGTTGCACATGTCAACTCCTTATAACTGCATTATGTGAAGTAACTTCACTTTTTGCAGCGATATTTATATTTATAATACTGTAAATGTGGAATGAGCGGAGAGAGGGGCGGAGTTAACTGAATCGAAGCGTCTCGTCTTCCGGGTAGGGAAAATATCCCCCAAAAATACTAAATATATACTTTACTTTGGAATGGCTAAAATAGCATGATACAGGTCCTTTAAGATTTACGCTGATGGTTAGGGCTGGGTACCGTTACATTTTTTTCAATACCGTTACTTTAACGATACTTAGTTTTCGATACCGATACTAAATTATTTGTCATGTAGAACCTTAAAACAGATTAATGATAATAAATAATGTATTCCTTTTCCTTTCCTTTCATTTCTTTTGGCATTTGTATCATTTGTTTGAAAGGACAGAAAAAACACTTTTCACGTTTTTGTTTCCCAATTTTTTCCACTTTTTTCCAAATGTTTCTACGTTTTCCCTAGCCTGGCTAACGCCAGACTAAAATCACAAGTGATATTTAGTCTGGGGACCACCAATTCATTTTCTTGTAGGAGAGGTGTGGTTTACGATTGTCCAGAGTCGTTTATTGGGCTGAATGTCTCTCATGCGTCTGCATGTAGCCATAGCCAATCGTATCATGGTATCAGATGACGTATGACATACCTGCTGTAAACTTTCGAGCTAAACTATTTAGAACACGTTCTAAAGCTTGATCGAAAGATGGCATCGCGTCTGCTGCTGTCATGTTGGATCCGTAAATATATATATATTTTTTTATCCCTAAACAAACTACAAGCTTGTCAAATAGCGCGTCATCGTCTTACCGTCCCTCCTCGTTCTGTGATTGGTGCCCAAATCCATGGAAAAATGTCGGCCATGGTCCCCAGGCTGTTGTGAAGTTCGAAAAGATTCGAGCGCACACATCAGTCTGGAGTTAGCCAGGCTACGTTTTCCCCCAATTATCCCAAAATTGTTTTTCCCAATTTACCACAAATTTTCCACTTGTTTTCACATTTCCCCCCATATTTTTCTCCTTTTTCAACTTGTTTCACTTTTTTTCTTTTAAATTTTGATGACCAACAGCGTCAAAACTTGAAGATTTTATATTTCTTTCGGTACATGCTTTCCAAACTTACATTTTTCAATACTAGTAGTACCTAAACCTTTTTTTCGATAACATACTGGTATCGTTTAACTCAAATCATTTGGAACTTCACAACAGTCTGGGGACCATGGCCGAAATCTTCGCATGGATTTGGGGAACAATCACAGAACGAGGCGGGACGGCAAGATGATGACGTGCTATTCGACGTACGGAAGCTTGTAGTTTGTTTACGGATAATTTAAAAAAATCTGATCCAACATGACAGCAGCAGACGCGACGCCATCTTTCGATCAAGCTTTAGAACGTGTTCTAAATAGTTTAGCTCAAAGTTTACAGTGGGTACGTCATACGTCATCTGATACGATGATACGATGGCTATGGCTACGTGCAGACGCATGAGAGACATTCAGCCCAATAATCGGATATGGACAATCGTAAACCACACCTCTCCTACCAGAAAATGAATTGGTGGTCCCCAGACTAAATATCACTTGTGATTTTAGTCTGGCGTTAGCCAAGCTAGCCCTACTGATGGTTGACAATTGAATTTCCTTTGAATTACTTCAATTGGTGATAAAATTGTACTATTGAGTTAAAGTAACAGATCTTGTTCTTGTTGTCATTGCTGCTCAATATAAATAAAAGAAAACTAGGGTAGGCAAGATGTGGATCTGTATGTCTGAGAGGTCTCCCCTCCCAACAGACTCATAAAATCTCATTTCTTAACGCATCTCACAGCATAGGATGCAAACATCACCAACAGAGTCAACTAGTGAGGGCAGCTGGGTGAGGGCTTGTTGATTGGGGCTACTGCCCTCTCTCAACTGAATCATTACATCCCTACTACTGTAAATTGTAAAGCCCTCGGAGTATACATTTATAAAAAAACTGATTTGGCCCTTGATGTGAAAAAGGTTCCCCACCCCTGCTCTGTCATGAACAAAGCACAGTCTTGTTCCTTTGGCAGTGAATTTAAATGAAACGAGGCTCTTTCAAACTGTGTCACTTGAAGTTCATATGTTTTTAGTCCCTTTAGTCACAGTTTTCGTCTCATTAACCACTTTTTATTGAGTTCTAGTCCAATATTAGACCCCCAAAATATTGCTTTGATGAATATTGTTGTTATAAAGCAGACCAAAACAGGACTAACGTCTAAAGTAAACCAAGTGAAAGCAGGACAAACCGAGCCCAAACGGTTTGTCCTGCGGTCTACCCCGGGCCTCTGTGATTGTGATGATGTTGGTTGTTTTGCTGCGTTTCCTCTGGTGACGCATTTCTTTGTTTTGTCTCGAGTCTAAAATGACCGGGGAGAGTCCAGCCCACTTCCTGATCGGGACCTGCTGTAGTCGGACAAACTCATTACCAGCAGTGGCGAGAGAGGGAGGGAGGGAGCGGGAATGAAGGTAGGAAAGAGAGAGAAGCGCGGTGGCCATGAATTTAGACAATGCAGACACTGTCCACTGCAGGTTAATGAGGAGTAGTGCTGCGAATTTCCGAGAATATTCAAAGTTGGACAGTTTCCAATAGAATTAACGGGAATAAACAAGGGAAGGGGTGTAACAAAGCACCGGGCCACAAGATAAATAACTTTAAATCGCTTGAATAAAGGGTTTTTATGTTGAATTTGAGTCGCTTTGAACTAATCTAAGATGAGATGAAAATGCTATAATGGAACAAGCAGAAATCCCACTTGCACTGTAAAAAGTAATGAACTAGATTAGTTTAAATGCCTCAATCCAAATTTGAGTTGTTTTGACTAGTTAAGATGTAGTTGGGCATTTGACCGAGATTATTTCACTTGTTCTGAGATGTTTCGGACTCAATACACTTTGTCTTCTTTGCCAATGGGGTCAGAAAATTGGTCTTATCCCATTGGCAGCTTTACTTTCTTATTTCAAGCGGGATGACCTCAAAACTAGTCTGACATGTCCTCAAACTAGCAAAGTAAACTTGGTCAGATCAGGAAAAAGTCTCACTGGGTGAAAACCGCTCAAAACAAGACACATTTCCTCAATTCAAGTCATTTAAAGAAGAACTAAGTAACGTGTTTACCTTAATAAATCCTTTCCGTAGTTCCTCTGGGGGTAATACAAGTGTTAATGGGATGATTGGAGGGTCTTTCATCTCCTCCTGGTGTCTCTGGCCAGAAAACCACAATTGCAACTTCCCTGCCTCCGGGTCGGAGTCACCAATACACACTAATGGAATCACGAAGAAGAAGCTAACAGGCTAACGGGCAAAGCTAACTGCGGGCTAGCGCCACTTAAACAGTATTTACAGCCAAGTTTGAGTGAAAAAAAAATCTCCATTGTGTAATTGGATGAACAATATCCCTCTCTCCTTTGTCTTTTCTGTCAGCGTAGTATTTACTCTCACGGACAATTATTGAGTAAAAAATGTTGTCGTAGCAACATGCTACGACACCTGCAGTGGTGTTTATGGCCTCTATAGGCATGGGTTATTTAGTACTGCTTTAAAACCCAGAGAATCATTAATTAGGCCAAATGCTGAGCACAATTAATAAGTCTGCATATTTACTGATTAAAGACATCACAAAGTGCATAATTCACGGCCACAATGTGGAGCTGTTTCCTCAATAATGAGCCCTGACAGAGAGGATCAATCGATAAACTTGCTCATATAATTTTCCACAAAAAATAAGAAAATCTTTCAATCGTCTTCTGACAATGAGTTGATATGTCAGTGATCAAGAATGGCCATTGGCTTAGAATATTTTATCCTCAGAACGAGAAATAACCCTGATCCCACATACACACCAATGCAATTTTTAACTCGAGTCCCCCAAAAGGGGGCGTGGCTCAGCAAAGGTTCCCAGATGTTGCTCCCAAAAATGTTGTGACGTCATATGAATGTAACGTCACAAAAAAATAAAAATAAATAAATAATATGAATGTAACCCATTGAACATCGCGGCCAGTGCGTAAAATGTTTGTTGCTGCGCTCTGGACGAGGACTCGGTTATTCGGCGTATAAAGTCAGATAAACTCTGCAAAAGTCTCTCTTGATTGAGAGGTCAATAATGGATTTTAAACAGCTGGTATTAAAACAGTCATTTTAATGTTAATGAGCTAAATTTATAAGGAATTGTTTTTAAAGCACAACGAGATAGTGGTTTTGAAGGGGGAAATTATCGTAGTTAACGTAATTTATTCTTTATCCTATATACTTTACTTTTATGTTTTATTCATCTTGCGTGCAAATTGTTAATGCAGCGTAATCAAAATGAATGATTAGTCAAACATATCAATTAAAAATGATCAATCTTCAGTCTTGTAAAATAACAGTTCAAGTCAACATTTTGAATTACAACAGAAAAGAATAAAATGTTTTTTATTTCAGCCAAGATTACATTCAACATACTATAATTACCAGCACAACCGTCTTGAAATGTAAAACCTTTTCACCTTATTCCGGAAGTACCCGTGGGCGCCGACATGAATTGTGCTCACCCGTTCACTCCTATTAGTTTACATAGGACGGGAGAAGTTAAGATAAAATCAGTTCTAGTTAGTTTAGTTTAGACCACTTTATTGACGTATAAACAAGTTAATATATACAAAACGTTGTATATTGTTGTTTATAACAACAATATTAAGCAACTAAGCACTAATCGGGCAAAGTCCATAAAATAACCGTAGATGTACGTCCAGAAATTTACTAGAGTTTATCAACAGTTTCAGGATTTGTCTGCAGTACAAAGCAGCATTGTGCTAGTTTTCTTCAGAAGTACAGAACAGATCAGCTGGGGAGCTGGATTGAATAATCAGTTGGTCACACAAAGGTTTCGTGAGTAAGCAATTGACCTTTTGCAAAACCCCGCCCACATAGTTGCTACGTCATACTTTCTGATGCCGCTGCTAGAGTGTCTCGTGTTAGGGACTCTAATTGGAGCAATACATGTGCAATATCCTCCAGATCGAGGCAAAAGGGGTTGCAATATGCAGCTGATGATATATTCAAGATATTACACAATCCAACGAAGGATAAAGGACAACTATTGACACTAAAGCACACAGGTCTCAAGCGAAATCAGAGAAACCTCATGATCTCTTCCTTAAATGCAACAGCACAGCTTTGTGGACCAGTCGTGCTCTTGCACTGCCCGGCAAGCACTCTCTTATTTTTGTAGGATTGCTAAAAATAGAAGCATTGCTTTGGTTCGCTAAAGTTAGCTAACGCCAGCTAAACCTAGCCTGGAAAAATCCAGACTCATCCGCTGTACCAGCGGGTGAGTCTGGTCACCGCTGCGTCGATTCCATTTCCCACAGCGGTGCTTACGCAAGCAAACAGGAAGCGGAGTAAACCAATCAGCGAAGGCCTGGCGTCTGCCGTTGATGTGGTGTGATTAGCGGTTTTGCGTTAATATTTGCGCAGGATTATGAATCACGAAGCTCACCTACTGTCGATGTGTTTTTGGTCATTTACCGCCGATGGGAGACACGCTTTCTCTCTCTCGTGCGCCGCTCGTAGATTGTTATTGAGGGAACTTCCGCGTCCTGTGAGTGACGTTGCTAACAACACATCACGGCAAATAAACGAATCTGATTGCACGGGATCGTTTTGATTTTGCGGATACAGCTAGCGGGGCGGGGGTCCAGACTGATCCCCCGCTGTATAAAAAAATACAGAGGGGAATCATTCGTGAGACTGTAGACTTGTAAAACGTCACCGCTGCAGTTAAAGTTACAGCTCCAGTGCCAGTTTGTGTAACGTTATGTGACTGTCAGTAGCTAGATGTTAGCATTCTAAGGTGTTTGCCTAGCAGCTAGGCCAGGTAAGGTATGTCTACTCTAAGTTAGAGTAGACATGCTTGTTTATTTTAGAGACATTTAGCTGGGCGTAGGCCGTCCACATTGTTTGATCCATTGTAGGCAGTGCTGAGGTTGTGTTTTCGGTTTTGGGAAGGAAAATAACTCCACTCCCCCAGACACACTCTTGTTTATTGGTTTATTTGGTTGGGACAGTGCATGTTAATGAACAAGCCACACCGGATTGTAGCCACTCTTAAATACACTCTCATTCACCCTGGCCTATAGGCTCTATGCAAATGACACGTGACTTCCAAGTGGATCCTAAGTCGGTGCTTCCATATCCTGTCTCCGTTATTTCCCTATGAGGTCTTGTCTAAAAAATTAATAGTTCAAGGAAACATCACTGACAGTGAGATACTGATCCGAAGTGACTCACTACGTGTTAAAAACATTACGTTGGATGTAAATTCTTGACTGCAGGAAACGTCTTTTTATCTCAGCGCTACCGGCTAGTATCAAAAAACACCACCACAAAAACTAAACGTCTAAAAAGTATTTATACTAAAGACAGGTGGATTATTTTTGACCAGGCTCGTTTAAAATCTTGTAGCTATTTTCATTTTTAATTTGTGTTAGCCGTTAGCTTCAAGACAAAAACACTTACTGTAATGAGCACGGAAGTTTCCTCCAGTGGATGTTTTGGATGTTTTTAACATGATGCTAGTGACTGTCCACCATGTAATCTTCAGCTATTTATTTTTTAGACAAGACCTCATAGGGAAATAACAGAGACAGGATACGCAAACGACTACTTAGAATCCACTCGGAAGTCACGTGATGCTCGCATGCATATAGCATATTGTACATGTTTTTAGCGGTAGGGGAAACCGGAGGAAACCACGCAGACACGGGGAGAACATGCAAACTCCACACAGAAAGGCCCCGTCCCTGGTGGGAATCGAACCCGACCTTCTAGCTGTGAAGCATGAGCACTAAACGCTGCACCTAGTGTGGTACCTAGTGTCCGATTCACAACCTCCATCTGGCAGATCGCTTCACCATTTTGCTTCTTCTTCTTTGTCTGGTAGGGTTTTTGGGGGAAATTATTTGCATTGGAGGTCTGCGGCTAGACGGACAATGAAGTTACAACGGTAATTGTCCAATTTTAGGATTGGACAATTACCGTTTTGGGGCAGGGTTTTGCAAAAGGTCAATTAGAGATTACATGGATCTCGCTCTGTATGTCCAGATCGCATAGTTCTTCGGTCCAGGGGTATCCCATCGACCTGTTTCTATTTTTAAGTAGTGGGAACCGAGTCTTATTTGCGTTGATCATTTAACATCAAAGACAGGGCAGGACTCGGGGACAGATCTGGATTGATCTGACTATACATTGTTTGTCTAGTTGAGGTGGAGGGTTGGACTTTGTCGTGCAGCTCTTTGAAAATGCGGGCAGTTTTTAGAATTGGTGAGATCCTTGAGTACTCGTCCCATTGGAGTCTTTTGTCTTATGGCTTCGTTTATGGTGTGAATGAAATAATTTGGTGCATTCTTCTGTTGTTTGTGGAGAAACCTTATCATGGTTTCAGCATCCAGGTATCCCGTTTCTGCATATACGATAGTCCGATTACAGGTTTGTAATTGGACAAACCTGTAATCGGTAGAAGTTGTTTGAGAGTTGTAGTATAGCATCCTTTGCTGTCCCTGTACTCGTCTGTCCTCTTGCACTTGTCTGTACCTCTCTCCTCCGATCATCACCATCCTCATATCCAATGTCTGAAGCTGTGCTCAGTCCCTGGAGAGTCAGATTGTAGTGTGTCTGTGTGAGAGAAAAAGAAAGCCAGACCGTGCGATGGTTCTTGGTATATATATATATTTGTAATATATACTAATATATATATATATATATATAAAAAAAACTCTTCCTCACCCTCCGCGGGCGGTCTCTTTTTCCTCCAAGCTCGGGTCCTCTACCAGAGGCCTGGGAGCTTGAGGGTTCTGCGCAGTATCTTTGCTGTTCCTAGAACTGCACTTTTCTGGACCGAGATGTCTGATGTATTTCCTGGGATCTGCTGGAGCCACTCCTCCAGTTTGGGGGTCACTGCCCCGAGTGCCCCAACGACCACGGGCACCACTGATGCCTTCACTCTCCAAGCCTTCTCTAGCTCTTCTCTGAGCCCCTGGTATTTCTCTAGTTTATATATATATATATATATATATATATATATTATATATATATATATGATTACTTACTTTACATCAAAACGCATTGCCAATTTTATTCTGAAATTATGAATAGAGCCTAATGATCAATATTACTATTTTAAAACCGAACCGTGAGATAGCTATATTATTATATAGTTATATTACTGTGGCTATAATTATTAGTGCACCAAGAATGAGCCAACCTGTCAAAACACACACATAGAGCTTTTGATGATCGGTTAAATTGGAATACCTCTGTTTAGCTTTTTTGTAGAGCTTTATAAGAACCGGCGTATGTGTGAAATGTAACGGGGGGTTACGTCGGCGACGTCGCTGTTGTCGTGGAATGTGGTTGTGAGTTGAAAAAGAGCTTGCGCTACGAAAGGACTCGCTCGACTCTGATTCCGATGACGCATAGGTTGAAGAATCTGCGTTTGATCCAAATTGAGAAGACTGGTGACTTGCTGAAAATGAGCCGTCAGATGTGTCTGCACCATTATTCACTGTGTGAGCTGTCGGTCTCTGGGCAGCACAGTTGGGCGAGGGACGCTGGCTTTTCTGCTGCATAGTTAAAGTCTCATCTATGCTTTCATTTGGTACGTGAATAGATCCATGCAATCCAAGCATTGATTCTGAAAATGACCCCTCAGATGTGTCCGAGGTGCGGTCATTTGGCTGGCTTTGGGCGCTGATGCCTTGGGAAAGGTTTTCCTCCAAAGGCCTTTGAAGTAATTCTTTACTGAACTTAATTTACTGCTCGAATCACTGGGAGGGGTCTTAATGTCACTTTTATGCTGAGTAGAACTGTTTTTCCTGTTTTGTGGGACTGAATTCACACTGAAGAGGTGGACAGGGCACTCTTTTTTCTGTTTGGGGCCCGGGACAAACTCTGTAGTGAGACGGACTTCCTGTTTCTCCTCAACGTCTGAAGACTTTAGACGGGAATCTGTTTTGTTTTTTCCCGGTGTTGCGTCTCCTTGGAACATTTGGTGTGTGAAGACGGCATTACTATTACTCTCAACGGACGTCTTTGTGGCAGTGTCTTGTTGTTTTGGGGTCCAGTAGGGTCCCGGAGAACTGATGCGTGTCTTGGCACAGGATGATTTTGGTCTTATCATAAAGCTGTCACACGATCCTGGGAGGTTAAACTCCACGGCATCCCCGTAGAACGCTGTAGGATGTGCTGTCCGTGGCCTCAGGGGCAGTTTTTTAGGACTGCCCTGAGTCCTTGTGGGCTGAGCAGTTGATGGTCTTTTGACATCGCTCCAGCCCTGGATTTCGTCAGTGTCTGAATCGTCTGACAAATCCAGAACCTCTGTGACCTCTGTGAAAGACTGTGATGATAGGTACAGAGACATTTTGGTGGATAAAGTCCAACTGCTTCTTACAGCTCGTCACAGCGACTGTCTGTGATTGAAATGATATACGTGGTGAAATGTTCTCTGTGTTCGCGAGTAACACTGCTATAGTTGCCACGGTTACTGTACTGTTATGATGTCACCACCTTCATCTCTGGAATCGCCCATATATGGTCATGTTCAAAGCAGCCAGAAGGGGGGGGGGGGGGGGAAGATGACCCAAACAAAAAGAACTTTCCCACATTGCTCCACCATTACTTCAACAAACTATTATGAATTATGAATATATTTTTCTACTAAATAAAGATTCAGAGGCATGGAGGGGGAGCAAAGTCATTCAACAGTGTATAAATACTTAAAAAACGATCAATGCTAATCAGGAAGTTAACTTTAGCTCCATGCTACATATGCTAACGTTAGCTACGACTGCAGTTTCTTCACTTCTGCTGGAGAATTTGCTGTGAAAAAACATCCATATGGACCCGATTTTGGCTTGCCTTTGTTTGTGTGTAATAACATGTTTATATTCCGCCAGAAAGTGGCTAAAAGGAGATCAATTATGATTCCCGATTATTCTTTGCACTTGGCTAGGCCACGCCCCCCTTGTATGACGGGACTCGCCCATATATGGTGAATTCAGATAATTTGGGACAGCATAAGCAATTGGCCTATTACTTCTGTTCTAAAGTGTAAGCCTAGGTCAGGAGCCTTGAATTCTTGCTCTGGAGATCTATAATAAAGATTTTTATTTTTTTTAATTACCCTGTGACAATAATTAAATGAAGCATCAAAAAGAAAGTTTACCCCAAAAACATGGGGTCTTAAAAGAAATGACATCTGCCTCTGCCTGATTTAATCATAAGGGATAATATTAAAACATGGCATATTGAATCATGCATTGTGCTCTGGAGCAACAAATTATATGTTAATTGTTTCAAAATTCTGTGTATATTTTTACTTGTAACACTTTTTAACGTATTTCAAGTAATTTGGGACAGTGAGAAATAGCAACAGAATTATGTTTTTCACCTGGTTATTCATATAATGTAATAAATGAATGATCAAAAAGTCATTTTATCAACCTAACAGTAATTGCGCTGTAGAACTTGCAAAAAGTGGTTTGAATCAGTCGTACAGCGAGGATATTGTAGTGATATTATTAACAACGTAACCTCTTAACCCCGCCTTAACCAAGTGCATTTTTACCAATTCAGCTTTACCCAAATCTTGCGTTCACGTTATAGAATTATATTTCAGTTGGAGGGCAAGTGCCAATACAACTCTATGGGAGAGAAACAGTTTTTGAAAGAAATTTCCAAAAAGAAGATGTCCAAATGTTTTCTCTGATCATCATGTGATGGTGATTGGATTCACAAACCTGACATGTGAATTTTATGGCTGAAAGTCCTTTCTACTGGCGAACATCAAGCACACGTTTTTGAATATTGTCTCCACTTTTGGACGCCTTTGGGAGGAAATAATTAGACATATGTTCATATGTGCTGGAAGATATGACATTGAACTTTGTGACAGCTTTTGTTTCATGTGAATTGGCCCAGTAATTACAGAGATATTAGCAATGATTTAAGACTATGAATCTGCATTTTGAGCGTTACTATGGTTACGGCCATGGAATTTTCAGTTGCCCTCCACCTCAGTTTGAAACTATGGGCTCTTTAGAATGTTGTGATGTCACGTGAACGCTACCTATTGCGCTGTGGAACTTGCAAAAAGTGGTTTGAATCAGTCGTGCAGCGAGGATATTGTAGTGGTATTATTAACAACGTAACCTCTTAACCCCCGCCTTAACCAAGTGCATTTTTACCAATTCAGCTTTACCCAAATCTAAAATGGGCAGCACAGCAGTTAGAGCTCGTGCTTCACAGCTAGAAGGTCCAGGGTTCGATTCCCACCTGGACGGGGCATTTCTGTGTGGAGTTTGCATGTTCTCCCTGTGTCTGCGTAGGTTTCCTCCGGGTACTCTGGATTCCCCTACCACTAAAAACATGTACAATAGGCCAGGATGAATGAGTGTGTTTGAGAGTGTGCATGGGGGACAACGGACGCACACTCCATTGTCCCCCATGCACACTAGCCAAAGGCTACAATCCGGTGTGGCTTGTTTACATGCATGAGACCCATGTATGTTCATTAACATGCACTGTCCCGACCAAATCAGCCGACTACAGCGAGTTCAAAACGCGGCAGCTCGCCTTTTAACAGGGAAGAAAAGCAGTGACCACATCACACCAAATCTTTGCACTGGCTCCCTGTGTATTTTAGAATTCATTTTAAAGTTTTACTAATCGTTTTTAAAAGCTTGAATGGCTTGGCCCCCTCTTATTTAGTTGAACTTTTTCAGCATCATGTCCCGACTAGAGCCCTACGGTCTGCTGACCAGCTCCTCCTGGTTGTTCCCAGGACCTGCTGCAAAACTAGAAGCGATAGAGCCCTCTCTGTGATTGGGCCTAAGCTGTGGAATGGCCTACCTTTGCACATTAGAATTGCACAAACACTTGAGCACTTTAAATCGCTACTAAAGACACACCTTTTCTCATTGGCTTTTAATGCCAGTTAATGATGTGTCTTGGCATTGCTGTAACTGTAAATGTAAACCCTTGTTAATGTTATTTGCTCTTTACTGTACAGCACTTTGTTAAGCTTTGGCTGTTTTAAATGTGCTTTATAAATAAAGTGTATTATTATTATTATTATTATTAAATAAAAACAATAAAAAAAAAGGTTACAGCCTAGGCCGGTGCGACACCTCATTTGAAAGCTAAGACCTACTTAACTCATCTAAATGGGCCTTTCTCCTCACGTTGTTATTGTGTTGTCGGCACTTTTATGACATTTTTTATTTATCGCTTTTTTGTCCAATTTTCCTCACATTTTTGTTGCATTTTTGTCTCTTTTTTTTGCTCTTTTTTTAGCCTTTTCGTCACACATCTTTGTTGCTATTTTGACCATTTTTACTTTAAAAGAAACTTTTAGATTTGAGCAAAGCCAAACTGGAGAAAATGTACGAGTTCATTCAGGTGGGGGTTAAAGCTGGGTACCTGATTTTTCCTGCACAAATTGTAACATTTTATTATTTCGCCCAAACTCGTTTCTAACTCTCACAATCCCTCCTGCATGTCCGAATTGTTCTATATGCGCATTTCATGTCCGTGTACAGCTTTGAGCGGTGGCAAAGTGAAGAACCCCCAAAATATATTTCACAAATTTAGATTCAACTTCTATTTTCTCTCGCTCAATAGTAAGACCATGCAACAATGTATGTGTTTTGCTGTGTTTACAACAAGACACATTTACTTTACAACAACAAAAGTCAGGTACCCAGCTTTAAGAGGTCAAACCATGCAAGATTGCCTTTAAAAGAGGCCAAAATACTCCCCTGGTCATGGTTCTTAGGTTTCTTTTTGTATTATTATTATTATTATTATTTTTCTAAACTGTACAGTTCACAAAACTAGTAACTATCATCCCGAGACACACACGGTACAGTAGGTGGCGGTATGCACCTAAACTGTTGGTTGCCACCCGCCAATAAACGAAAGAAGAAGAATACTTTCCGGAAATGCTTCCATCTGTTGCTGTGGTTAGCTCGTGGGGTTAGTGTAGGGCCAAAGCTAAACTTTGTAACAAAAACATGTCTAAAAGCCAAACGCTGAGGGCTTTGGTGAATGAGCGGCTGACTGCGGCCGCTGAGGAGATATTTGCGCTGTTTGAAACGACGATAGCGGAGTACGGGGAGGAACTGTGTCGCTCCGTAAAGCAGGAGAGCCAGAGGAAACTCCTGGACGAGGTGAACCCCAGAGTCCTGCTGCCAGAGCGGGTGAGGGGGTCCAGGTTGCCCCGCCAAGTCCCAGTCTGAGCCAGGAAATCACAAAGTGTGAGGAAGAGCAGCTGCCAGGGTACTAGGCCATACACAACATACACAAGTGTAACATTTTGCAGGGTTTATACATAATAAGAAACCATGTTAGAGCTATTTAACCTCTTAACCAAAAGAGAAAGAGCCTCATATCAATCCACTGCCAAAGGAACAGCTCTGTGCTTTGTTCATGTGAAGAACAAACATGCAGCAGAGGACCTCAATTACATATGATCATAGTAAATATTATAAAACCAAATTTGACTTAGTCGACTAAACCTCGACTAAAATTAAACGACATTTTCGAATAAAACTAAATTACTCAAGATTAGGCCTGGGTACCGTTAAACGATGCCTGTCCGGTATCGAAAGAAAAGGTTTCGATATGACTGATATCGAAAAAATAAAAGTATTGAAAGCAGGTACTGGAAAGAAATGTTAAATCTTTATATTCAAGTTTTGATGCTGGCGGAAAAAACAAGTGAAACACAAGTTGGGGGGAAAAAATTGGCTAAACAAATGGAAAAATTGGGGGAAAAGGAGAAAAAAAAAGGGAAAAAAAGTGTGGGGGGAATAAACATTTTGGGAAAATTGGAGAGAATATAAAGAAAACATATGGAAGATTTAGGGAAAAAATATGGAAAATTTGGGGGGAAGGGGAAAAAATTGTTAAAAATGGGGGGGGGGGGATAAGAATATTGGAAACTGTTTTTTATGCCTTTTTTCGTTAAGTTTTTAGGTTGTTTCAAGAAATTAAATGGAAGGAAAAGGGATACATTAACATTATTGATCTGTTTTATCGTTATATACATATATATACAGGGAAAGCTTACATGGAGCGCCATAACCAAGTGGCTGGCATAGTGTACAGGAACATCTGTGCAGAGTATGGGCTGGAAACCCCAAGGTCAAAGTGGGAAACACCTCCAAAGGTGGTAGAGAATGACTGAGCCAAGATCCTGTGGGACTTCCAGATACAGACGGACAGTAGTGATGCGCGGGTTGACCCGACACTCGCGGTAAACCCGCGGGGCCCGCGGATTCGGTCGGTTCGGGTACCTCAAAAATACGGCAAACTTCGGGTGCGGGTGGGTCGGGTTACTACAAAGCGCACTTTTTTTTTCCTTACATTGTTGGCTTACAACATACAGTGCATTCTTATCCATAAATGCCACATAGTCGGCTGTGTTTTGTTGAATGTTTAGTTTTATGGGGTACACATATTAGCATGTTTTGTTTATATGTCACCTGGCCTATCGCTTCTGTATGACACTCTCACCTCTACAAATGCAGCGGCACAACAGCAGTGCCCAAGCATATGCGACACGCACATGTGGTGAAAATAATGCATCAGCAAGAAGCAAAAAAACTAAAATAACAAAGACACAGCATCTTACTAACCTGAGGAGAGCAACTTGTAGCGTCAGGTTAAGGCTGCTCCACGTTAGTCCAAACTCCATTTAGTTTGACAGAAAGAGTTGTCCATGACGTGGTAGAAGTAAAGCCTCATGATATTTTCTGCTCCTCGTTTCCTGATAAGTCCATAAGCGATTTCAAAGATTTCCCAGGAGCGCAGTAGCAAAACAAAGCATCAAGTGCTAATTCTCCCTGTGCTGTAAACTCGCGGTCACGTGATGCGCTCCCGTTTGAGTGACAGCAGCTGCAGCCTGACTCATGCCGCTGTTTTTTAATGTGTGCGGGTTCGGGGCGGGGCGGGTTTGCAAACTGAGACACTTTTCTGCGGCTCGGGCGGTTCGGGTTTGATTTACAGCGGGTCGGGTTGGTGCAGGTCAGAAAAAAGCTGACCCGCGCATCTCTAACGGACAGAATGGTAATGAACCAACCGGACATTGTAGTGGTGGACAAAGAGCAGAGGAAAGCCATGGTGGTTGACATAGCAATACCAAGCGACTTCAACATCAGGAAAAAGGAACACGAGAAACTAGAGAAATACCAGGGGCTCAGAGAAGAGCTAGAGAAGGTCTGGAGAGTGAAGGCATCAGTGGTGCCCGTGGTCGTTGGGGCACTCGGGGCAGTGACCCCCAAACTGGAGGAGTGGCTCCAGCAGATCCCAGGAAATACATCAGACATCTCGGTCCAGAAAAGTGCAGTTCTAGGAACAAGATACTGCGCAGAACCCTCAAGCTCCCAGGCCTCTGGTAGAGGACCCGAGCTTGGAGGAAAAAGAGAGACCGCCCGCGGAGGTTGAGGAGTTTGTTTTTTTTAGGTATTGAAAAAGTTCAGGTATCGAAAACCCAGTATCATTAAAGTGCGGGTATCGAAAAAAATGTAACGGTACCCAGCCCTAATAAAGACAAATGACACGTGTCTAATAAAGGAGTGATCACGTCCGAGGCCTTGGTGGGCAACATGAACGTATTAAATAAATGATAATCGTTTTTTAATCTAATGTTTTGATGTGATTTTCAGGTCTGTCTCGGAGTCCAGCGCTGTCTTTGGGAAGACAGAAGAGCTGTCACTGCTTCAACAAATACAAACTGAGCACAGAGAGGAGGAAACGCGGGAGCAGAACATCAGCTCAGTGGGAGCGGGGCTCTGGATTTTCTCGCAGATTCCTCCTGGCCCCTGTGTGAACCTCACGCAAACCGTAGAGATTAAAGAGGAACAGAGCGTCAAACTGGAGGAGGAGCAGTTGCTAATGTAGGTCACTGGAAAAACACAATCAAGTATAATTTTACTGACGAACATTGCATGGGGTGAACACTGACGGCGACGTTGCTACAGGTATTATAGTGTCCCACGTACCCCATGGCGCATTCATTTATACTCCTGCCAAAAACATAGATTATAGATTACAGTGTTTTGTTCAAAATAGAGCTGAAATACTCTCAATGTCAAACCTTTTACTGAAAAACATCATTAAAATTAACTTTTCTTTGAAAGTGATATTGAAATTCTACTCAGTTTCACCTCTTTTTCTTAGTCTCAGGTAATTCCAAGCGTTTTATATTGTTTAATATTGTTTAAATTGTTTAATATTGCTAAAATATTCCAAACCAGTGTCAGAACCACAGGAACATGGCCGTTCTTGATTACGGACGCATCAACTCACTGTCAGAAAACGAGTGGAAGATTATTATTAAGTTATATAACCGAGTTGATTGATTTGCTCCGCTCTGTCAGGGCTCATTATTGAGTAAATATTCAGACTTATTAAACGTGTTCAGCGTTTGGCCTAATGAATGATTCTCTGGGTTTTAAAACACATATCAATGTTCGCAATAGCAGCAAGTAGATCAGCTGCTGAATGAACCATGTACCGTTTGCTCAAAAGCTGCAACACTACAACGTCGGCTGTATGATTTTAATTTAAAGAGGGGGTATTATGCTTTTTTCAATCACATAGCACCAGTCTATAGCATACTACAATGATGACGTAACCTTCTGTTGGTCTTGTATATGCAGTAAATTAAAATAACTGCCTTGAATAAAATTGCTCTCTCAAAATGGCTGTACTGAACGTCTTGAAATAGGCCTCTGTCTCTTTAAGAAGCTTTCCGACACGCCCCCTTCAGCACACTGCTGTGGCATCTAAACAACACTACTGTGCGGGGAGGGGCTCTGCTGAGCTGAGGAGCAGTGGTTGGTGGCTTGGCTGGTGACAAAAGGTCCAGAGGCGTCTCCAGGAGGTGGGGGCGTTCCTAGGAGGACTGAGGCATAGCTACACCTAAAATGGCTGCCGTCTAAGTTTTTACTGATTACTCAAATAGATAAATAGATAAATGCTTTATTGTCAGATACAAGGATCCGAAATTTGTTTTGCAGTTCAGCAGCTCCATAAAAATACAAACAAGACATACAGATATAAGACAATTCACAAAGACATTATAAACAATTGTCCGCTCGCCATAACACACTTTGATTTTATGACTTAAGATCCTCGTTTAGTTTCAGGATGGACTGATGGACAAAATAATTCCTCAATCTGACTTTATTAAAGTGTGGCACACGGTACCGCCGCCCTGATGGTAACAGCGCATATTCGAGGTTCAGAACATGGCCGGGGTCTGAAGTGATGTTCTTAGCCAGTCGCAGTGTGTTGCTATGGTACGCAGCCTCGTACAGTCCATCCAGGGGCTGTCCTACAATCTTTGAGCAGATTTTAATCAAGTGTCTCAGTCCAGATTTAGCAGTGACAGAGAGACAGCTGTACCACACAGCGTTACAGTACTGCAGGACACTGAGAATCACAGAAGTGAAGAACAGAAGCAGCACCTGACGAGATGCTCGAAAAGACGGCGACGGAGGAAATATATTCTTTGTTTAGTCTTTTTACAGATGAAGTTGATGTGGTGTTTCCAAGACAAGGAACAGTCTAAGACCACACCCAGATATTTGAATGACTCCACCTGTTTGATTGGCTCGTTGTTGATGATAGTGGGAGCTGTGGTTACCGGGTTTAAACTAAAAACCACCTCCTCTGTTTTTTTGGTGTTTATTTCCAGAGCGTTGTTTTTGCTCCACATCACAACCTTGTCTATGCCCTGCTGGTGCAGCCCAGGACTGTCAGTATTTGACAGAAGGGTCACCAGGACCGTATCATCCGAGTATTTGAAGATGTGTTGATAGTTTGAAGTAGTTTGACAATCGTCGGTGTATATGGTGAACAACAGAGCTGAGCTTACACTGCCCTGGGGGCTCCAACAGAGGTTGCGATGGCAGAGGAGAGTGTATCATTTATTTTGACCAGCTGGACTCTGTTGATGAGGAAAGATGCATACCAGTGAATCAGATAGGGATTAACTCCCTGATGGGAGAGTTTGGAAATCAAAATGTCCGGTTTTATTGTATTGAAGGCAGATGAATAGTCCAGAAAGAGAGCTCTTGCGTAGTTGTTGGATTTGTCGAGGTGTTTGGTGATAGTGTGGATGACGGAAGCAACAGCATCCTCGGTGCCACAACCTGTTTTATACGCAAACTGAAAAGGATCCAGTTTGGCACTGATTGAACTTTGAAGATGTTTTAGCAAGATTCTCTCCAAGGCCTTCATAATGACTGAGGTTAGAGCAATGGGTCTGAAATCCTTGTGTACTTTGGGCTTTGAGTTTTGGGCAGTGGTTTGATATGAGAAGTTTTCCATGCTTTGGGAACTGTGCATGTGTCAATCGATAACTGAAACACTGGTTGCCAAGCTGGAGCCAACTCTGTGGCAAAGTTTTTTAAAAGAAAGGGACTGCACTTATCGGGCCCTTCAGCTTTTTTGATGTTTGTTGCTTTGATGTTTTTCACCTCATCAACGTGATCTCAATCCTATCCAAACCTGGTTGAATATTTGCAAGAATTTTTTGACATTTCTGATGACTGCCAGAGGATTCATATCTGGAGAAAAATATATTCAAGTCATTCGAAAATTTGTATTCATTATCTGTGGCAATAGGTTTACTAGGAGAGTTCATTCCGGTCATAGACTTCATGGTGTCCCATACCTTTTTAGAGTTATTACTTTTAAAGGCGTTCTCTAAGTCTTGTCTGTGCTTCGATTTTGCTTCTCTTAATTTGTTTCTTATCTCCCTTTCTGTTCGTTTGAGTGCCCCTGTGTCTTTTTTCTTGAAGGCCACATTTCTCACATTTATCGTTCTTTTAATGTCTTTTGTCACATATGATTGTTATTTGCATAGATTTTAATTTCTTTATCTGGAACTACTAACTGCACACAGAAATTAATATAATCATTAATAACTGTGCTTCTTTCATCTAGAGAAGCTTCTTGAAAAATGTCCCAGTTAGTCCAGTCGAAACATGCTCTCAGTTGTTCCTTACTTTCATTTGTCCAATTCTTTATCACTTTCTTCACAGGTTTACTTCTCTTAAATTTTGTTTTATAAATTGGGATCATATGAGCAACATTGTGATCAGAGTTCATAATTGGCGATTTACATTTTGAAATATAAGCATTCTTGATGTTGACAAAACACTTATCCAAAACATTATTTTTCCTTGTTTTGTTTTTCACATATTGTTCAAATCCAGGCAGGACAGACTCCAGATGACACTGGTTCATGTCCCCAACTATTATAGTTGGTGCATCAGGATGTTTCATTTGCAGTTCATGAACACAGTCAGCTATGGTGTTGGCTGCTTTTCCAGCTTTCCCGCTGGGAGGGGCATAAACTACAAAGAGCAAAATACATCCAAACTCTCTGGGTAGGTAAAAAGGTCTCAAAGTCATGCCCAGAATTTCCACGTTTGGATCACAGATCCTGTATTTCACCGAGTGGAGCCTGCACCAAAGATCGTTAATGTAGGCGCAGATGCCTCCTCCTTTCGTTTTCCCAGAGTCTGCATCCCTGTCTGCGCGTATGAGAGTAAACCCGGGAATTTCATAGAGTGAGTCAGGCATCGTTTGCTGTAACCAGCTTTCTGTAAAGCAGAGTAGAGATGCTTCGCGAAATTCATTACAGTATCTGCTGTATGCCCGTATGGTGTCAACTTTATTGCTCAAGGAACGCAGATTTGTGAAGACAATAGAGGGTAGCGGTGGGCGATTAAATCTTCGCCGAAGCCGGTTCTTAACTCCCCCTCGTCTTCCGCGTTTCCTGCTCTGCTTGGATTTGAACAACTCCAAAAATATGTGAATGAGCCAAGGCAACGCTCCAGGCATGTGTTTAATGAGGGAATGACATAATAACATGATATAAAGCTTGAAAAAGTCGATTTTACATAATACCCCCCTTTAGTGATATTATAAAAGGGACAGACTAAAAGCTGAAGCTGAAATGACATTATAAAACAACCAGCGAAAACGTTACACAAACAAATGTCACTGACAAGTCATGATCACAGTGGGTTTAGCTGCTCAGTTTTAAAACGTTAACCGTCCTCTTTATCTGAAGCAACAGGTCACTTCCATGGCTTCCTTTTCACATTCAATAATAATTAGAAATAAATAAAACATAAAAACATTTTTCATATGTAAATTAGAAATGCTCAGACGATCTTTCCTCATTCATTTCAATGGGATGTAGATGTTGCTCCCACCCATTAAAATGGTTTGATTTGAATTTGATTTATTTTCTAGATCTGCCCCCAAGTCCAGCTCTGTCAGTGTGAAGAGTGAAGAGCTTCAGCAAAGACAAACCGAGCACCGAGAGGAAACTGAGGAGACACTGAGCTCTCATCTGACACTGACGATGACGACGAATGGGAGCCTGCATTCAGCTGTTCAGATGCACAGATGGGGGCAGAGGCTGATGGAGACCGCTACAACCAAGTCCAGAACAGAATCACAGCTGGAGGCTCAGGTCTGTCCCTCGAATACAGATCGGCGCCAGAGACGAGTGTCAACGATGATGAAGGAGCGCAGAGGAGAGGACACCAGTGCTTTATGTGTGGACAGACATTTAAGAGTCATCCGAGTTTAGAAATCCACCTGAGAGTTCACACAGGAGAGAGACCTTACAGCTGTCCAACCTGTGAGCAAACGTTTGTCCGAAAGGGTCATCTCCACGTTCACATGCGAACTCACACGGGCGATAAACCGTACAGCTGCTCCTTCTGTAATAAAGCGTTCACCGTGAGCGGGAACCTCAAAGTCCACATGAGGGTTCATACAGGGGAAAAACCTTTCCGCTGTTCAATGTGTGCGAAAACCTTCGTGAGAAAGGCTCATCTTAACATACATATGAGAACGCACACAGGGGATAGACCTTACAGCTGCTCTATATGTAACAAATCGTTTTCTCAAAAGAGTAATCTCAACGCACACGCCAGAATACACGCAGCAGAAAAACCTTACAGCTGTGCAGTCTGTAATAAAGAGTTTACCCAGAGCTCTAATCTCAAAGCACACATGAGAACTCACGCAAAGTGAAGCCAGAGCTGAACTGAAGGCCGATGATCTGGTTGTGTTCATTTGATGTTGTTAAAATTGGACTTCTTTTAGCTTTTATTTTACCATGTTACAATGTTGATCTCTCATCAAAAACAGACCTGGGGTTGTTTTGTTCCAGGCACTAATGCAGCTTGAGTAATCTTCAAATCTTCCCCAGTGGCATCTCTTAGCACCGCAGCAGCAGCTCAGTGAAAGCTCCCTCGCCTCTTTTGCTAAGCTTAATCCTTCCACTGCGGAGTAAAAACACTCGCCATAGCCCCACTACGGTAAAACAAATCTTTATTGGGTTAAAATATTCAACATTTAATTAATATCTCAGGCTGTATCTCAATAATTATTGAAACAATATTAATAACATTGAAATAAAACGGCACAATGATTCATTGATCAGGCTCTGCTATGTAAAATAGACAAACTGTGCTTATGTTTTATATTTTGAAGAGCAATTACTGAACATGTCTGGACACTAGACATATGTCCAAAGTAACTTACGAAAGTAACGTTTGCGGACCTCGAGACCTTTAGTTGGGGACCCCTGGTCTAGTTAATCTAGATGTCTCACATCTGGACTCTGTGGAGCTGCATTTCCAGGTTCTTCAAAGGGATCTGGTCTGAGGATGGTTTGGCCTGTCACTGTTTCTCTGGATAGTTGGTGAACTTAAAGGAGTTTGGTTTGTAGTAGACTTTGTCACACTGGTCACATGGAAAAATCTCGTCCTTGGTGTGAATGTGGCAGTGCCGTGTGTAATAACTTGTACATTTGAAGCCCCTCCCACACTGGTCACACACGAAGGGCTTGGGCATGTTTTGCTCTGAGTGAGTTTGATGGTGAGTGTTTAGCTCCTCAGGAGTGAAGGCTCTTCTGCACTGACCACATCCATGAGGCTTCTCCACATGAGTTTGTCGTTTCAAACCCCCCAACTGACCAAAGCCTTTCCCACACTCATCAGACATGTTTCTTCTCTCTTGTGTGCACCAGTTGGTGCCTTTTCAGAACACTAGAGTCAGAGTAAGAAGTTCCACAGACGTCAAATTCTCTTTCCCACACTGGTCACAGGAGAACACTGTCCCTGTGTGAAGGTTCTGATAAGTTTTCAAGTTAATCTTACTGGCAAGAGTCCTTTCACACTGAACCTTTTATTCTTTTATTCTATTTTATTTATTCAACTTTACTTTTGAACCTTTTCCCACACTGGCCACAGTTGTGGCGTCGATCTGTTGAGTGGGAGGTTTCATGTAATTTGTAAAACACTTTGTGATACTTTCGGTATGAAAAGCGCTTTATAAATAAAGTTTGATTGATGAGCAGCTAAAGCACTCGGTGAGGGACATGCTTTGCCACATGTTTCACAAAAGAACACTTCATGATTGAAGTGTATATGTATACAGTGCCTTGCGAAAGTATTCGGCCCCCCTGAACTTTTCGACCTTTTGCCACATTTCAGGCATCAAACATAAAGATATAAAACTGTAATTTTTTGTGAAGAATCAACAAGTGGGACACAATCATGAAGTGGAACGAAATTTATTGGATATTTCAAACTTTTTTAACAAATAAAAAACTGAAAAATTGGGTGTGCAAAATTATTCAGCCCCTTTACTTTCAGTGCAGCAAACTCTCTCCAGAAGTTCAGTGAGGATCTCTGAATGATCCAATGTTAACCTAAATGACTAATGATGATAAATAGAATCCACCTGTGTGTAAGCAAGTCTCCGTATAAATGCACCTGCTCTGTGATAGTCTCAGAGGTCAGTTTAAGGCACAGAGAGCATCATGAAGAACAAGGAACACACCAGACAGGTCCGGGATAAAGTTATTGAGAAGTATAAAGCTGGGTTAGGTTATAAAAACATTTCCAAAGCTTTGAACATCTCTCAAAGTACAGTTAAATACATCATCCAGGAATAGAAAGAGTGTGGCATCACTGCAAACCTACCAAGACTCGGCCATTCTCCTAAACTTACTGACTGAACAAGGATCGCACTGACCAGAGCTGTTACCAAGAAGCCTATGATGACCCTGGATGAACTGCAGAGAGCTACAGCTCAGGTGGGGGAAACTGTACAAAAAAAAATGACAGTTTTTCTGTCTCTTATAAAATGAGTGGCCGCTTCATATTCTCATTAGCAGCGTCGGGAGAAACGAGCAATTTACGTCACCGCTAACGTGTTTTGATTCTCAGGGCAACCAGCTTAGACATTGGTTTCTATTTTCCCCACGATGTCCGGTTAATTTATTAGGCCAAGATCTTATGTGCAGACTAAATGTAAATCTGATCTCAACACCAAGCGGTCCCAAAATTTGATGACCACTGCAAATTGACACCAGACCCTGAGATTGCTAATTTATTAGCCACAACAGTGGCAAGAGTTACGCTTGGAATAGCCATTACCACTCAGTCACACTATGTAAATAGCTCTGCCCACGTCTGCAGCGTGGAGGGAGGTCTCTGTATTTAGATTTTTTATTTATTTTTTCCTCTCCGTTGTAAAGATTTTAAACTACCCCCCGGTACTTTAAAATTGATTTCAGATTACCGGGGTAACTTGAAATCGATTTCAAATTACCCCCGGGGTAACCTGAAACTGATTTCAAGCTACCCCCCCCTGATTTCAGATTACCCCCCGCCAATTACAATATGTATTGTTTGGCACGGCCGTGTTAAATAGAAAATGCCCGGATGTTAATGGTACAACGGCTACAACTCTTGTAACTTTTCATCTGCGGTTTTCTGCTCCAAACTGGCAAATAATATATATATCAATAAATAAATCCACTATCCTTAAGGTTAGGGCTAAGGCAGGATTAGCTTGTAAACTCCACTAGGGCTAAAGTAAGAAAGCAGTTGAGAGGGGATTAATCTGAAATCAGAGGGGGTAGTTTGAAATCGCGTTCATCCTACCCCCGGGGTAACTTGAAATCGATTTCAAATTACCGGGGGTAGCCTGACATGGGGGGTAGTTTAAAATCTTTACACCGGAAATGCAAACGCATGGAGAAGCCCTTACGATTGTTAACACAAAACAACGTATTTTATAATGTGGTACCACACTTTCTTTGCGCAAAACTGGCGTGAGGTCAGTTATTCTGGCCTTTTTTTAAAACTTTTTTGTAAAGATGTCGGCAAACTTTGAAGGCTTTGTAGTTCACTTTTTACGTAGTTTGGGGTGCTTTCTTTTCTATTTTTATTTGTCTGTTACCTTTTTGCACTGCGGTGCTGTTTCTTATTTTTATTTATTTTATTTTAATTGTTTTTTTCTCTAAAAAATATGACATATGAATAATAATAGCATAAATGCCTGATCAGCATTGATTTTTCTTTTTTTTACAATGACTCTGACCTGACGACTTTTTTTTCTGTCTGTCTGTCTGTCTGTCTGTCCGTCCGGTCATTAATTACAGGGCCTGCAGCAGACACAGGATAACGTCATTGTTCTTTTCCAACAGGCTGAGCGGTGCATTTAATAACAACTAATAACCACTAACGAACAGTTGCTGTTTCCTTTGGTGCAGGATTTCACAGGTACAGACCGGCTGCATACAGATGCGGCACGCTTGACACACGTGTCAAAAGAGGGGAATGTATGCTGAATAAGGAGATATGTTAATGCTGTAGAATGTAGATTGTTTTGCCACAAAATTTGCCTTCAGGTCAACACGACGCACTGGGTAACCACGGAGAGCTTGGCAGGGCAGGAGCGCCGAGGGGTGACCGCGATCCACGCTGCGATCCATGCCAACCACTGTCGGGCGGGGCTGCAGCTGAGGGCCATAGACGTGGACACCGAGGGCGGAGACGGAGCAGGTATACTCGCAGCTCCCTACGCTGAAGGGGTCGGCCGGTGAGTGACTCCCACCACTGGAACAGGGCCAGAACAATAACAACACCACCCAGAGAATCCCACTGCTGGTGCCAGTGCCCCCGAGGCACACTCCCAGGAAGAACACGACGCCCGATGCTCCCTATGCAGGGGAGTGTGTCACAGTGAAGAGCTTTTGACCACACCCTCGTAAAACCAGAGGTTTGGATGACGGCAGCCTCGGCCGCCCATCGACGACTCTCGTTTTGCTCGGGACCCAGTTCAAGCTCAGTTAACCGAATGTGATTATCAATTATCACGAGAGGGGAATGTTATAGCAAACTAGGTTAAGTTAACTAGCTACCAAAGCCCCAGCCACAAGGGCGCCTCCCCCCCGCTGCGGTATGCAAACCGGTTCTTCTCCCACACCTCCAGACGGGACACAGAAGAATTTGTATTGAAACTGTGACCCCTCCCACCTCCGTGCTGTGACTGTATTCATGTCCTTAGCTATTTAGGTGGCCCTGAGACGCGGGCTCCGCAGAACTGATTGTACATGCTTGGTGTGTATGTTGGTTCTCCGCATATATGTGTTACAAATAAATTACGCTATTGATCAGACAAATACTTTTAAGACTTTTTTCCTTTTATTGTGGTAGAAATTGCCACGACAGATGTTACAAGGGGATTAAAGGGGTGCCAACTCAAAGATTTGTTTCCAAACACCCATACACATGCAAAACTTATTTAAATTAACACTTAGGGGAGCGTGAGGTAAGAGGAGCCACTTTTTTCTTTGGTGGTTATTGTTTAAATAACTGACCAAACAAAAAACAATTAATTCATTAAATGTTTATTTCGGTGCAAACAAAATATGCAAAGCAAATTGAACAGTTCGACAAACCAAAATATAAATAATAAAGAATCTATCAATGAATAAAGAATCTATCAATGTATAAACGCTCGCTCGAGACTCCATGCGTGCTGCGCGGTGAGAATTCTGGCGGGAAGAGTCAGACATGGAGTTTGGAGAATCGTCAATGTCTGGCGGGAAATCTGAAGGCGTGACTCCAGGAGTGCTGCACGCCGAGTAGTCCTCCGGGAATTCTGGTGGAGAAGGTGTTTCAGGAGTGTCAGGCTGGGGGTTACGTGAATTCATGGCAAGCATGGGCTCTAAAGCCTCACGCTCAGCTCTCTGTGAAAATCATTAAAAGTTCAGTTAGTTTACTGAGATAATTTCTGATTGGTTTCCTGATTACAGTTAATTGCACAAAAAATACGAAATGGGAGGAAAATGATACAAAACTGTATTGAAAACGTGACAAATATTTGACAAAAATGTGACAAAAATACAATTATCTAAAATTCCTTAGCCGGGACATGGGCCGTACCTCTGAGGAGTCCTTCAGGACCTGCAGGATGGAAGCCACTGTCAGGTTCCCCAGCATTAATTGCGCCATGACGACGAAGGAGATGATGACCAGGGGAGCTACCCAGGTGATGTAGCCATGCAAGTCTCGTCGGGGCGACACTCCTGGAGCATGTCCTGCATGCAGCAAGAAAAGGGATCACTCAGTCACACATGTGAAGGTTAGGCACAAGTCAAAATGAGTGTAGTAGATCTGATAGTAAAAATAAAAAAAGTACGAACACCTTGTGCAACAGCCCCACCTAGAGTTTACATCACCAGCCGCCACTGACAACAAGGATAGCATTTCATAAAATGTTGTTTTAATTGGTTTGATTGCTGTATTGTAAGCCTCCTTAACACAGATTTCATGTCATTCAGGAAGGAGGATGGAGATAAAGAGAAGAACAGAGAGAAAGAATCAGAACAGGCAGGGGAGGGCAACAGGTTGGTCGAATTATATTAGATGGAAGTGTAGGAACAACCGAGCGGTTAGCGAAGCTGCACTGATAATTCGCAGTCTTCATCGTAACCGGTTCGAATCCCGTTGGGGTTTGAGTACTCGCAATGTTGTGGATTGTACAGAGCGAGTTAGCTCGAGTTGTGTAAAAAAAAAAAAAGTAGGAACAACCACTTGATACCAAGAGATTACTTTCTAAATATTATATTGAAAATTGATGTTGTCATTAAATTATGCAAAGCTAATCACAAGGCTAATGCTTGTTTGACAATATGACTTGGAAAAAGAATTCGGGGGTGGGTCTTTGTGTCTGCATACCCCCCAGAAAGTGGGTAGTTGCGCCCCTGGTCTTGTTTATGAGAGAAGGTAACCCCCCAATTAGGGGTGAAGAAAATAAGCACATGCTCTGTGACCCACCTTTTCCTGGGCTCAGGGGACGAGGAGTTAATTATTAGTCTCTTTGAAGTGATGTAAGAAAATGTTAGGCGTGTGTGTTACAATAAAAGGCTTGGGAGGAGGAAGCAGAGCCGTTTTTATACGCAAACTACGCAAGGTGCGTAGGGCCCCCACAGCCATAAGGGCCCCGCATCTCAGTCAGCCAGGTGTTGTTTCACTTATTAATCAACACATGGTTACGGGGACAGGCTCTCTGACAGCGCTCACTCACTCTCCGCCTGCTTTGCCACATATAACACCAAAACGCAGCAGTCTGCTAAAGTGGATGAACAGGAGAGACCTACCGCCTTCCCCCTGTCACTTCCAAGGCACGAGTGCTTCTTCCCTTCGCGTCCCTGCTTGTCTGTCTGTCTCCCGGTGCTCGCTTCGCCTCCTATGCGCTTGCATGTCACCCGTGTTCCGGGCGCTGCTCTCATGTTTTCTCTGCTCGGACTGGGGGCTGCATCGCCACACACTCATTTAAACTCTCCTTATTGTGTCTAGCGGAGAATCAGGACAGTAGTTTGGCGAATAGACGAGAGTAAAAAGCCGTACTCGTGGCCTTTTTGTCTCAAAGAGGAGTTGAGTCCACACGGGTCTCATGAGCGCAGTTACTTACAGTAACTCTGTTTTTTTTGTGCACAGTCTAAAACGAATTGGCTAATTCTCAGCAGTAAGACAGAAATAACCGTCAGGTGCAGGTTTGAGTTTTAAATCAGCACTTTCCAAACTGGGTAAGGAACCAGAGGTGAGAGAATGTGACCATTTGTCATTTACCATTTTAAAATGTTGGGGAATTAGACTAGTAGTCGTCCTGAATCCCAGTCTGACAGTGGCTTAGTGGTTAGTGGTTCTCACACAGAGGGGCAGGGCCTGAATTGAGGTCATTATTTCCCACTTCTCTCCTGCTCTACTGCACAGGGGAAACCGTTTTTGACCATAAATGGGGGTTCGCTCTTCGTCGAATAACCATGGGATGTGTAGGTACTTTAGTGTGGATTTTTGCTTAGGGCCCCAGAAGGGCGAGCACCGGCTCTGGGAGGAAGAGATGTTGGGAGAGGTTAAGCAGTGTGATTTGGCAAAGACTGCGATAGCTTGTGTGTTTTTAATCTGTTTCTTCTGTGGCAGAAATAACAGAGCGTTTCCAGGTCTGTTGTGTCAAAGCAGGCAAAATTCCCTGACATAAATAATAAAAAAAATAAGTATTTTAGAAAACAGGAATCTGTAAATTCTACGGTAAAAAATGGCAACCACAGATGCCAGTTTTTTACCGTAAATTTTACGGATTTTAACATTTTGTTGTGACGAAAAAGCAAAAAAAGCCACAAAAAAAGTGACAAAAAGGCAACAAAAACATGTGGAAAAAGGAAAATAACAATTAAAAAGGCGACAAAAACACGACGAAGTGACAAAAATGTGACAAAAACACACACACAAAAAAAGAGTCAAAAGAGCAACAAAGTGTGATTGAAAATGTATCATCTGGATAATCTTATTGAATAATTGTCATTTGTGTTTTGAATATAATCGTCTTGGTGAACTTTAGCAAACTACTGACCTGTGTTCGACCTGAACTGTGATTCTCCAGTTTGAAACTTTTGGATAAACACAGGTGAAGCGATCATGACCTGTCCAGTCTGGTTTACCTCTTTAGAAACAGAACACAATCGTAAAACTGCCCCTGTAGTGTTTTATTGTTTCCTTAGGAATGTTGCTGGAGTATATACTCAAGTGAAGAGAAGTAGACCTCAGACTTGACTAAGATTTTGGTGTGATCACATTATTGTCTGTCAGTCTCACTTGTATTTTTGTATTGTTTTATTCATTTGCTATTGACAAATGATCATTTTCTACTGCTCATAATAAATCACCAAAAGACAACTGTTTGATATTTTGATATTACAAAATCAATTTGATTAATTTCCCATTGACATAACATGCAATTACACGTAAGACCTGAGGTAGCAGTGGCGAGTAAAAAAAAAAGAAAACTTCCATCCACTTCCTTTAAAAAAAAAAAAAAAAACATTCCTCATTTCCTATTGACATAACATGGTCTTCACGACAACAATTTACAATGGTTTTGCCTCTATCTGTCACTTGGAGGTCGAGGTGATGTCATTTCCATGTGACTCTTGAAAAAACATAACATTCCAAAGTTCCTTCCTGTTCTGGGTGGGGCTTGCCTTATATGGGCGGTTCGGTATATTGTGCGTAACCTGGCAACAAGGTGCCTGCTCTGATCGTTCCATTAAGTTCAGTGACGGAGTTCACTTTGAACAAATTTTTAAATCAAGACTCGACTACTGCAATAGCCTCCATGGTCTCCCGTCCTCTGATTTACAAAAACTGCAATATGTTCAAAACTCTGTCGTCCGCCTCCTCACCCACACCCGCTTCAGAGACCACATCACCTCCGTCCTCCAACAGCCTCACTGGCTCAACAGCGCATCCATTACAAAGTTCTGCTCATCACCTACAAAGCCCTCAATAACCTGGCCCCCCCATACCTCACAGACCTCCTACAGCGCCACCGCCCCTCCCGTCGCCTCCGCTCTGCCGACTTAAACCTTCTCAAACCCATCACCAAATCAGCGCACCGAACCTTGGGGACCGATGCCTTCGCCATCGTCGCCCCCACCCTCTGGAACTCACTCCCCATCCACATCAGAAACTCGTATTCAATGACCACCTACGAAAAACCGCTCAAAACTCACTTGTTTCAGCTCGCCTACAACCTACAATAGCTCTCTCATCTTTGTTTGTTTGTCTCATTTGTAAAGTGTCTTTGAGTTCCTTGAAAAGCGCTATATAAGTCTTCCACTTGTCCGTTGCCGGGTCGTGGGGGCAACTGTTGGAACTGCCCAAATCACATTGCACCAGCCCCTACAGCACCCCCTGCAGGTGGTGGGTCCACGGGAGGACGGCCTCATGTTTCTAACCAGGCCTGTTGGTCTCTCATAAGGGGCTTCTGAACCAAGACTTATGTATTATTATTATTATTATTATCAAGCTGTGAGCGTCAGACCATCGAGATTTCTACTCAGACAGGAATAATAATAGTCCATGTCGACAATTCAAGAATCGTTGACACGGAGCAGCTTTTGAACGAACGCTGGGCCGATCTGTGGGTCAGGAAAGCCTCTCCGACAGAGCAGACCGACGCTGGCTCGGAGAACAGCTCAGAATTTGACGGTGATGCCTGGCAGACAGTGAACACAGCACCGAGTTCATCAATCAGCAGACGTACAAAGACAAAGGAGGTGCTAAGCTGGCAAAACAAAAATAAAATAAAGGACGATATGGGGAAGCAGACAGAATCTTTGACGGACCAACTCCCAAATGAGAAGCTAGGGAATATGGAGAATGTGCTTGCCAAAACTAAAGAAGCCTGTAAAGGCTGGTATACAGCTCTCACTAAAAAGGGCAAAATACAAAAGGACACAGGGAAGCACACAGACGAAATCGAATCATTGAAAGACCAGCTACGCAAGGCAGACGAGCAACTCGCCAAAGTGAACGAAAAGCTTGCGAATAAAGAAAAGCAACTTACAGAGGCTAACAAAAAGCTCGCGAATAAAGAAAAACAACTTGCAGAGGCTAACAAAAAGCTCACGAATCAAGAAAAACAACTCGTAGTGGCTAACAAAAAGCTAGCGAATAAAAAAAAGCAACTCGCCGAAGCTAACATAAGTAAAAAAAAGAAACTCGCCGAAGCTGATAAACACCTTTCATATAGAGCAAAGATACTTGTCGATCTTTACGAATCACTACTGACTGAAAAACGGAAATACAGGGAAACTCACGAAAAGCTAGCGTATACAAGACAGGAACTCTCCCAGGTTAATAGACTACGAGTGAATCAAAAAATAGAACTTGCAAGGGCTAATGAAAAGCTAGCAAATGAACAAATTAAACTCACCACAGCCCAAAGAAATCTAGCATGTGAAGAGGAGAAACTTGCGAAAGCTAACATAAAGCTTGCGCACGCAGAAAAAAAGGTTAAACATTGGCAAGGTAAGTTTACGGAAAGGAAGGTCACAGGGAAGCAGACAGACGAAATCGAATCTTTCATAGACCAACTCGACAAGGCTAACATGAAACTAAAGTATAAAGAAGAGCAATTCACCATGGCAAACAAAAAGCTACAGTGTAAAGAAGGGGAACTCGCTGAGGCTAACAAAAAGCTAGAGTATAGAGAAAAACAACTCGCCCAAACTCGAGAAAAACTACGGTATAATAAAAAGCAGGTTGAACGCTGGTCCAACTGGTATAAGGCTGCGACTCTACAGACCATAAGTGATTTCCCCTTAAAAAAACATGTACATTAGGCGTAACCATATTAGAAAAGCGAAATCTTCAACTGGACTGGGTTTTGGTTAAGTTGAGGACGTTTCGCTTCTAGTCACAGAAGCTTCTTCTCAGCTCTTTTGGTCAGAAAAGACACTTTTACCCAAACTGGAGCGGTCTGAATAAGACCCAGGCTCCGGTCTTATTTAGACCGCTCCAGTTTGGGTAAAACCAAAAGAGCTGAGAAGAAGCTTCTGTGACTAGAAGCGAAACGTCCTCAAACTTAACCAAAACCTAGTCCAGTCGATGATTTAGCTTAGGCGGTATGTGGTCTGCCCAATCCCGTCAGATCTTGGAAGCTAAGCAGGGAAGGGCCTGGTTAGTACTTGGATGGGAGACCATTTGGTAACACCAGGAAGCCTAGTGAATGTAATGAGTGAGTGAGTGGTAGGTGGTGGTCGGAAGGGCCGATGGCGCAGACTGGCTGCCTCGCTTACGTCAGTCTACCCCAGGGCAGCTGTGGCTACAACAGTAGCTTACCACCACCAAGTATGGAGTGAATGAATAATGAGCTGTGAAGCGCTCTGGGTATCTTGAAAAGCGCTATACAAATCCAAGAGATTATTATTATTATTATTATTATTTTCCACGATGGATACTCCCTGGATAAATGAGAGCCTTCACAAACATTAGGCGTAACGTTCTATTGTAAAGCGCGTTGTGACCAGGTTGTATCACACAACTTCTGCTCTACAGCTAGAGTCAATGGACAAAGACAACCCATTAGCCCTAACAAAAGGGGGTCGTTCACCTGATCTCAATAGGCCGTTGAGACTGTTTCTTCATAAGTATAGCTTCCTATCGAACCATCTCTTTTCCCTAGCTTGTATCTTAACCTCTGCCCTCAAAAGTATGGTTAGTGGCTTTCAGAGGGAGATGGACAGCCAACTGAGGACCACTGCTGTTTTCCCTGTGATGCTGTGCCATTCTTTTGAAGAGCGCTTTCTTGATTTCACCTATGTACTGCTCAATGCAACCTTCCTGACACTGAATAGAGTACAGCGGTCCCTCGCTATAACGCGGTTCACCTTTCGCGGCCTCACTCTTTCGCAGATTTATTTTTAGCACAATTTTGCAGCTTTTTTACAGTGTATGAACGCCATACGCGCATTGTATTCTGCGTCCTGATTGGCTAGACGCACAGTGAGCCTCTCTCGTTGCATAGAGGATCTTTGTGTGTCCCGTCAACACTTCAGCGCACACACTACACGCCGCAGAGTCACAGCAGCACAGGCCGGGCATGAGCAGGTCCGACTCCACGTTCACGTTGATAAACGAGGGACCATTGTACACTAAATTACTCTGCTTTAAGCTCGGTGTCTTGTCTTTAGGATGGACTAACTTGTGTCTTAAAGTGTTTACTAGTTTGAAATACACTGGGATCTTGTGTTATCTGAAGATCCTTCTCTCCTACTCCTGCTACATACAGTAAGGGATGACCACTCCTTTCCTTTTTGACTCTGTTTTCTGCTTGTCCTGTCTTTTGCTTCTTTGAGTTTTCTTCACCTCATCAAAGGACCATCTCGGAAATCCACAGACTGTCAAATCCTTCTTCAGATGCTGTTCTTCTTTGGTCTTTCCCTCTGCTGTTGTAGGTACTTGCAGGGAGCTGTACAGCAGTGTTCTAATTACTCCTAGCTTGTGTTAAAGAGGTTTGTTTGAATCAAAGTGCAGATATTGATATGTGTGTGGGGGTAATTTCCTGTAGACCTCTGTCTGAAGCTGTCTGAAGGAGGCCAAGGATAATCGCTTGGCATTCCTGGACTGTGTTGTAATCATTGGGCTAAATGGACAGCTTCAGAAGTCTACAGGAAATCCACACACACACAGTTCAATATCTGCTCTTTAATTCAAACCGCCAAGCTATGAGTGATTAGAACACTGCTGTACAGCGCCCTGCAAGTACATACAACAGCAGAGGGAAAGACCAAAGAAGAACAGCATCTGAAGAAAGATTTGACAGTCTGTGGATTTCCGAGATGGTCCTGTGAGTCTTTTGCTCTGGTCCAGGTTTTTTTTACTGATAAACTGTCTCAATGGGTGTCTCATAGTGTTGTCTAGTGGTCCCTGACATTATTCTGACATTATAGCGCAAACATGTGTAAAATCCTAACTTTGGCCTGAAAACGAATGGGTTGCGCCCCCTTCAGGGTTAACTCTGCTACTAAATTAGAATTTCCTGATTGGCTGGAGACGTGTCCACGGCCTCCACAGAACGTCATAAGCCGCACCAGCTCCACACATCGTCATCAGGTGCTGCCCATTGTCCTGCCCCTGTACCTGTGGTATATAACCAAGTCCCTCCCACGTAATCTGTCTGCTGTGATTGTGCCAATGCAAAGGCCCACACACTCACCCCCGCATGTCACCCCCAAACTTCAGAGACCGCCTCTTTCACAGCAATTTTTGACTTTTGTTTGTGGGTGGGGAAAGGCTTTGGCACGCCCGTTTAGGTACTCTTTAATGAAGAACCGAGGAGAAATAAGTTAGTTCGAAGAAGTCTTTATTCAATCAATAGCACACAATACAAGTTTCATCTTAACAAGCATTCGTTTGGAAGTCTCTTCTATGGAAGGTCTGTTCGGACATTATGTACTGTTAGTCCCGCCCCTAATCCAGACGCACAAACTGACCGTGACTCAGATAGTTCGTGCAAGTTTCAGTAAAAACAAGTTTGCTTAACCATTAATCATTAACCTTATACATTGACCAGTCTGGCATTAGCTTGGTCAAACCAGTCTGATAGTAATTCCCCAAATAGGACATTTTACATAACGCTGACATGAACAAAATCTATACCAAAGTTCACGTAGTTCTTCGAATGTTTTTACAAATATTTAAGCAAGCAGAAATAAATGTTTTACAGTCCTTTGATGAGGTGAGAGAAAACTCAAAGAAGCAAAAGACAGGACAGATATATAAGAATAAGAATAATACAGTAGTACAGTGGTTAGCGTTTGTGCTTCACAGCTAGAAGGTCTCAGGTTCTGTGTGGAATTTGCATGTTCTTCCCGTGTCTGCGTAGGTTTCCTCCGGGTACTCCGGTTTCCCCTACCACTAAAAACATGTACAATAGGCCAGGAGTAATGAGAGCGTGGTTGAGAGTGCGCATGGGGGACGACGGATGGAAATTAGCCCAAGGCTACAATCTGGTGTGGCGTGTTTACATGCATGACACCCATGTATGTTCATTAACATGCACTGTCCCGACCAAATAAACCAATAAGTAAATAAATAAAACAAATCAATAAATAATCTAGATCTAAATAAAGCTAAAAATAAGTGTTTTACACAAATTCTAAGCAACAAATAAAGACAAATAAATCTTAAAATAAGCCTTAATCAAATATATATATAGGGCCTACATTTCAAGTTAACAAAACTATTAAGTTTTTTTTTATTATTAACTAAAAGACAAAAACCTAAAATAAATAATTTGACCAAATCTTGAGAAAAAAATTTGCTTTTTCATAAAAAACGAGAAAAAAAGTGTGCAACTAAAATGAACATGCTGCAGAACTAAAACTAGTCAAAGCATGTATTTTTTTTCTGAAAAAAGAGGAAAAGAGGCATTTCAGTGCTTTAACAAGTCACACAAGCCAGCTCCACCTTTTTTTCTCATTTTTTGCCTACGAGACGTGGTGCATTACAGGTATTTTCGGCTTGAGCAAGGCTGCGAAGGCTACACTGATGTATCCTTGGTAAATTAGCCACATGCTAATCAAAGGGAGGACACATGCCTCCAGACGACTTGAACATTGGGGCAGCTGGGTGGGGGTTTGTTGATGAGGAGCTACTGCCCTCTTCAATGGACCCGCTCTACACCCTGACTTTTTAACGCACTACACTATGCAGGGCTTACATATTACATAATTTCATTGTACGTAAAAGAAAAATAAAGAAAAAAAATAAAGAAAAAGGAAGCAACCAAGCAAGATTCTACACTAATCAATACCATATTAAGGATGGAAATGACAACTGGGAAGTAGCAAGATCACGGATAATATGTTTTTAATGTTCTTTTTTAACTCAATACTAGTGACTTTCAGGAATGTTGACTGTGTTTGGCATTGATAACCATCTGTGTAATATGTATATTAATGTGTCTTTTTTTGTTTTTAATGTTTTATTGTTCTAATGTTTTTATTGCAATGATGTCGGGGTGGGCGCTTATAAGCTTTTGCTTCGGCCCACTCCCTTTGAGCAGAATTTTAACTGCTCAAATAAACTAATAAACTAAACTAAACATTGGAACAGCACTTGGGCAGCGAGTGACGATGTAGATGCCTGACCAAGCCCACATCAGACCAAGGCAAGGTACCTAGGCTGCATCCGAAACCCTCTAATTGTAGCCTCTAATTACTAACACTAGCAACTAATCCTTAACCTTTCATGGGGTCAACTGTTAGATCTCTATGCAGTTAGTGAACTAGAGCTTCAGCAGCATTTGCCCAATTCGACCGTCCTTACCCAGGGGAAGGGGAAGTGACATCACCAACAGCTGTTCTTCTTCTTTAAAGTTCAGTGCAGGCCAAACAAAAGTGCATACCACCACCTACTGTATATTGTCCAACAACATAATGTCCAAATAAAGACATTTAAGGCGAAAAAAAGAATCATCCAAATGATCCTTCACATTTCCCTTTATTTTATCTCAACAGCTGTTTCATAAAGCTACAGTATGCAAATTAGCCATGTGGCTTAAGTTTCTACTAAATGAAGCAAAAGCACAAACTGCCTTCATTTAGTCCATTTACTGAGGAGGCTCTTTAAAACCATGTGACTGAGGAGCTGTGGTGACTCTAACATGTATTTTGTCACTTTTATAAAGTTTGTTCGCAAGCTTCTCCAAATACCGCTGTTTTGCGCTTGTTCCTGTAAGGTCCCTTTTCTTTCGCCTCATATCTTTGCATTGCTTTACTTTCTTCCTTTTCATTGTCGTATTCGTAGATCCGTCTCTGTCTCGCCGAAAACGTAAATGCGCAAAATGTAAAGGAGTTCGGTTTGTAGTAGACTTTGTCACACTGGTCACATGGAAAGATCTCGTCCTTGGTGTGAATGTGGCAGTGCCGTGTGTAATAACTTGTACATTTGAAGCCCCTCCCACACTGGCCACACACGAAGGGCTTGGGCATGTTTTGCTCTGAGTGAGTTTGATGGTGAGTGTTTAGCTCCTCAGGAGTGAAGGCTCTTCTGCACTGACCACATCCATGAGGCTTCTCCACATGAGTTTATTGTCGTTTCAAACCCCCCAACTGACCAAAGCCTTTCCCACACTCATTAGACATGTTTCTTCTCTCTTGTGTGCACCAGTTGGTGCCTTTTCAGAACACTAGAGTCAGAGTAAGCTGTTCCACAGACGTCAAATTCTCTTTCCCACACTGGTCACAGGAGAACACTGTCCCTGTGTGAAGGTTCTGATAAGCTTTCAAGTTAATCTTACTGGCAAGAGTCCTTTCACACTGAACCTTTTATTCTTTTATTCTATTTTATTTATTCAACTTTACTTTTGAACCTTTTCCCACACTGGCCACAGATGTGGCGTCGATCTGTCGAGTGGGAGGTTTCATGTAATTTGTAAAACACTTTGTGATACTTTTCGGTATGAAAAGTTTGATTGATGTGCAGCTAAAGCACTCGGTGAGGGACATGCTTTGCCACATGTTTCACAAAAGAACACTTCATGATTGAAGTGCATCCGTTTATGTCGTTCTAAGCCTGATTTACTGGAGAAGCATTTTCCACACTCTTCACAAAAGAAGCTTCTTTTATTGTGAGTGAGTTTGTGTTGTTTTAATACAACTGTGTAAAGAAAGGCCTTTCCACACTGTTCAGTGATGCTTCTTTTCTCCGCTGTAAATGAGTTGGTGTTGTTTTGTGATTACTGTCCAAAACTTCTTCCACACTCGCCACAGCCGAAGTCTCATTTACTTGTGTGAACGACTGAGTGTCGTTTTAGTGTTTTCTTATCTTTAAACAATGACCCACACTGCTCACATGTAAAGGGCCTTTCTGCGCTGTGGACCAGTGAATGTGACTGTAGGTCCTCCTTTGATTTGAACCTCACCCCACACTGCTCACATGTAAAGGGCCTTTCTCCAGTGTGAACTCTCATGTGGACAGTGAACCGTGATTCTGCTGTAAACTTCTTGGCACACAGGGGGCAGCAGAGGAGATTTGTGCCGTTTCTGGTGCTGTGTTCTTTTGTGTCTGAATGACGTCCCACACTGCTCACAATGGTGCCTTTTTTCTCTAGAAGTGTCTTTAGCTTTCACTTCCATTGCATTCTATTCATGGTTGACAAATAAATAAATAAAACCTTTTTTTCCCAGTTCTCAACAAGTTTCCATCACGTTTCTATGGACGAAGGCTTCTGTTGCTGACAATTAGGGTGCTTCTTAAGTGTGACATTACACACAATAATAAGCTACTTCTGAGTCCAAATTGTTGAGAGCTCCATAGATAAACACGGCAAATAACGTAACTTTATCTGAATCTCCTGCTCAAATAACAACAGATAAAAGACCAAAAACGGTTTTACTCTTAACCTCTTGCATATGACAGGTTTTAATGCTTTTGAAAATATGACTTATTTAAATGGATAACATCAGTTGAATAATTATCATTTTGTTTCAGTTTTAATGAAGAAATGTTGGGCAGTTAAGTTACTTTTATTTGATTTTTTTTTTAAGCTACAAGTGACATAGAAGAAGGTAACATTCCATAGCAGCTTGACTCATGTCCCACTGACATAACATGGTTGGCATGGCAACAGTTTAAAATTGTTTACCTTCTTCTTTGTCACTTTCTGCCGGTGTCCAATAAGGAAGTTAAAATATGAACATCACAAAAATGGCCAAACTAAAGAAAGCTGGGAACAATCTTTAGCAAAATCTTAAATATAATTGTGTCACATGCACTTTAACCCCCACCTGAACCGAGCACATTTTCTCCAGTTTGGCAAAATCGACTTTTTGGAGTTTTTAGCCATGTTGTTATGCCATTTCCTTATCAAAAACACCCCCAGAGTGGTTTTTGGCTTCATTCACGCAGTTCTAAGTAATCCTCCTGAATCCTGAATCCTGAATCTCTGAGCAGCTGCTCCGCCCTCTCCTGGTAAACCACTGAGAGGGCAGTTGTGTCATCACAAAGGAACGGAAGTGCTCTACGTCTGTAATGTAATGGCTTACGCCCTGATTTTAATTTATAAAACAGCGTTTTCATTATTTTTGTTGTAAGAGAGAGAAAAAAAAGGGAACTCTCCGACGCGTCTGTGCTGTCCCGGGAGAGTAAACAAACGCACCCCCGGCCGGAGGATCCGAACAGAAGTCATGTTTGCGCGAACGGAGCTCTTGTTAACCTACTCTGGACACCGCCTGTTCATTTTTCTTACCCAACGATAATGTCACGGGTTCGCGTTTGGCTACGAGAGGACTAGTCAACCTTCCTAAAGAAGAGTGCACTCGCCAGAAGTTGGAATTTCTTTCCAGGATTCAGCGACTAGATCAACCAACCTGATGGATGCTTGGTGAACCTTGGCCAGAATCAAAGTGGATTAACTTTTATAACCAACGCGAGTCCGATAACGTAAACACCCGATAATGGCCAGGCCAGGTTGAGCGGTGAGTCAATCAAAACGCGTGTTAGCGTGTGTGTTAGCCATTTATGAAACTGTGTTGCACATGTCAACTCCTTATAACTGCATTATGTGAAGTAACTTCACTTTTTGCAGCGATATTTATATTTATAATACTGCAAATGTGGAATGAGCGGAGAGAGGGGCGGAGTTAACTGAATCAAAGCGTCTTGTCTTCCGGGTAGGGAAAATACCCCCAGAAAATACTTATATTTCTCTCAAAAATGAGTACTCCATAGTGATAGAGGTACAATATATCATATAAATGCCTATACTTTACTTTGGAATGGCTAAAATAGCATGATACAGCTCCTTTAAATCAATCTTTACTGAAATTTTGATGAAAGAATCTTGAATATTTAAAAAGTTCTGGTAATTTCTTTTTAGGTCACACTGATCTCCATTCGTTTCAATGGAATGGGTGGGACAAAAGATAGATGCTGATTTTGAACTAGAAACCGCTGTAACTTTCTTCATACTGAACGTATACACACATGTTTTATTGTATACTATAGGGGGCTGCTACGACTTTCCACTTAAGCTATTTATTTGCCTTTTTATACGTTTGTTAAGTGTGACGTCATGACTTCCGCTTCCGGGTACTGGCAGACCGGCAAATATGTGAGAAAAAAACATAAAAATCCCTTTTCTTTTATTATGTATATATATATTTCTGTTTTTCTTTTCTTCTTTAGCTCGAAATAAAATATTCAAATCAAATCAAATCAAATCAAAAATCAATATTTCTGAAACTCAACGGAGAGTTACTGAACCTACTTATTTCTCAGACTCATTAGCCAAAAATGCCGCACCTACTGCTAAAAAAGTATTATTTACTAAAGTCAGTACTTCCGGGGTTAGCGTAGCTGCTGCGCTGTTAGCATTTCCGCTAACCCGGAAGTACCGATTTTGGTAAATATTACTTTTATAGCAGTAGGTACAGCATTTTTGGCTAATGGGCCTGATAAATAAGTATGTTCATTAACTCTCTGTTGAGTTTCAGAAATATTGATTGTGGTATTAAAGAGTTTTTTGTAGTTTCTCGAACATCTGCCGGACCCGGAAGTAGAGCTGTGACGTCACCACTTACCTAAAATGTGACAAAAAGTGACAAAAATATGACGAAAATGCGACTAAAACGCCACAAAAGAACAACAGAAAAGTGGCAAAAATGCAACAAAAGAGCAATAAAAAGACATGTCTAAAAAAGGTGACTACAATGCGGCATCAACAACAAACAGGAAGCAGAGCTCTTTCACAGAGTATAGTTTTATTGTTGTTTTTTGTTGTTGTTTGGTTTGCCCCCCTTCGGGGTGGTAAGCTACGCACAATCAGAATGTAACCTGAAGTAACTAGCTTCCCGAGACACACACGGTACAGTAGGTGGCGGTATGCACCTAAGCTGCTGGTTGCCACCCGCCAGTAATCGAAAGAAGAAGAAGAAGAAGCACAAACAGGAAGAAAGGAAAATTCAACCAATCACAGCGGACAGAACGAATCTCGTTTCCGGACACACTTAGCTGGTTAGCTTGCCCTTCGAAGCTAATGCTAAAGTTTGTGAAAATGCCTAATATCCAAACGCTGAGAGCTTTGGTGAATGAGCGGCTCACTGCGGCTGCCGAAGAGATATTTGCACTGTTTGAAAGAACGATAGCGGAGTACGAGGGGGAACTGTGTCGCTTCCAGAAGGTGAACCAGAGGCAACGACGCCTCCTGGATGAAGTGACCCCGAGAGGCCCGCCGCCCTGTGCGGGAGTGGAGGTCCGGGTTCCCTCGCCGAATCCTGGCCCCGGGCTGAACCACGAAATCATACAGACTGTAGAGATTAAAGAGGAACAGGGCGTCAAACAGGAGGAAGAGCAGCTGCCAGTGTAAGTCTCAGCTGAAAAGCTGTCATTGGAATTTTACTGGGGGAGGATGAAAACGCAACAAAAAAGTGACAAAGAGCGGCAAAAAAGCCACAAAAAACGTGACGAAAATGCAATGAAAAACGGACAAAAATACGATATTAAAAAAAAACTATGGTAACACAACAAAAAAGCGATAAATAAATAAAAAACGAAAATATGACTAAAGAGTGATGAAAGAGCGACAAAAACGTGACGAAAATGTGCAACAAGAAGGCAACGACACTTGGACACCACAGTGAGTTAGATGTACTAGTAGTGAGTCAAGAGCAAACGGAGTTGTTCCACTGCATTTTTCCTTCCACTTTTATACTGTTTTTAGCTAATGTTAGTCTCAAAAACACTGGACGCGTTTTTTAAAGCGAATGTGGTAACTACGGCAACTAATATCTCTGCAATAGATGGGGGCAACATCCGGGAACCTTTACTGGGCAACGTCCCCTTTTGGGGAATCGAGAGTTAAACATTGCATTAGTGTGTATGTGAAACAGGGACTATTTCTCGTTCGGAGGATAAAATATTCCAAACCAGTGATCAGAATGTCCGTTCTTGATTACAGCCACATCAAGTCACTGTCAGAAGACGATTGGAAGATTTTTATTTTTTGTGGACACTTATATGAGCGAGTTTATCGATCACTAGCATCTGTTATGTCCATGTCAGAGCTCATTACTGAGGAAACAGCTCCACATTGTGGCCGTGTATTATGCACTTTGTGTAACGTCTTTAATCGGTAATTATTCAAACTCATTAAACCTGTTCAGCATTAGGCCTAATTAATGATTCTCTCTCTTAAAACGCACATTAACGTTAGCATTAGCAGCTAGTAGGTTAGCTGCTGAATGAACCATGTACCATTTGCTCTCATAAGCTACAAAACTACATCGTAGGCTGTATGATTTTAATTTAGTGATAATATAAAAGCAACAGACTAAAAGCTGAAGCTGTTGTAGTGACATTATAAAGCATCCAGTGAAAAAGTTACACAGGCAAATGTCACAGACAAGTCATGCTCACAGTGGGTTTAGCAGCTCAGTTTTAAAACGTTAACCGGCTTCTCTGTGAATTATCTGAAACAGGTCACTTCCATGGCTTCCTTTTCACGTTTGATAATTTAATAAAACAAAGAAAACGTTTTTTCATGTGTAAATTAAAAGTTCTCAGATGATCTTTCCTCATTCATTCCGATGTACGGAGCTTCTGTTTCCCTTTTGGCGCCACTGATGTGACGTAGACGTTGCTCCAACTATACGTTTGTTAAGTGGTGACGTCACAGCTCTACTTCCGGGTCCGGCAGATGTGCGAGAAACTATAAAAACTCTTTAATACCACAATCAATATTTCTGAAACTCAACAGAGAGTTACTGAACATACTTATTTATCAGGCCCATTAGCCAAAAATGCTGCACCTACTACTATAAAAGTAATATACACAAGGACCACAAAAGAATCATCTGAATATCGATGTTGAGATACTGAATTAATCTTTTGTCAATATCGCCCACCCGTAGAAGGCTGTCAGCACTACACCCACACTCAGGTGAATATGCCACTGTCATTAGGAAAAGAACCGTAGAGAAGTTGGCTGTATGCGCGGCGTGACAACTTTCTGTGTTTATCTGAAACTTAACCGGCTGCGCCCTCTTCGCTTCCCCCCCATAAACCATAGGCGATCCAGGCGATGTTAGATGCTTTGTCGGGCTTTTTAGAACTGTGGCTTTTTAAATGAGCTGGTGTGTTTTTCAGGTCAGTCCCAGAGTTCATTGCTGTCTGTGTGAAGACGGAAGAATCCCCACTGCTTCAAAGCCAAAGTGAGCACAGAGAGGAACCACAGGAGGACGTCGTACCAGAGCCACATTTCCACACAGAGACTCATCAGGGACACACATCGTCTGGCACTAACTATGACTGGGAACCACCATTCAGCTGTCCAACTGCCCTGATGGAGACAGAGGCTGATGGAGACCACTACAACCAAGTCCAGTTTAGAGACAGAGGCACAGCTCAAAACTCCGGTCTATCTTCTGAGTCGCAACCAGGGACAAGTGCTACGGTCAACCCTCAAGACGTGTCCGCAACTAATGAAGGAGATAAGAACAAGATACACCAGTGCCCTGTGTGTAAAATAAATTCTGGAGTAAGTTTAGTTTACAAAAGCACTTTAAAGTTCACACAGAAGACAGACCTTTCTGCTGTTCAATCTGTCCAAAAACATTTATTCATAAGGGTGATCTAGATAAACATCACAGGATACATACAGGTGAGAAACCTTACTGCTGCGCATTCTGTGAGAAAACGTTCACTCAGAAGGGTAATCTAGATAAACATACACGGGTACATACAGGTGAGAGGCCCTACAGCTGTTTGCTTTGTGATAAAACGTTTTCAGTGGCCTGTACTCTCCAAGCACACATGAGGACACATACAGGGGAAAAACCTTACAGTTGTTCACTCTGTAATAAAGGGTTTAGTCAGGGCTCTGCTCTCAGAGCACACATGAGCACACACACAGGTGATAAACCTTTCAGTTGTACATTCTGTAATAAAGGGTTTAAACAGAGATCGTACCTGCGAGTGCACATGAGAAATCACACAGACAAACCAGAGCTGAACCAAAGCAACTGACTCAGAATGTAAGACCTCATGGCTTTTACAAAGGTCCTGGCGTTCTTTTAAAAGTGCTTCAAGTGCTTTGTATTATTATTTTCATGTCAAATTGCTATAATTCACTTCAAGGTCCACCCGGCCTCGAGGTTGTGAGGACTCACGTGTGTGGGGGTGCTTCTGAATGAAAAACTGGACTGGACCCCAAACACAGCCCTCTATAAGAAGGGGCAGAGCCACCTCTTTTTCTTACGGAGGTTGAGGTCATTTGACGTGTGTGAGGAGCTGCTCTACATGCTTTATCAGACTGTAACGGCGCCCTTTTCTATGGGGCAGTCGCAACCTGACTGACAAAAATGGAAACGTGCTGGACAAGCTAAGAAAACTCGGTAATTGGAAGGTCCCTGGACTCGCTGGATACTGTGGTGGGGGCGCAGATCAGAGGAAGCCGTTTTGGATAATATCTCCCCTCCACGGTGTCCTGGCTGCTCAGAGAAGCATCAGCGTCTCATTTCACTCTGCTGCCATAAGGAGAGGTTTAGAAAGTCCTTTGTGCCCACAGCCATAAGACTTTATAACCCTCTTAACCGGTCTACCCATCTGTTATGGACTGACTGATGTTTACTCGGATTTGCTGGCGTCGTGTTTGTTTATCGCTTTTTATTTCTTATTTTTCTATGTGATGAAAAATAAATCAAATATAGAGCGGTTTGATTTGGTATTATTAAACTGGAACACATGTTATAAAATAGGTGGTGATTTCTTTATTCATTTTTTCTCTGAAACCAAATCAAGGTAGTTGTTTGAAAGTTAAACATTCTGCAGATTTGAACCCCGGATTTACAATTTTTGAGACGGGATTCGAATTACCTGGGGACCTTAAACCACAGAGAAAGCATTCGCCTGTTATCATAACTGGCACTTTCAGTCCAGTTAAATTGTTCATTGTACTGGTCATGTAATGTAGTTTTCTTTTAGTATTTTGTTTGAGTTTGGGCAGTAATGTTATGTTTCAGGAAACCATCTGATAAATTATATAGATATATATTTTTAAAAAATGCCACTGGAGGTTGTGCGCACTGAGGACTTCAGATGAAAATTATTATTTCTGTTTTAATATATATTATAGTGATGAATGTTGATGAACACAAAACAAATGAAAATGAAATTTCAAAGATCACACTCAGTTTCTAGCAGTTTCCAGATTGTCAAATGCGTACATTTCACACATTTTAAAGATATCAGATAGTTTTCATCACCTTGTCTCTGAACACTTTAAAAAGAAGCTTTACTTTATCCCATTTGCAATGAATAAAATATTTTGAAAGCATTTAGACATCGTTCAAAGCATAGTTTGTGAGTCCCTCAGGGTAATTCCAAAAATGACACTGTCCAATGTAAGAGTGTCCTGTTGCAGCTGGATTTTTGAACAGATCCAGTCCATAAAGTCCTCCTAGAGTGTTTGTGGATGTACATTGATAAAACAGATTCAGCGGTTTCAATGTCTGATTCACAAAAAGTACAGTTGTTCTAAGCAATACCAAACCTCGCTCTAAGCAACTCACTGGATGAATTTCCTCTGTTTTTGGACTAAACAAGGAATTTTACATTTTTTGGCAATTTCAGCATCAGAACTTTGTAATCACTTTTTTCCCCCGAAAATCCTGCTCATTATGTAGTAGTGTTTATGTTTATGTAGTGACATTTCGGGAGGAGATAAACTGAGTAGGGGAAAACTGTCGACCCCTAGACCGATTCGCTTTTAGGAAGGTTGATGAACAGATGGAGACAACAACAACCAAGTCCAGATCAGAGACAGATGTGGCTCAAAACTGGTCTATCCTTTGAGTCGGAACCAGGGCCACTGTCAACGGTGGAGACGTGTCGGCAACTGATGAGGGGAGATAAGAACAGGATACACCAGTGTGCTGTGTAAAAATAAGGTTAAGGTTACAAAAGCACTTTAAAGCCCACATAGCAAACAGACCATTCTGCTGTTCAATCTGTCAAAAACCCTTACACAGCAGGCTCATCTATATACACACAGAAGAATACATACAGGTGACAAACCTTACTGCTGTCCAGTCTTTCAGAAAGGATTTAGCTGGAAAGATAATCTACAAAACATACATAGAGGTCTACCTAAGTTTTCAAAAGTAAAGCTTCTTTTAGTGTTTAGAGAACTGCTTTCTTGTATACATTTATTTGTATTAAGACCAATCTTTGTTCCTAGTTTTCTGTAAAGTTATTCGTAACCATTAAAAAAATGCAATTCACATCACTGATCTCGTTGCACTAACTTCTCACTTCTTCTCTGCTCAACTCAAACAGTTGAGCAATCATCCCGACATGGCCTAAAAGAGACCTCCACCTGTAGGACACTTAGTTTTGTTTAGTGAAATATAGATAATGCTTCAGAGTGCAAACAATGATTCAATGGATAAGACTTTTATTTCGTTTAAAACAATGTAAAATAATTTAAAACGTATTGATTACTCCACACCACGTAACCCACTCATGGAACCAATGAGCCCAGTTTCAAACATATGTATTGGTTCATATTGGTTCATAATAAAACATAACTTAAGTTTGGACGCCTGCTGTGCTGTTGGTAATAAATTACATGAAACATACAGTATATTCTGACAATATTCTGATCGAACTTACAACTTAAAATCTGAAAAAAAGAAAGAAAAAAAAAACACTGTAGTGCAGAGATCTTCACTTATCAAATTCAAATATAAATAAAACACATAAACCACTCTTATGCAATACAAGAGCACGTCAAGACTGGACATTTGCCACATTTGCCGTTCTGTATAATGCAGAGGGCCACTTCAAGAGCTTGAAATCGTTTGGGGGCTACCAGTTGGCAAAAAAATCAAAAAGACTAAAGTTACAATATAATGCAGCATATTTTAACCATAACATGTCACACATATGAACTGAAAATACAATAATAATCAAATTGCAAGAACAGGGTTTAAACCAGTTACATTTTAAAGGTGCATTATGAAGCTTTTTATGTGGAAGAAAACTTGTGCATAATTTACAGTATCTTCCAGTGACCAATGGCTGTATGCGTGGTTAGCGTGGCCCCTTCAAGGGCCCATCTCACCGGCCTGGAGACTAGTTGGAGATTTGAGTCGGCGCTGGTCATGGACATGTCTCCGAAATGTCCCTGGAGATAAGGCGAGTCTCCAGGTAGTCTCAGTGAAAATGAACAGGTTCGATATCAGCGTCAAGTAGGGCTGGGAAAGAAAACAATTCGATTTAAAAATCGAGTTGGTAGGTCAAATTGATTCATATTTTCAAAAAAATTGATTTTTTTAGAATTTTTTTTAGCTCTCTTAGCTCTCTGCCCCCCTCTCTGAAGAAGGTCCTGCTGTATAAATGTGCCAAGAGGAACACTGCCCACCTCAGGATGTTTTTGTTTTATTAGCTCAATAGAAATACAGCAATAGGTGGCCATGCCTTTGCTCTGCCCAATCCTGTCAGACCTTGGAAGCCAAGCAGGGACGGGCCTGGTCGTTACCTGGATGGGAGACCGTTTGGAAACACAAGCCTGGGGTGAATGTAGTGAATGAGTGAGTGGTTGGTGGTGGTCCGAGGGGCAGTGCAGCGCTTTGAGAAACTATGTAATACAGGCTTGTAAAGGGCAATACAAGTGCAAGGCATCATTATTATTATTATTAATACAGTATAAATAATTTGGATGTTTAACAATCTTTGTTGCACACTGCACAGTGACTTTTCAGTTAGAGAAAGGGCTGCCTTTACAATTTTGTTTATGTTGATGAACTTTCATTAAATACAATAAATATATATATTTAAAATATATTTACAGTTTGCTGTTATTTTGTTTTAAATGGGAGAGAAAAAAAATCTAATCGAATCATAAATCGAGTTTTTTATTTAAAAAAAAAAATCGCAATCACTGTCAAGGAGAGATCTCGTGTGGTCACTGTGTATGTAGTATAGCCCTAGTGGTGGGGGGGGATTGGATAGTGCCAAGAAATCACATCAAACCCAATTCATATATTTATACAGACCAATTGAAATAGTTGAAAATTAAGCAGTTGTGTTGCGAATACTCTTTGTTGTCCTCAACCTGTGAGATGTTTCTGTGACATCTCTGCAATGTTTCTGAGACCTGTCGGAGACCAAAGAGACTCCATACAACTCTTTGAGATCTCTGACAGGTCTCGGAAACATTGCAGGGACAGAAGAAATAGTGTTCGCATCGTTGCCACAGCTGCTTGAGACTTCTTGGAGACCTTTCGGAGACTGAAATCTAATCTGTTTGTTTTCACCGAGACTACTTGGAGACTCGCCTTATTGCCAGTATCGGAGACATACAACCCTGTGACTAGCGGTTAGACAGGCCCTTTAGTTTCCATCACAGTGGCCTCTGTGATGCTCCAGGACCAATTGTTTTGTAAGTTTTTTTTTCAGCAGTGAAAACCTCTGAGAAATCCTAAAAACCACTGGTCCTAAAGTGTCACAGAGGCCAACTGATAGAAAGTGAAGGCGCCATGGGTTCCAACCACCCATACAGCCGCAGGGTCACTAAGAAGTCAAGTACACAGTAATAAAAAGTAATTTTTTACACATACAAAGATCCATAATGGACCTTTAATGCACACATACTAGAATTTCAATAGCACAAACTAAAAAAAAGTGCATATTGTGCAAACATTCTATGAAACTGAAGAAGGAGGGAAAATTTATATTCAAAAGCAATTTCTGCTGTTGAATATGTTTTGGAAAATAGGTTTTGTACAACTTTATGCAGGTACAATAATGTTGGGTAAATGTTTCCACATTTATGGCTTTCTGTTTGGCACACTTAATTTTAATGACTTTCAATGCTTTTTAAAGGGGGGTATTATGTAAAATCGACTTTTTCAAGCTTTATATCATGTTATGTCATTCCCTCATTAAACACATGCCTGGAGTGTTGCCTTGGCTCAGTCACATATTTTTGAGTAATCAGTAAAAACTTAGACGGCAGCCATTTTAGGTGTAGCTATGCCTCAGTCCTCCTAGGAACGCCCCACCTCCTGGAGACGCCTCTGGACCTTTTGTCACCAGCCAAGCCACCAACCACTGCTCCTCAGCTCAGCAGAGCCCCTCCCCGCACAGTAGTGTTGTTTAGATGCCACAGCAGTGTGCTGAAGGGGGCGTGTCGGAAAGCTTCTTAAAGAGACAGAGGCCTATTTCAAGACGTTCAGTACAGCCATTTTGAGAGAGCAATTTTATTCAAGGCAGTTATTTTAATTTACTGCATATACAGACCAACAGAAGGTTACGTCATCATTGTAGTATGCTATAGACTGGTGCTATGTGATTGAACAAAGCATAATACCCCTCTTTAATACCCCACGGACACCCTGGAGAAAGGGAACTGTTTTATTTTTATAGTCCCAGGAGCTACTAAGGGACCTGGAGTTTCCATGTTCATCTTTGACAGAGTTTCTCCTTTGCTAATGTAATATAAATACGTCAAACATGAAGTCAAATAAACTTTCTCTCATGGATTTCTCATATTGAAATCACAATAACTCTCCTCAGCTGCAAAAACTGTTTACATTACATTAATTTGCCTGATTAAGTTCGTTTGTCTCTTGTTTGCATTTTGAAACTTAAAGGCCTTATACCTGATGATTTTTTTAGTGGAGTGAATTTTATTTTGTATATCGTAAACTCAGACATTCGTGGGAGAAAAAACACTGTCCATCTAATTATGAAGCTTTTGCATCAATCTCATGAACTTGCAGGCAGGTTTTCAGGCATTTCTGTGACAGTGACCCTGAAAAGTGACGCTGCAAGTTAATTCAGTGGCTTCGTCTTTCATTGTTCGTTATAAAAAAAGATCAGGTATGGAGCTTTTAACAATAAATACGGCATATAACATTTCCCATCCGTGCTCTCAATCAGACGAAGGCACGATCGTCTCACACAAGTTACACAGAGCGCAGCACGTGGTCATGATCTTGTCCACGAGGCTCCTCTCCACTTCGCCGCTCGGCCACACTCTCACCAGGCTCCCGGGGAGGGTGGAGCTCAGGATGGAGTACCTCTCCCTCAACAGTCCGATGACTCTCTGCGCGTGCGTTTTCGCCGGCGACGCCTCTTGGAAACCGCCCAGCTCTCTCTGCCGCAGCCGTTTCCCCCCCTCGGCGAGCGGGGACGCCACGACCTCCGCGCAGAACAGGTCGGCGTGCTCCTCCGCCGTGGCGAAGGGGCAGTGCGCGAGCAGCAGGTCCCCCGGCAGGAGCTTGTCGAGGAGGCCGCATTTCTCAACCAGGTGCTCGTTTGTGAAACACCCTCCCCAGGCCTTTGACAAGAACGAGATGCTTCCTTGCGGGGTGATCGAAAGGACGTACTTGATGGTGTTGCGTTGTTTGTAAGCGCTCCACGTCTGGGACAGAGCCAGTAAACCTTTAGGAGGCTCGATGAAAACCTCGAAACAGTCGATGATGCAAACGCAGTTCAACTTGAGGCTGCGGATTAAGTACTTCCTCCCCGGCCACACTAACAGAGGGTGAAGCTTTATGGACATGACGTGTATCCACCGGCGGAACACGCACGTCGCCGTCGTCCGGCGAATCCCAAAGAGGTGGCCCAGGAACTCCTCGGAAAAATCCAGGCGCAGCTTCATCAGTGTGAGAAACAGCTCCTGGACCGGCCTGAGAGACAGCTTGACTTTTCGGTGAGCGATGAGGACACGTAGGTGAACAGCAGCATCACGGTGGGCACGTTGGGGAGTCCGGTGAAAAACTTAATCCAGCAGTCGAAGTTTTCATTGTCCGTCGAGTCGCGGTCCAGCTGGCTTTCCAAACCGTGAAACGTGTATCCCAGCGACAGGAACTTGCTTTTTAAATACCTTATGAGCTCGTGCAGTAGACTGATGTCACTGAGCGCCCCCTCTGGGCTTTGCTGCAGCACTGGACCTTCCTTGTTACCTGCCGTCTTGTTAAATTCCCGCAAGTTTAGAGATCGCACGTACTGGTCGACGTTGTTGAAAGCCAGATGGTATTCGGTGGGAGAGGTGAAGCTGAATACAGAAGGAACGTAGTCTGGATGATGAGGATCGTTGCTCTTTTTACCTGGAAAAAATAAAAATAAGATGAGACGTTTTTTAATGCCACTGATGCAAAAACTGTGTATGCGGCTTGAAATTCTTAAAAGGTCCTATATCATGCAAAATCGACTTTTTGGAGCTTTTAACCATGTTGTTATGCTATTTCCTTATCAAAAACACCCCCAGAATGGTTTTTGGCTTCATTCACGCAGTTCTAAGTAATCCTCCTGAATCCTGCTCTCTGAGCAGCTGCTCCGCCCTCTCCTGGAAAACGACTGAGTTGTGACACTATGACGTATTTTACGTCATAGTGTCAAACAGGAAGGGCCAGACCTCTGTAATGTAATACCTTAAGGCCTGATTTTAATTTATAAAACAGCTTTTTCATTATTTCTGTTGCAAGAAAGAAAAGAAAAGACATTAAAAAGTTAAAAAAAAGAAAGAAAGTCCCTGACGTGTCTGTGCTGTCCCGGGAAAGTGAACAAACGCACCCCCGGAGGATCCAAACAGAAGTCATGATTGTGAAGACTGAGCTCTTTCTAACCTACTCTGGACACGCCTGTTCTTTTTTCTTACCCAACGATAATGTCACGGGTTCGCGTTTGGCTACGAGAGGAACAGGACTATTCAACCTTCCTAAAGAAGAGTGCACTCGCCAGAAGTTGGAATTTCTTTCTGGGATTCAGCGACTTTATCAACCAACCTGATGGATGCTTGGTGAACCTTGGCCAAAATCAAAGTGGGTTAACTTTTATAACCAACGCGAGTGCCATAACGTAAACACCCGATGATGGTGAGGCCAGACTGAGCGGTGAGTCAATCAAAACGCGTGTTAGCGTGTGTGTTAGCCATTTATGAAACTGTGTTGAACACGTCAACTCCTTATAACTGCATTATGTGAAGTAACTTCACTTTTTGCAGCAATATTTATATGTATAATACTGCAAATGTGGAATGAGCGGAGAGAGGGGCGGAGTTAACTGAATCAAAGCGTCTTGTCTTCCGGGTTTGGAAAATACCCCCAGAAAATACTTATATTTCTCTCATAAATGAGTACTCCATAGTGATAGAGGTACAATATATCATATAAATGCCTATACTTTACTTTGGAATGGCTAAAATAGCAGGATACAGATCTTTTAAGATTTACAAACATTCCATTAAACAGAGGAATGAGAGAAAATGTAAAAGAAAATGTAACACAACAGGTAACTTCTGAGCCAACATTGTGTACAATTTCAGCCAAAGCAGCTGCTGACTGTGTGTTATAGATCCTCAACTCAGGCAGTAAAAATAGTCAAGCAATGTCATAATTTTTCCAACTAATTTTGATTTAATGGGTTAGTTAGGTAGCCCCCTAGGAGAGACCAACAGGCCCGGTTTGAACCGTGAGGCCGTCCTTCCGTGGACCACCACCTGCAGAAGGAGCCATGGGGGCCGGTGCTATGTGACCTGGGCAGCTCCAACTGCCCCCACGACCCGGCAACGGACAAGTGGAAGAAAATGGATGGATGGATGGGTTAGTTAGGATCCAATTGAATGCTTTTTTGCTGACATTTAGGGCCTTCATTTTGGCACAATTTTTAATGCCCTGCGGAAACCCTGTATTTATATCTCATACATAGCCTGTCCGTTCATGGGAGTAGATCTCCCCTTCTGTGGTTCTCCCCGAGGTTTCTTTTTTCTCCCACTGGGTTTTTGAGTTTTTCCTCACCATTTCGGAGAGTCTAAGGACAGGGGACGTCCACGCGGCTCATCACCACCTGCTGTCGACACTTACTTGGCCATTAAGTTTGCCTGAATGTAAAGTTCAGGCAAATGAATTTGTGTATTTATCCAACTGAGCTCTCAGAGTCAGTGAGCCTGCATCATGTTGGAACCATCGCGACAGTAAAAGGCTGTTTAGTATCCGTGCGAATTGCAAAGCGAAACTACGCAGTAGTTCCACAGTGATGTAGCTGCGCCTTAGAGAGAGCCCAGAGATAGAGCAAAATGTTCCATCAAAGCTAAAAAATATTCTGTAAAAAACTAAAACTAATTACTACTAATATTTTAAAGTAATTAGTATTTTGACTATACGTTTGTTAAGTGTGATATCACGTACATTAATTAGCTACCTCCGGGTCCAAACAGCTGAGAGTTCCATAGATAAACACAGCAAAAAACACAACTTTATCTAAATCTGCTGAAATAACAACAGGTAAAAGGCCCAAAAACGGTTTTACACCTAATTTGAACAATATAGTTGACCATTTCTCCAGGTAAAATGAAGATATGTTTATATAAAAAATAAGCCTTCATTGTGTATGGAAAAAATAAGTTGATAAATAATGCCAGAAAAGCATCACTAAAGAAAATCGAGAGTAAATGTAATAATTTGTGTGATCAGATGTTTAAAAAGAGCCTTGTCGTCGGCTCTACAGCAGGTTAAAATCAGCCAAATCCCATCATAGTGAATAGGGCGAAAGCTCCGATGGACCCGGAGTGGAGCGATGACATCATCACTTAACAAACATATAGCAACATCTATGGTCAGGCTTGGTACCACAGCTGGAATTGCCATTGTACCCTCACAAATTCAGTATGATTGTTTCACATCGTGCCACTTATTCGTCAAATTAAATAAGAAGTGGTATAGAGGTTATGCATTTGATGTCGTAACATAGCAACAGCACGGCAACAGCAGGGAATTTAGTGTGAAGTCTGTAACGTTATTTATTGATTTTCTGCTCAATTTCCAATGTTAAAGGCTCTGAAACTGCACAGCAAATGACACCAACATTACTGAACGCTTATTGAACAATAAGCCAAATCAGCATTATCAGTACGCATGCATGGTAATGTTCCGGTCAAAGTTCACAACTACCCACGGTGTCAACAAAGCCCATTAAAACCAAACTATCATAGTGGAACAACCGGCTATTTAGTGACTATTATGGCACTTAAAGTGGTTTTACGGCGATATGCCAGGTTCGCATTCATTCTCCATTGCAGTGCGACTGTCCTCATGGGCTTAATCAGTGTATGGAAGAGTTTTGCCCTATTCACGAGTGCAATAAAGGAACCTCACAGCGTATTATGCGAGCCGCCATACGCACTCATCAAATTTCCTACTGAAAGAAAAGATCCAGAACTTCGTGACGAATGGATTAAATGTGTAAGTTTGACATATAGATAACTAGTAATGCTATTTGTAACCAATACGTCTATTTACTTAATTCTCGAAGACCTCACAGTCACTGATTACTATGACAACGGACAGCGCCATTTTAGCGTGGTTTCCAGTTGCCTGACATAGCCATGGATCAATCATGAAATACCCTACATCTGGCAGGGAAAGCGGTGCCAATTTTAGCTACTAAACGAAGCAAAGCTATAACTAGATAAACTTAGGCACAGCCACGGTCTGCGGCAGGTCTGAGGACTAAACCGGGACGTAGACTACACCGGTTACAAATCAGGACTGAACCATGACTGAATAGGAAACTAGCGCTTTTAGACTAAGAGAAAAGCACAACACAGCAGTGACAACAAAAAAGATATAGGCTATTTACCTTTAGCGGCAGACCCAGAGCCTGAGCTCACGTACTGTTGTTATTAAGTTTACTCCAGCTGCACCGGAGGAGGAAATCAAAGATTTGTTTGTGGAAGAGTGAGTGCTCACTCTGTATTAGACATTTTTGGTAAAGTTTTGGTAATTTATTAGTGACATAGTGAGTGCTCGTACTGTGTAAAGATCTTTGACATGTGAAGTGCTTTTGCTTTGTCAGAGCGCAGTGTGTTTAGAAACGTTTAGCTTGTGGCTGAAAGAAAACGGCGTCATGATGTGGATCTGATCTGTCCCTCAGGAGGTAATACTGTCATTTCTCTCGTTTTAATCACTGCTTAAAGTGAAATGGACATGTGACGCTGCTGCGGCCTGTTGCTTTCTGTTGTGCTTAAATGGTTGCCACGTGTTGCTATGTCAGATTGCACAATGTCTTACCTGATTTCGGCCATTTGTCATGTTGTTTTCCCTGCCAAATGTAGGGTAATTTTTGATTTATCCATTGCGATGTCAGGCAACGGGAAACGTGCTAAAATGGTGCTGTCGGTTGTCATAGTAATCAGTGACCGAGTACACGCCGTCTTCGAGAATACAAACTGTTCTTTTTTATTCATTTATTGGTTTAGCGAGGGCCACAAGTTCTTTTTTCTCTCCCCAGTAACACTGTGTCCCTGTTTTTTTCAAAATTCTTTTAAAACATCGATTTTCAACGCTCAAAATAATCAATATCTGTGTCACACTCAGTCATGTACACAGTTTTTGGGCTGGGTAGTCCTGACCTTTAACCTGGACCAGCATGCTTTGCGCTCGGTGAAATGCTGAATCCGCTTATTAATCGTGTGATTGGATGTCAGAGTGTGCCTGATGAGGACATTAAAAAAAAAAAAAAGGGGTAATGAGTGTTTATGGCATTTAAATTTTTCTAGCCTTCAATCAAATATTTATTAAACTTAACTATTTGCACTGTGCTCCAGTTTTTAGCCTATGCATTTGCTGAAAGTACATGGACATTAAAGTTCCATCTGTCTACCGTTTGTTATCCATGCAGCTGATGTAACAGCATGGCAACAGAGGCCAAGATACTGACATGTGAAATGTGCCACTTGCTTTGACACTCAGTCTGGAACGCTGAGGGCTCTGTTTAGAATAAAGATGATGTAAGTGCATGCCAATGCAGAGGCCTGGCCCTTTTGTCCAGAACAGTGGTTGTTTTGCAAATCTGGTGTGTATTTTTTTGGTGTGTCAGTGCTGGGGCTGGCTGGGTTTAAGACCATACTGCTGTTAGACTTTGGGTTCTCAATAACATTACTATTATATTGCTATTACATTCCTCTCACATTTACTGACTTTTGATGAGGAGGTTATGCAGATTCCTGCACAGCAACAGCATAGCAACAGGAGCCAGATGAATGTCAGCTTTGACTCGTTATTTGCTTTGACACTCAGCCTGGAATGTTGGACTCTCCACTCAATTTGCTGCTGTGCTGAGATGGATTGCCAATTGCCATGTTATTTTAGGATATGACAGTACACACATAACCTCGATAGAGGGATGGACTGTTATAAATTCACTGTTACCATGGAAATCCACCATGTTTGTGGGCACTAGCTGACGTTGTCTATTGACTAACATTAGCTAAAAACTGGAGAAAAGAGCCATGGAACAACTCCCTTAGCTGCCAAGTCTGCTGGTAAATACATACAGGGCCTATTTAAACATTACATTTGCCTGGACATTACATTTGTTTGGACAGTACATTTGTTTGGACAGTACATTGATTATTGTTTCACCGTTTTGATGTTTGGTGTAGCCCTCTGAAGCAACTAACTTGCGTTGTGATTCTGGGCTATACAACAACTTGATGCTTGCCTTTTACTGTAATTGATTAACTTTATGTTGATGTTTTATTGATTGATTTATCTGTTTTCTTGTAATTTTATGCAACTGTGAAGCACTTTGAATTGCCTTGTGTATGAATTGTGCTCTATAAATAAACTTGCCTTGCCTTGATTTGATGTGGTACACCTAACACACTGCAGTGTCCAAATGCTTTGATGTGAACAATAACTCCAGTATCTCCATTAGTTTAGCATAAATTAAAGTCTGCGTTTGGGCATAATTTTGTCTGTTTTAGGGAGATCGAATATTATATGAGGTGGTACTTGTTGGTCCAGCATCAGCATAGCAACAGCGTAGCAAATGGTTGTATAAAGCTTATGCATGTGATGTCAAAACATAGCAACAGCATGGCCCTTAGCAATTGTATCCCGGCAACAGCAGCAAATTGAGTGGATAGTCCATTTTATTTCTGTTTAGATTAAAAATGTGCATAACCTTTATCTATTGTTGACACTCACTCCCGGGTTGTTGTGTGTCACAGAGAGAGAGAGAGGGAGCTCACTTATATACGAGGTCAACGAATATTGACAAAGCTGCCAATCTACAATATTTACAATGTTAATAATCCAAAATACAAACCCAACATACCTGACACAAAGTGGCTGCTGCAGAGCCAAGTTTCGCTGGTCGGATTCCAGTTGAGTCTTCCGATGGCGGAGATCCACTTCCTTCTCTTCTCTTGGGATTTCGGCAGTCTATAAAAAGAAATCTGCGAGTATTTGTTGAATCTGTTTTTGCAGTTGATAGCGCAGCAGCATTTCCCCATGGTGCATTAGCTTGTTTACGTTATCATCTGTTAGCTCCACTGACATTCACGCGTAGCCACTCAGTTCGCGTGCGTAATAGTTCCATGACCGAGTCCCGTCCCTGACCTCCTTCCCCTCTCGATCCCTCTGCTGTATCGATCACAGGGAAGAAGTGATGGGTGGGACAAAGCTGTGCTCCGTCCGAGGGACATGTAAGTGCATGCAACAGTGAGTGGGAGTGGCAAACCATGGGTGAACCCTCATCATGTGACCGAAGCTTGAGCATTTCCCAATCTGGAGATCACGGATTCCCCAACTTTTTTTTTTAGATAGGGATCCCCGAAATCACCATGCGAACAATCCGGGACGCAACAGTAGGCTAATATACATAATGTCAAGCCAAAGTAAAAAAACAAACAAACAAACATTACAAGGAATTAAAGTGCATATGACACATTAGACACAATTTTTGCTAAAACACAGTTAACACGATTATATTTAAGATTTTACTAAAGGTTATACCCCGTTTTCTTTAGTTTGACCATTTTTGTGATGTTTATGTTTTCACTTCCTTATTGGAAACCGACAGGAAGTGACATCGAAGAAGGTAAACAATTTTAAACTGTTGCCGTGCAACCATGTTAAGTCAATGGGAAATGAATGAGTCAAACTGCTATGGAATGTAAAGCTCAACGCACACCAGAAAGCAGCGCGCCGCGGCATGTCCTCTGACGCGCATCCATGTGGGATTTCAACACACACCGGAGCGCGCCGCGTCACGGCACTTCAGAGGCTTTTCTCAAACCGTGCGGGGCTTTACACACGTGATTTATACATTTATCATAAATAAAAGAAGACACGTATGTCCGTGTTGCAGAGAGAGAGCAAACCTGGCTCTTTTCTGTAGGTTAATAGCGAGTTGGCGACAGACACGAGTTTAACATGCTTCCCCTGATGCATGAGCCCTGACGATGGTTTCTCTGTTTCCGCGGCTTCTCTCGTCCCTCCAAACAAAGTTCACGGCGCCCCCTGTCTGTCACTGACCAGACCCGCCTCTGTGCCTCTGCAGGAGGTTAAAAGCCTGTGTTTTCCACCGCGCCGCCGCGTCTGGATTCAACAAATCTGAATCGTGGCCCGGGGTCCAGCGTCGCCGCGCGTCACAGCAACCCCAGTGTGCGTTCTCTCGTAGAAAATAAAGGACGCGGCTCTTTTGCCGGTCCCTGACATTATTCTGACATTATAGCGCAAACATGTGTCAAATCCTAACTTTGGCCTGAAAACGAATGGGTTGCGCCCCCTTCAGGGTAAACTCTGCTACTAAATTAGAATTTCCTGATTGACTGGAGACGTGTCCACAGCCTCCACAGAACGTCATAAGCCGCACCAGCTCCACACATCGTCACCAGGTCACCATTCACATGGTTTGAAATTATATTTCTCTCATCCTTGATTGTGGAGCGGGGGGGAAGAGAGGTGGGAGGGAGGGTAGGGAGTTCAGCTTCCCGATGGCCCTGTGTACGAAACTGTTCTTCAGTCGACTGGACCTGGCCCGTAGATTACGCAGTCTCCTCCCTGAAGGCATTACCTTGAAGAGACTGTGTGATGGGTGCATAGGGTCCCTGGTGATTCTGACGGCTTTGCGGGTGAGACGGGTGGAGTACATGTCCTTAATCTTCTCCGCTGCTCTCACGATGCGCTGGAGGCTCCTTCGGCAGGAGGCAGTGCTGGCGCCGAGCCACACAGTGATGGAGCTGGTCAGGATGCTCTCTATAATCCCTCTGTAGAAGTTGCACATAACGGAGGCTGGGACTCTGGCTCTTCTTAACTTGCGGAAAACAAGACGCTTTTGGTCTTGTTTTCGTAGTTTTTTGTTGCTTTTTCATCTTTTTATCGTTGCTTTTTAGACACTTTTTATGTCGTGTTCACATCAGTTTTTCATCGGTTTGTAGTCACGTTTTATGACGCTCTTTTGTCACTTTTTGTTGATTTTTCAAAGTTCTTTAGTCGTGTTTATGTTGCTTTTTATTGTGTCATTGTTGCTTTTCCGTGCTTGGTTCAGGTGGGGGTTAAGAGCAGTGCTTAATTTGTAAATTTGTATTTTCAGGACCACTTTTGGTCTGATGTTATGGATTCGGGGAACAGGCCAAAACATTTGCCGGAACACTCTCATTAAACACCGTTATATCAGATCAAATCTTTGCCGGATCCTCATAAATATTTCCTGGATAGTTTACCCTGAAAAACTGAGAATTGGGGGAATGCTTTCCCCCAAACGGGGGATCAAATTAAGCACTGGTTAAGAGGTTAAGTAGGTTTTTTTCAATCTGATTCTTTAAATTAAATCCATGATACGGTACAGTAGGTGGCGGTATGCAGCTATGTTGTTGGTTGCTATCCGCCATTGAACCAAAGAGGAAGTAGATTTAACCAATCACAACCGGTCCAGTCTTAATCACTTCCTGTTATGGCTAGCGCGTGCTAGTAGCTTAAAGCTAAAGCTAATGCTTGTAGAAACAAAATGCCTCAAAGACAAATGTTGAGAGCGTTGGTGAATGAGCGGCTGGCTGCGGCCGCTGAAGAAATATTTTTGCTCTTTGACAGGACGATAACGGGATACGAGGAGGAACTGCGTCGCTCCAAAAACGAGATTCAGAGGAAACAGCGGCTCCTGGACGCGGTTCTAAACCCGAGGGTCCTGGTACCCAGAGTGGGAGCGGGGGTCCAGGCTTCCACGCCGAGTCCTGGCACTGGTCTGAACCACGAAATCGCACAGACTGCAGTTTTTAAAGAGGAGCCAAGAGAACAAAGTGTCAAACAGGAGGAAGAAGAGTTGCCAGTGTAAGTCTCAGGTTTTCAAACAATTATATGGAATCATAGTTGGAATGCCCCCACTGCCTGAATGCCCCACCCCTGGTCCGAATGCCCCACTTTTCAATAAAAAAATTTAAAAAATGCCCCACTCACCCAGTCTGAACGCGCCACTCCAAATCTATTCAAATGCTAACCAAGGTAGCAGTCATGTCTGAGTCAGTTCTGGCTTTCTTGTGGCACAGCTGGCTGACTGGCGACCCGACTGTTCTTATCTGGCCCAGTAAAGAGCCATACTCTATAAATCGAGTGTCAGTAATAGATGGATAGATAGTAGAGAAATACTTTATAATCAGATGCGAGGGTTTGAAATTTGTTTTAGCATTTAAACTGGCTTTTGGATGAATAAGGGTCTTACATCTTCATAAGCCTGCATAATTTATAGTGTATTCTACTGTATTTTTAGACAAACACGCTTCAGTAATAATATTTAAACTTAAGTGTAATTAAAATATAGTTTTCAAATAAGAATCCTTCAGTGTACAAATCTCCCAAAATTAATGATAGACATTCCTTGTAACTGTTAGAAAATAAAACAAGCAGAGCATGTCAAGTACATTTCATTTCTTTCACATAAAACTGTACATTAGTCTCTTTCAATATTACAGGTATTTGGCAAAGTTGTGACAAACATTGTGTTATTAATTCACTGCGTTCAAAGCAGTGAATGGTTCAATTAGTTGTAAGTAAGTTGGCATATACAGTACATGCTTTTCAGTCAAGTGACTTTTGTTGTTATGGCGGCCATTTTGAATACCGAAGTAGAATTATGCAGTACTAACAACATGTAACAATATCTCAACTCAGGATGAAAATGAAAGACAACTGATTGACAGTGGTATTTTTATGTCCTCGTAATCATTGCTCAAGAAGATAACGGTTAAAACACGGAACCAGAGACGCACGTTTATGTGAAGAAACCAGTGAGTCAGTGTTGCTGAAGATGTAAGCATGCTACCAGTTAGCATTTAGCTTTAACAGCTCAGCTCTGACCTCTCCAAGGGAAAGCCCTGAACCATAGACATCTAGCCTTGGATACAACATGTGACAGAGTTCAGAGCTGAGCTGTTACTGTAGTATTTCCTCAGTGTTCGTAGATGTGAGCCACACATGTGTTTATCGGGTTGAAGCCATTGACAGGTGCTAACCGGTAGCATGCTAATGTCTTAAACAGCTTAAAGACTGACTCAGACTGAGACTCTATTGACATGACAAACTGTAAAAATCCCAGAGAAATGTTTTTTGTTTCCTCTGATGAGTTAATTTAGCCTGAGGAGTGAAGCGGATCTTTAGTAAATCCTGCTGTAGCTCGACATACAGAGCTGCTACATCTGTGCCACATTAGCTGGTTATATCACATAAACGTGCGTCTGCGGCCGTGTTTTTACTGTTATCTCCTTGATTACGAGTACATAAAAATGCCAATGTCAATCAGTTGTCTTTCATTTTCATCCTGAGTTAAGATATTGTTACATGTTGTAGTACTGCATAATTCTACTTTGGTGCTCAAAATGGCCACCGGAACTATGCGTGATGTCATTGGAAATGCATGTATATGTAAGTGTAAACACATACTGGCACTAAGCACTGGTTAATGTTGGCAGTTTAATCTCTGAATGGCTCAAAAGTAGAATACTTGCAAATGTTAATCTGGTGGTGAAAAGGCATTAAACCAAGGAGCCTGAAAGAACGCAAACTCTACACTGACTGAACTCATGTCAGAAATGTGAACCAAATGGTCATGAATGAGCTTGTTTAACAGCTGAGAGTGATAATTCTGCAAGAGGAAAACTGTTCAGGATAATGAGAATAGAAACAAATGAATGAGAAGTAAGTGATATAACCATCTCAAAAGGAAGTCACTGAGGAAGATATAATAAAGAATACTTCTGCTTGTGACAGTATAAGGTGCAAAGCACATTTATGTTTTTTTTTTTTTTTGCAGTAGGTGTCAAGTCTCTAACATAGACTGTTAAAAAGAATAGACAGCTCCTCCTCACTCCTCCCCGTTTACCATAATGACCACTTTCGAGGGGGAAATCATGGCGGATTTACAGACTCCCCAGCTCTGACGAAGCATGTTCCTAATAAGGGCAAAAGGGCGTGATCTCACTGTAGACTCGGCCCTTGCGTGACGTGTAGCTCGCGCAGCTCCAATGCCAACAGTCCGACCTCCGTTAAGTAGGAGATTAAAAAAAATATATTTCGAAAACCAGCCTGGTTTCTATTTTTGTGACTAACCCAGCGTTATCTCAGGAGGAATATGTAGCCATATTAAGTGTTGAAAAAATTGAAACCAGGCATTAAAGTTGTTTTTAACGTGTCTAAAGTCCAATGCTTTTCAATGGGGGCCTAGCGGCCAAATGGAGGTACTACAGCAATGGAGGAGCAATGGAGGAGCAATGGCGGCCTCCAGTGTATGCGGTCACAAAGCAGAGCAGCCAGCGGCCATTGGTCTCTAATGACTAAACTATTATAGACCATTGTCTCGAACACATAACCCTGTCATTACAGACTGGGCACACTTCTCACAGAGCTACACGAGTAGTGTGTCGATTTAACAATATAAGCTGCTATATAATGTTTTTAACTGACCCGCACTCTGACGTGAAAGAAGAAAAGAGATGGCTCTTGTATTGAATCATTTTGTTATCAGAGCAAATTCACCTGGTGTCCAAAGACCAGGACGGGTGCTCGAGCCCAGCAGCACCACAGGATCAGCTCCCAGTGCATAAATCTCAAATGACAAAATGAGCCAAGTGTTGCCTTTATTCAACTGGCGTGTCCTGCTGCTTACTGCTGCCTGTTGCGTACAACACGCATGATACAAAATGACACAATGAAAGTGTTGGTCACGTGACTCTGTGCTTATACATGTGTCGATACCTCAGCTCATTTAGCCCATCACTATTTGCAACCACCACAGGGAACTTGTTCCATTCAAACTACATATTGAACATATTTTTCATAGGCCTCCCATATAAGCTGATGACCCCCTGAAATTATCTCTCTGACCCCCAGGTTGAGACAGAGCTGTCTACTGCAAGTTGTTTTATAATCTTAATATGAACATGTTTGATTATGTTTCAGGTTTTCACAGAGTTGAGCACTGTGTTTGTGAAGACAGAAGAGTCACAGGAAATACAGGAGGAAGACATCAGCTCAAACCCATATTTCCACACTGAGCACTCTTCTGACACTGAGCACTCTTCTGACACTGACGACAGCTCATCCACTGACAGCGATGACGACAGCTCATCCACTGACAGCGATGACGACAGCTCATCCTCTGACAGCGATGACGACTCGGAAAGTCCAGTCAGCTGCTCAGATGCACAGATGGAGACAGTGGCTGATGGAGACCAGTACAACCAGATCAGAAACGGATGCACGGCTGCTCAAAACTCAGGTCTCGCCACTGAATACAACGCTGACCCAGGAATGAGTTACACTCTGCGCAAGAAACCCCAATGCTCAGTGTGTAAAAAGAAATTCAGTAATAAACGTGCTCTACAGGCACACAGTAGAGTTCACAGAAAAGAGAGCTGTCCTCTCTGTGTGAAGCACAATGAGAGAAATAAGACTGGAGAAGAACACATGGAAACTCGCACTAGCAAAGAACGATTTAGCTGCATTTACTGTCAGAGAACATTTACCCAAATGAGCCACCTGCAAACACACATAAGAACTCACTCAGTTGGGCAACCTTACAGCTGTTCAATCTGTCAGAGAACATTTACACTGAAGTGTAATTTAACTGCACATATGAAACTTCATACTGGAGACAAACCCTACCGCTGTCCATTCTGTAATAAAGGCTTTACTGTAAGATGGAATCTCAAATCACACATGAAAGTCCACACAAAACACGCCATGGGTGACCTGAAGGCGGATGTAGGGCTAACGGTTTGACTTTGCTCTTTCCTTGTTATCCTTGTATTAAATGACAATTTGTTTAAAATATGGAGATGGGAAAGGTCTGAATTGTATTGTTAAATCTTCTGCAAAAGACAGATGCAGATGTTTTGGGCCGTGCATGGTTAATCTCTCTGTAAATACTGGGCAAATGATTTTATCCCGTCATGACCATTTCATAAAGTTGGCATTGGTGTGATTGGGCTAACCCACACATGGAGCGTTTGGATCAGTGGTACTACAAAGCACGATATCAGTTAAGTTAACCCTGGGTTTCTCCCGATGGATTTGTGAGGCATTCATGTAAAACAGGAGGAGTCAGCGCCAAGCAGCCATCACGGACACGGTTCCATCTAAATATTTAAAAAAATCCATCTCTAAACTCATGACAAATATATTATAAAGCGCCATGAACGACACAAGTCTGAAGCAAGCAGCACATGAGGAGTTTGTTCACATTTGTCAACAAGCCATATTTAAAAAATTACTTCCCGCACACTGCCAACCTTGCAAATATAGTTTATTAGGATATGGTCAACGTTTCGGTCCTGAGACCTTCATCAGGCAAATTGCTGAAGAGCTCCAGGTGACCAGTCTTAAGAAGGGTGTGACTGGCACCCAAGGGTGCCCCTCTTAAAGAGACACTGTGCCAAAAAAGATCAACCCCTTAATACATAACAAACAGGCATTAGAAAATGTAGATAAAATATATACATTATACACAGCAGTGCATCTGATTACATAAATCAATGGATGTAGACCACAGGTGGAACAAAAGAACCTGGTGGAGATGCATCCATCCTAACATGTAAACAACATGGTCACAGTACACAATACAAGACCAGTATAGTCAGGTTACAAAAAAATGCTCAAGTTAAATTCATCGTTGAGGCCTTTAGGAGCCAACGTTTGTAAAGTGTGGATCCAATAAGACTCTCTTTGCTTGAGGAGTTTATCATGATCTCCCCCTCTCAGTGGAGGGGGGACATGTTCAATGCCATAGAATCTCAGGGAACAGACATCATGATTGTTATCATTAAAATGTATAGCAACTGGGTAATCCCGATCATTCCTCCTGATGGAGCTCTTGTGCTCGCTAATGCGTTGTTTAAGTTTTCTTGTGGTTTTGCCTACATAAGCTAAACCACAAGGGAACCATAGCATGTAAATGACATGGGTTGATGAACATGTGATCACACTTTTAATTGGATATTTTTTTCCAGTGTGAGGATGTACAAAATGATTTATTTTGACTGTATTGTTACATTGGGCACAGTTACCACAACGATAGTTGCCATTGGGCAAAGGGCGTAACAATGTTTGTGAAGCTAATTTAGGTTTAGACTGGAAGTTGGCACGGACCAAAACATCTCTAAGATTTTTTAATGTTTAAAAATGGAGATTTCAGGGTCTGATTTAGAATATGCCAGTGTTGCAAAAAAATTTTTTAATGGCAGGTGTGTGAGCAGAATATTGAGTGATACATGTTACAGAAAAGTGTTTTTGCCTCTTTATGCTCTTTTTAATACTTCAGAACGGGTCTTGTTAAGTGCCCGTAAATATGCATCATCTATCCAGTTTTTGGGATACCCTCGTTGCTCAAACCTCATTTTCATGTCTGTTGCTTGATTAATAAAATCTTCCGTTGAGTGGCAAATTCTCCTTAACCTGAGAAACTGACTCATGGGTAAGCCTTTTTTCAAAGAAACAGGATGAAAGCTGGAGGCCAACAATAATGTGTTTTTATCTGTTTCTTTACGATACAAAGAAGTGATGACAGTATCGTGATTTCTTTTGACCCACATATCCAAAAAACATACTTTTTCACGACTCCACTGTGCTGTGAATGTGAGGTTTGGGTCAAATTGATTCAATAAAGTTAGAAAACCTTCCAAGTCTTTCAAACTCCCTTTGAACATGCAAAAAATATCTATGTATCGGAACCATTTCATGATGTTAGGATAGTATTTGTTGTGAATAGGGTTAAAAACAAATCTATTTTCAAAAAAACCCACATACAGATTGGCATAGTTGGGTGCACAAACCGTGCCCATGCTTGTGCCAGATGTTTGAAGATAAAAGTCACTTTCAAAAGTAAAGTAATTATATTTCATAACAAATTCAGCTAAATCTATGAGTTGGTTGGGGTGGTAGGATTCGTCACTGCGGTCCTGCAAATAGAAACGTAATGCCTCAAGACCTCCTTCATGAGGTATATGGGTGTAGAGGCTAGAGATGTCTAGTGTGAGAAGAAAAGTATCCTCTGTTAAATTTATAATGGAAGAACATTTTTCAATAAAATCTGTAGAGTCTTTAACATAAGCTGGTAGGGTCTGAACATAAGGTTTAATGAAATAATCCACAAAAGTGGACAAAGGGGACCATAATGAATCTGTTTGGGCCACTATAGGGCGACCAGGAGGATCAGTGAGTGATTTATGAATTTTAGGCAGCGTATACATCACTGGACAAACAGGAAATTTGCAATAAAGAAAATCAAAATCAGATTCAGATATCCAATTATTTATTTTAGCATCTTCAAGATATGAAAGAAGTTTCTTCTGGAAAGATACAGTGGGGTCCTGAGTCAATTTCCTGTAAAAGCGAGTATCTGCTAACTGTAAGAGTATCTCTTCTCTATATTTGTCAGCATCCTGGATACAGATTCCACCACCCTTATCAGCAGGTTTTATAACAATATTTTTGTCATTCATAAGTTCCATAAGCCATATTAAAACTGAAATGCATATAGTAGTATGTGAACAATATAGGCCTGCACTTTTTTCATGAACACGATACTTTATAAAATCCATGCGCGCTCCAATAAAGCACTTCTGTCGCCGCTGGTGCTTCCTCCTCTTCCCTCTCTTCTTCTCACATACACCAGAGTTTGGGTGACAAAGTGGAGGATATTCCCCTCTGATCGGTCAAAGAGCCGTCTTATCTAAACTGGGAACTAAACCTGGTCCACAGCAGGTTATGCCTAAGGGCATGTTTCCATGGAGATCTACCCTGATGAAAGTTATCCTGCTTTGTAGTACGGCAAAAGCAAGGTTAAAGCTAAACTTACCCTGGCAACCCTCTAATCCAGCTTCGTATATACCCCTTAGCATAAATACAGTGGAGTCTGTCATAATGATCAGGTTCAATTTGTGTGAATTTTCTGTTTTAATACTCAACTTTGCCATTGATTACTTTTCTTTTGAAGTTCTATTGCTAGTTCTATATTTCTTTTCCTTGCTAAATGTTAACATGTTAAACTTTTGTCATGTTTTTTAATCTTTGAAAATGATTTGTAAACATTTCAGTTGTCAGTTTGTACTTTATTAAAATTGTATGCAAAATCAAAATATTAAATCAAGTTTTGCTTAATCCACTCAATGACATAACATGTTACAACAGAGCCTCCAGACAATTGTATTCAGTGAAAGTAGAACAAAATCTTTATCTACATTGAACTAAAACAAAGGCTGTTTCCCAAAGCCTAGGTACCTTGCCTTGCCTTGGTGTTGAAGGCAGTGCCGCCAAACTCACTTCCTTCCAGTCCAAGGCAAGTGTCCTGCCTTGGTCCAAAAAGAGCTGCTAATGGAACACACTTCAGAGCTAAAGGAAGTGATGTCACAAAATAAAACAGGAAGTTGTGTTTCATCCAGGGGAGAGGAGAGGATCTGCTGAGGGGGGGTTCTGAAGCGCTATAATTTTATTTTTACAGAGCACATGAAAAAAAATAGTCAAAGATGATGAAACCGAGTTGAAAATACAAAATAAAACTCGAAAGAACTGAAATAAAAAATTTGGATTTGAAAGTGCCTTATGTCAAATTCAATGCCCAAACAAACAAATCTGGTTCTTTGTTGCTCTAAGTCGTGACATTTGTCTGAATGTTTGAATCAAATAATATAAATATCAAGTTAACAAAACAAATTATTGATTCAGTTTTTCATTATTTACTTAAAAAAAGACAAAAACCTGAAATTCATGAGGCTATTTCACCAAATCTTGACACAAACTTTAGCTTTTTTGCAATTAAAATTTACACTGGCTGCACAGCCAATAAACAAGTCAAAGCTTGTATTTTTTTTCTTAAAAGTGGAATTTAAGTGCTTTAACAAGTCACATAAGCCAGCACCACCTTTCTTCTTTTTTTTTCTCGTAAGAGCCGTGGTGCATTATGGGTGATTTTGGCTGGAGCAAGGCAGCGAAGGCTACACTGATGTATCCTTGGTATATTAGCCACATGCTAAGCAAAGGGAGGACACAGGCCTCCAGACGACTTGAGCATTGGAACAGCACTTGGGTGGCGAGTGATGATGTGGATGCCTGACCACGCCCACTTCAGACCAGGGCAAGGCGAGGTACCTGGGCTTTGGGAAACAGCCAAAGTCTGCCCCCAACAAGGTACATGGTGATGAAATGGCATGTTTTACACATGGAGAGATTTGAGGTCAATAAAAAAAAAAACTAGAACTAATTTGCCCAGCCATGAAAATCACCACTTTGATTTAATATTTAATTAGGGAAAATACACACTTCCTGCCTGTCGTGTTCAAAGAGAGAGAGGTCAGCTTTTTTTTTGCCAGGATTCATTGGGCTCGAATGGCAAAAGTGTGGTTCTGAGGTTTTCACTCAGGGATTGGCTGCCAGAGCTCAGAGTAGTGAATTTATGAGAAACATTTACAGTAAAACAGTAAAAAAAAAAAAAAGTACAATCATCGATAAACCTTTTCCCACGTAGTTATATTTAGATAATCTGGTCCATAAACAACAAAAAACACCCTGGAGTGAATTGCTTAGCAGCTATATATTAATTTCAGATTGATTTTTTTTGTGCCATAATTATTACATTGATAAATAGCAATATGTAGTGTATTCTTTCAGAAAGGCCGTTAGACAAAAAAAACAAAAAACATTTATTAATGGTTATCTTATTTCAGGGAAAAGATAAAAATTAAGATACATGTTGGCAATTACCTAAATCAGTGGTTCTCAAACTGTGGTACATTGGTGGTACTTGGGCTTTTGCAGGCGCCACGTGCAATTTTTAGTTCATGTTAAATAGAGAAATGTTAATTTGAGCTTTCGTGATGCTTTTAAGTTGGTCATTTGTTTCTGGTTAAGGTTTGTGGCCATGTTCTACACACCGGCTGCGTCTGAAACCCTTAAATTGTAGCCTCTAAGTACTAACACTAGCAACTAATCCTTAACCTTTCATGGGTTTCAACTGTTAGATCTCTATGCAGTTAGTGAACTTCTGCTTCAGCCACATTTGCCCAATTCGACCGTCTTTACCCAGGGGAAAGGGAAGTGACATCACCAACAGCTGCTGTTCTTCTTTAAGGATATTGGCAGGCAAACAAAAGCGCATGCCGCCACCTACTGTATTGCATATGCAACAACACAGTGTCCAAATAAAGACATTTAAGGAGAAAAAAAAGAAAGAAAGAAAAATCCAAATGAGCCATCAAAGTTTTAGCTTTGGGTTTTGGTTGTCAGGCCCTGGCTTATTGCTGCTCAGCGCTCCAACTTTTTCCCCTTTTTAGGAACATGCTCTGTAGGAGGAGACTAAGCTGCCATGGATTCTGCCTCGAGTAGTGTTAAAGGGATATTTCAGGATTTTTGACATTGGGCCTCATTTCCTAGTTATCCAGAGTGTTGTTGATGTCTGGAGATATTTGTTTCTTAAATTTATGCAGTTCTTATATTTGAAGAGTCTAGTTGCGCTAGGCTAATGCTAGGCTAATGCTAGGCTAGCGCATCTCTACAGTAACAGCTAGCCTGCATTAAAAACAGTCTGACCCACTCCACAGTGCACCTGAGGTAAATCACTTATAACGCCAGACTAACCATATAAATGTCTGTGTTAATAGAATAATTTTTGAAATATAACTGACCTTGTATCACATGAATTACCGCATTTTGAGGGACTATTTTCTCGCAGATCACTCCACCACTGCGTTAGCTTACAGCCACGAAGCTGATGCTGCTCAAATATAACTTATTTTAAATGCAAAATGATTCTATTAACACAGACATTTATATGGTTAGTCTGGTGTTATAAGTGATTTACCTCAGGTGCACTGTGGAGTGGGTCAGACTGTTTTTAATGCAGGCTAACTGATACCATAGAAATGCTTTAGCCTTGCTCTAGCCTAGCGCCACTAGACTCTTCAAATATAACGCCAAAAATACACCGGATGCGTTTTTGTAGCCGAATTCGTCCTCAAGTGCCTCTCCGCGTGCATTCGCAAAGCTCGCTTCAGTTGGCTCCCGGTCAATCAGATGAGCGCGCTCTCGTGTGTACACTGCAGCCGAGGCAGCGCACAGCTGAGCGCCTCAGCCCGCAGTCGTTTCCGCTCCTAAAGTCAAAAATGCGCTCCAAGCGCATTTTTCTCGTCTGCGGCTCGCGGTGCGAAGCCGATTTCTGTCCGAAAATGTTTGAAAAACATTATTACTAAAGAAATAAACGATTGTCCTGCATTGTATGATTATTTATATGAGTGCATAAAAGTTTAAGATTATTATTATGATTTTTATTATGATAATTATTATTACTACTGTAGTAGTAGTAGTAGTAGTATTGGGAGCTTATTTCATAAAGAGAGGATTATCACCTGACATATGTCAGTATAGCTACACTACCTTGTAATTTTTCCACATCAAGACTCTCCCTCAAGTCACTCTGCTGCTCTTTGTTTGTGGGCCTCGTCACTTTTCCCAAAAGGAAAGCAGTGAAGGTGGATGACATCAAGTTGAGGCCATTGAGCAATTTCTAGAGTTGTAGACTTCACAAAACAACATCCTCATTACAAGGATCCTCGAAGAGCAGAGACTGGCAGTCAGGTGCGGACTATAGTTGGATGTGATGGACGCAAGACATGCGTTCAGTTCAACTGTTAAACAAAGAAACAGGTGGAGTTAACAGCGTGGCGCTTCTCAGCGCTCGCCTGCAGTGTACATGTACGCACTCTGCGCGAGAGAGCTCGGCCGCTCAGGGCGCGCGGCTCTGAAAGGCGCGTGCGGTGTATTATTGGCGTTAGAACTGCATGAATTTAAGAAAAAAATATCTCCAGACATCAACAACACTCTGGATAACTAGGAAATGAGGCAAATGTCAAAAATCCTGAAATATCCCTTTAATGTAAATAGGGAGGAGTGAGGAATAACGATCTACTAATATGTCTGTGGTTTAGCCAAAATTTAGTTTGATTTAGTGCCAATTTTGACACTGTTCAAGTCCTGATTTGATCTTATTCTAGGCCTAGTTACTTGGTGTGAAAATGTTAGAAACACTGACATAAATTATTGTAGCCTTTGTAATTTTACATTTTGATCACGATTATTCTCATAGTCCTATTTTATTTAAAAGTCTTAGTTGAGTTCAGCTAATACTCTCGGTAGCTCCAGCACATCTGAAATCGTATAATGCGGCTTTATCGAATCACTCTCAGTGGCCCATGTTGTTTTGATCCACACTGTCGCTCGGACGGCCGCCTTCAGCCCTCCCTCGATGTCCGTGTCCAGCGAATCCCCCACCATGACACAATCCCTCGCCTGCACTCCCAACATCTCGAAGCACAGCCTAAAAATGGAAATCGACGGCTTCTGCTCCTCCTGCTCTCCTCCGACCACCACCGCGTCGAAAAACTCCTCGCAGCTCGACACCTCCACCTTCTCCCTCTGCGTTTGGGCCTCGCCGTTGGTCAAAAGAAGCAGTCGGTATTTCGTTCTCAAGTCTCGAAGAAGCGCCTGGACCTCGAGGGACATGGTGAGCAACTGGAGGCGACTGCTTTTCCATAATTTGTAGCAGTCGGAGCCCAGGGATTCGGACATTTGTTGAGCGCCCGCCGTTTCTCGAATGGCCTCCTCCCAGTGAACTGTCCTGATGTCGTCGATGGACTTTCCCGCAGCGGAGTCCAAAACCTCCGTGTAAAGTTTCTGCTTGAATGTGTCGCAAATGGTTTCAACGGCGCCGTCATTGAGGTTCAAGGTGGATTTTAGAAGTTCACCGACCTGGAAAAACAGAAGAGGAAATTAATTAGGACGAACTGTGGATAAAGTTGTTTAACCTCTTAACCCCCGCCTTAAAGAGGGGGTATTATGCTTTTTTTCAATCACATAGCACCAGTCTATAGCATACTACAATGATGACGTAACCTTCTGTTGGTCTGTATATGCAGTAAATTAAAATAACTGCCTTGAATAAAATTGCTCTCTCAAAATGGCTGAACTGAACGTCTTGAAATAGGCCTCTGTCTCTTTAAGAAGCTTTCCGACACGCCCCCTTCAGCACACTGCTGTGGCATCTAAACAACACTACTGTGCGGGGAGGGGGCTCTGCTGAGCTGAGGAGCAGTGGTTGGTGGCTTGGCTGGTGACGAAAGGTCCAGAGGCGTCTCCAGGAGGTGGGGGCGTTCCTAGGAGGACTGAGGCATAGCTACACCTAAAATGGCTGCCGTCTAAGTTTTTACTGATTACTCAAAAATATGTGAATGAGCCAACGGCAACACTCCAGGCATGTGTTTAAGACGGGAATGACATAATTACATGATATTAAAGCTTGAAAAAGACGAAATTTTACATAATATCCCCCCTTTAACCGAGCGCATTTTCTCCTGCTTTTACCCCAAATCTAAAGGCTCCTCAACTGGAGAGAACAGTGTAACGCTCATTTGAAGGCTAAGACTACAAACGTGATCGTTAAACTTACTTGTCGCCGCGTTTTTTTGTCGCTTTTTTGCCCATTTGTAAATAATTAATAATAACAATACATACATCGGTTTTATATAGCGTTGTTCTGGACACTCCATACTTGTTGGTGGTAACTACTATTGTAACCACAAGCTGCCCTGCGGTTAGACTGACCGGAAGCGAGGCAACCAGTCTGCTACGTCATCGCCCACTCACCCCACCCACCCACTCACCCACTCACCCCACTCCACCCAACTCACCCACTCACCCAATTCGGCCCAGGCTTCTTGGTCGTTCCTCAAACGGTCTCCCATCCAAGTACCGACCAGGCCCGTCCCTGCTTAGCTTCCAAGGTCTGACAGGATTGGGCAGAGCAAAGGCATGGCCGCCTATTGCTGTATTTCAATTGAGCTAATAAAACAAAAACATCCTGAGGTGGGCAGTGTTCCTCTTGGCACATTTATACAGCAAAAAATTCTAAAAAAATCTATTTTTTGAAAATATGAATCAATTTCAATCAATTCAAACGGTCTCCCATCCAAGTATTGACCAGGCCCTTCCCTGCTTAGCTTCCAAGATCTGACGGGATTGGGCAGAGCAAAGGCGGTATCAATTTTGCGTTTTTGGCGCTATTTTTTTATTTATTTTTTTAGCTTTTACATTACAAAAGTAAAGCCAAACTGGAGAGAATGTGCTTGGATCAGGTAGGGGTTAAGGGATTTAAAGCCAAAAAGGAGTCATTGCAATCACTAAAGAAGAAGTGTCTTGCCCCAGGGCCCATAAGCTAATAGCTACTTAAAAAGGAGTCATTGCTACAAAACATGTTCACTTTTCGCATCCAAACATATAACCTTGGCTTCCACGTCCTTGATAAGAGAACAGTCAGGGCCGCCTTATCCACTGGGCTTGCCTGGGCTGGAGCACAGGGGCCTACAGTAGTCAAGGGCCTATCAGAATCCAATTTGTTGATTTTTCTGTCAATCACTTTGAATTTGTGGCATGAGTTAACCAACCCGTAGGCACGTAGAGAGGGCCTCTGCCTATCAGAAGTCATAATCGTTTTAGGTAACGCGTTAGAATACAGCCCGCGAGTTCCAGGTGTAAGTACGGGTAACAAGAAAGTAATTACACATGTAAGTACAGGTACTCTTACAACGTGTAACAAGGGGGAACAATGTGTAACAAGGCAGTACAAAGTGTAACTACGTATCAAGGTGTAGTAAAGGTATTCATTTTCATTTATTTATTTATTTATTTCATTCAAAAGTGACATCATACAATCACAACAAAACCGCCAAGCCAATACAGAATGAATGAAACGGAGCAATTAATGGTGCTGAGCTATCATAGTGTGGGAAAAGGGAATGTGGTATAGACATGACTCTAGGCATTTTTATTAATTGTGGTTTATTTATTTGTTATAGTTGCCTGTAACAAAAAATACAGTAAAACAAGGAAAAGTACCACGTTATCAATGTGCATGTATACTGTAACTAATGTGTAGGTAGAGGAGAGCACGCGCTGTAAAATGAAGTGCCACCGTTGCCTGTAACAAGCAGAAACAACAGTGAACAGAGAAAATAAGAACAAGTCTCCAAAATTATCACACTTTATTATCATTCCTAAGTCAGACGGAGCCTTTCTGTGCTGATGTGAATTGTTTGTCGTTGTAGGGGAAACGGGAGGAAACCTATGTTGGCACAGGAAAAACATGCACATCTCCGTCTGACTTAGGAATTGAACCTGGGACCTTCTAGCTGTGAAGCAAAAGCGCTAACCACTGTGTCATCATATCACATGTACTTATGCTGTACATGCACTTTGATAGTGTGATCATTTTAGAGACTTGTTCTGCTTATTTTTTCTCTGTTCACTCTTGTTTCTGCTTGTTACAGGCAACAGTGTCTCCATTTTACAGCCTGTGCTCTCCTGTACCTACACATTAGTTACAGTAAACATGCACATTAATAACGTGGTACTTCTCCTTGTTTCGCTTTATTTTTCTCTGTTCACTCTTGTTTCTGCTTGTTACAGGCAACTGTGTCTCACTACAAAAAATAAACAACAATCAATAAAAAATGCCATGTCATGTCTTCACTTTCACAACAGTAATACTGTCATCTTGCAACATTAAAATGAATGCACTATTAATAATACCACATTCCGTTTGCCACAACTATGTGACAGCTCAGCACCATGAATTGCTCTTTGAATACCTTTACCACACCTTGACACGTAGTTACACGTTGTAAGAGTACCTGTACTTACATGTGTAATTCCTTTCTTGTTACCCGTACTTACACCTGGAACTCGCGGACTGTATTCTAAAGCGTTACCTAGTTTTATATTATTCTACCACTTGTTGAATTTTCTGTCAATTGCTTCATTGTGGCACAAGTTCACCAACCCCACCCCTAGGCCTAGCTTATGTCAAAGGGCCAAGCGAAACTTAAAGGGATATTTCAGGATTTTTGACATAGGGTCTCATTTCCTAGTTATCCAGCGTGTTGTTGATTTCTGGAGTTTTTTGTTTTATTTTATTCATGCAGTCTATATTGAAGAGTCTAGTGGCGCTAGGCTAGTGCAAAGCTAGCGCATCTCTACAGTAACAGCTAGCCAGTGTTAAAAACAGTCTGACCCACTCCACAGTGCACCTGAGGCAAATCACTTATAACACCAGACTAACCATATAAATGTCTGTGTTAATAGAATAATTTTAAAAATATAACTGACCTTGTATCACATGAATTACCGCATTTTGAGGGACTATTTTCTCGCAGATCACTCCGCCGCTGCGTTAGCTTACAGCCACGAAGCTGATGCTGCTCAAATATAAGTTATTTTAAATGCAAAATGGTTTAAATTATTCTATCGCAGGCTAGCATTACCGTAGAAATGCGCTAGCCTTGCACTAGCCTAGCGCCACGAAACTCTTCAAATACTGCATGAATAAAACAAATATATATCTCCAGAAAACAACAACACTGGATAACTAGAAATGAGGCCTGAAATATCCCTTTAAGTAGCCTAATAAAATTCCAAGTTATTTTGCCATTTGTTCATCAGGTGTTTTGTTCGTAAAAAGAAAGGCGCAAAAGGAGAATAAATATTACAATAAAGAGCTGAAGAGCCAAATCCAAAGCTCACAAGATTTTTTTTTTTATGGTTTGGGGCCTATATTTCATGATTAGCCCAGGGCCAATGGGTAGGTTATAGCGGCCCTGAGTACAGTAGTTCAAACTTTTTCTTTTTTTTTTCTTTTACACTGAAGCATCTGAAATCTTCAAATTGACTTTCAAAAACTCAACTTCTATCACTTTTACGGTAGAATAAACTTAACAACACACGATTTTGCAGAAAGGAAGAAAACAGAAAAGGACTAGCACATCCAAAACTTACAATATCTCACATTTCTCGTCTAATTCTGTTCGTTTTTCCTTTACCTTTTGAAGCGCCACCACTCCCGCGTTGCTCGTGTCTATCAGAGTGTTGTCCAGGTCAAAAATAATCGCTTTTATTCCATTGTTTTCCATTTTACAAAACGCTCTTCTTCCACGTTGTTCTTCGATCCTAACGCGGAAGCACAGACCGGTGAGGAGGTGCATTCTGGGACATGTAGTTGAGTAAACAAGAAGCGCTGTCTCATTTCCGCCGCTAGAGGGTGGACTTTAATAACAAACAGCTTTATACCTGCTTCAGACGTTGAATAGGCGACATTATTGCAGACTAGCATAGGATTTATCTAAATGTACAAGATTGAAACTTATCTTAAAGACTAGGCTAATTCAGAGAATATAAAATGAATTGGTAACTGATTAGTCTATTTTATCAGTAACCTTGTGATTACTGTAACACCCGGCTCACATTTAATACGGTCCTGGTTCGGTCCTGATCGAGTCCAGATTTTCCCCAAACTGCCACTCACAGTTACTCCAGCCCATAGATCTATTATAATTAACGCTCCAGCCACTCACCTTTTTTTCTTCCTAGGATTGGAAATTCCACATTTGCATATGGACTCGCCCGAAAGACACCTTTTGTAAACTGACACCAGATAAATGTTATTTATATATTTAAGTAGGGACATTACATAGTAATGAACATAGAAAATATGTAAATATGTTAGATTTTAGCCATAGGCTAATTTCCATCTGCCGTCCCTAGACAGTAACAGTACGACACATCAAAAGTCACAAAACAATACAAGAAACAGGACTAATGCAGGACAAGGAACAATGGAACCATATACACTAACATTCACATACTGTACAAGGAACATTAAGAATCTCAGGCAACTACAAAGAGACTGGACAGAACAGAGGACAGGGAGGACAGGGAAGGGTGAGGCAGACACCGAGAGCGAAGGCGGTTTACTTCCACAGTCAGTTCATGTTTATTCACGATATTCATTAATTGCAACAAATCTAAATAAATTAACGTTATATTTCATTAAGTTCTATTTTTCCTTAAAAAAAACTTATTTAAAGTGCTGTGGTGCACTTCACCGGACTTTAACATTAAATGCGGTCAGGGTCTGGTATGGCCTCCGCAATCTAAAACGTCATTAAAATCAATGTTGCACACTTACTTTGCTCCACGATGTCCAGGTCCGGTTATACCGAGGCCGTCCGGCCGCAATGGAAAGAATACTGGGTTACTTATCGCATGAACTCGCATCAAGAGGGTGAACCCACATGAACTTCTGTTCTCGCGAGTGCCGTTTCTGTGCCTGGCGCAGGTCTGGCGCCGGAGCCGGCAGAGCTATGTCAGCCGGAGTCACTGTGAGTGGCAGTTTGGGGAAAATCTGGACTGGATCAGAACCGAACCCGGACCGTAAACGTGAGCCGGGGGTAAGTCGCCATTGCGGATGCTAGTCATGTGACGCTGATCTTAGCCAATCAATAGAAGAACTTTATTGTCATTATAGCCTACGATTGTACAACAAAATTGCATAGATGTTGGGTTAATCATGAGCTGCTGCGACTATGCGCAGCCACTGAGAGCCAACCTGATCAGCATGTTTTTGGAGATATAGGGGAAACCGGAGTACCTGGAGGAAACCTATGCAGACATGGGGAGAACATGCAAACTCCACATGGAAAGGCCCCGGCAGGGGATCGAACCTGGGACCTTCTAGCTGTAAGCCAAGAATATAATAACTAACTAGCTAACTAGTTTCTTTGTCAAATCAGTAACGCGTTAGTTTGGGTCCTGATCTCTCCCTCGCCTCCTTTCTTCCTCGGCTGCAGTGCTGCTCGTGCACTGTGTCCTCCAACACTTTCACCAACTTATGGCAGAGTGTTCACCGAGCGCGTTCTCATTGTGGATGTACTTACATTATTATGAACTTACTGGAGAAAAGGACAATACAGCGCTAGCGGCGAAGCTAAAGAGGAAAAGCACGATGAAGCTCACCCTCGCCTTCAAACAACAACACGTAGCTTTTAGCAGCATCGGCCCTTCCAACGTAAACAACAAACTGGCAGCTGGTTATGTGGTTGAGGAAAGCTGTACAATCTAAAGCAAGTGGAGTGAGTCTGTTGTGTGTTTATTATTACCAATTCGATGCACTTTCTATAGCATAAGAGCGCCTTTACAGACGTTCTTTTGTTGACAAACTGGCGCAGTTTCTGACAGAGCCAAATTGTGTACGAACAAGCTTTATAAGTAGACATGCTCATTATTGTTTCCTTTAGCTGTCATTTGTCACATATAAAATAAAGCTCAGAAGTGTATTCATTGTGCTATGATTGAATATTGTTACTGTATGCGCGAGCTAGCTTTTTTGGCGACTCAGCTTGTGAAACAGAGCATTCCTCATCGGAAAAAAATTATCAATAAATGAAGGCTATATATGTTTATAACTGGGAACGCATGAGTACTGTAATGCGTTACCTTCATAATAAAGTAGCGCAGTAACGTAACAAGCTACTTTTCAGGAAGAGTAACGAGCTAACTAACGAGTTACTTTTGAAAGTAACGTTACCCAACACTGTTCATGGTAATGAGCCCTTGGTGTCAGTGAACTTAACATGGCTTCTTACTCTCCTCTTACTGACAATATTCCGTAAAAGGGCAAAAAGGTGGGAAGCCCTTGCGGTGCAGGCGGACTGGCTACGAGCCTCCACGCTCCAGAGCCTGTCAATCAGAGACTTAGGCTTCAAGTTTTTATTTCTGATGCACAAAAACCAGGGTGGCTAAAAATATGACCCAACCCAGCGTTGTCACATGGTTCATAGCAATTTTTAGAAAAGAAACTAGAAGGAAACTCTTTGGAGCCAGGCTTTTAAGTAGAGTTTGGAAGGTGCAAAGTCTTCATTGGAATCCTGTTTACAAAGTGTTTTTTCGAGTCGCCCCTGGCCACCAGCAATGTCAGCTCACCACCACGAGGACCAAAGAGAAGTGCTTTCCTCGCCATTAATCAATACACGATTGATCCAGCGTGGCGTGATTTTGTCCGATGCGGTTGCGTCCCTTATGTCCTTTTGTGAGCATCCGGAATGGGGACTTCCAGTACCCGAAGGTGACGCCACAATTTTATATATTATATTATATATATTAATATTTTTTTGACAGATTAGTCTGTCATTAGGTCGGTGGGGAGTCCTTGCCTCAAATGGTGGAGTTCAAGTATCTCGGGGTCTTGTTCACGAGTGAGGGACGGATGGAGCGTGAGATCGATAGACGGATCGGTGCGGCGTCAGCAGTGATGCGGTCGAAATGAGTTTCCTTCGCAGGGTGGCTGGCGCACCCTTCGAGATCGGGTGAGGAGCTCAGTTACCCGGGAGGAGCTCGGAGTAGAGTCGCTGCTCCTTCACGTCGAAAGGAGCATCTGAGGTGGCTAGGGCATCTGTTCCGGATGCCTCCTGGCCGCCTCCCTCAGGAGGTGCTCCAGGCATGTCCTATTGGGAGGAGGCCTCGTGGAAGGCCCAGGACACGCTGGTGGGACTATGTCTCCGAGCTGGCCTGGTGTCACCTCGGGGTCGCCCCAGAACAGCTGGAGGAGGTGTGCGTGGATCGGGAAGTCTGGGCATCTCTGCTCAGACTGCTGCCCCCGTGACCCGGCCCCGGATAAAGCGGAAGAAAATGGATGGATGGATAAAAATAATACGTTGTTGCGTTTTACTTAATAGTGCCGAAATTGTATGGTAATAGCATGGAACAAAAAAGTGTAATTATCCTGTATGCTAAAAAATCTCTTGCTCCCCCGTGTGCCACCCATAGAAGAAGAAGAAGATCTTTATTTATGTAGCGCCTTTCACAGACATGGTCACAAAGCACTTTACATGAGAGCATTTTACATTCACTCCACACTCGGTGGTGGTAAGTTACATTTGTAGCTTCAGTTTCCCCTGGGGGAGACTGACAGAGGTTCTGTCGCGACTGCACACATCTGCACCAACGGTCCCTCTGACCACCATCATGCATTCACACACATCATTCATCCTGGCCTATTGTACATGTTTTTAATGGAAGGGCAAACTGGAGTACCCAGAGGAAACCTACGCAGACACGGGGAGAACATGCAAACTCCACACAGAAAGGCCCCGTCCAGGTGGGAATCGAACCTGGACCTTCTAGCTGTGAAGCGAGAGCGCTAACCGCTGCGCTACCGTGCTGCCAGATTGTAGATTGTTATTGAGTGATGCAACACATGACTGTAAATAAATGCATCTGATTGCACGGATCTGCAGGAGTATAAAACATACAGAGGTATCATTCTGGACTTGCCAATCCAGGATGCAAGAACGAAGCTGTAGACTCTGAGAGCAATAAGAGGGTTCCAAAATGCATTATCCCTTTTTATTACTGGGCTGGAAAGGAAAGTTCAACCAAAAAATATTTATTCAGGGATCCTTTTATTTATTCAGGGCTCCTCTGTTGAGAGTCAGCACTATCAGGAAAGAGAAAGCTTTAATCATTTAATTAGACAATATTGTTCAGATGATTTTGTAGGTATGAAGGAGCTAATTCTATGATGATTGAATTTGATTTGCGATTCTGTCAAGTAATTTAAGAAGAAGGGGGAAAAAAAAGGAAAAGTAGGCAGTAGTCAAGTGTTGAAATTGTGCAACTGCTGAACAACAAGCAAAGAAATAGCTATATTAAAAAAGCTTCATAATTTTCGGACAATAAAAGAAGCTATTTTTCAAATCTGATAATATCCTTTGAACTCTTGCTACGTGACCGAGCAGCTTCAATCTCCCGGTTCAGATAATCTCTCGCACGACCAGTTTCTCTGTTAAATAAACCCTGTTCAGTTCTGCGCCGGATCTATTCCTGGAGTTCTTCTTCTTTTTTTTTTCTCAGAAATGGTGTCACGTCTCACCTGCAGCCTCCTCCCGTTCGTGACTGCGGCGGCGCCTGATGCCAGTTTAAACATTATTCCGTGACAGCGGCAGACTCCGAGCATTCCTCTGCTCTTATGTAAGGCCTGCGCTCGCAACACGCCCGGCACCGCCACCGAATCTGTCCACATCAGCGCCACCGTTCCCACGCATCACTGACATTTATGTGACAGAGATACTTGAACTCGTTTTCAATCAGTTTTGATGTGTTCATGAAATGAGCGGCGGGCCAAACACATAAAGCATAGAAACATAGACTCTTTACCATAGAACTTATGACCTATATTCAACTTAATTATGTAAATAAAGAGTATTTTTTAATAATGGCTATTTTTGGGGCACCCTTTGCTAAGTCATTATTATCTAGGCTATACTGTATCATTGTTGTGCCTGCAAAAGGGAGGTTATGTGAAATAGTTTGCTATAAACTGATAACTCTGTGTGTTGCTTTACTATAATATGTGGTCAACCAAAGATGATGATTATTTTTTAAGCAGCCAATGGCAGTTTTTTTTCGAGTCTGTACGTCTGGTCTGATTAGAGGCTACTGTCTAAAGCAGTGGTTCCCAAAGTGGGGGTCGGGACCCCTCGGGGGGTCGCGAGGCCATGGGTGGGGGTCCCCAGATGATTTCAAGATGAACTAAAAGGAAAAATGCTACTGTTTTAGTATATTTTTGAGTTTAAAACAGCCTATAATTAGTGGAATCCATTCAAATAAACTGTTTAAATACATATTCACTTGATTTTAAAATGTTTTTCTGCCCCAAAGTAGCATAAGAGGCATTAACTTTATACAATGGGGTCCTGCGTTGTTTACGTGTCAGTTTTTGGGGTCCCAGCCATAAAAGTTTGGGAACCCCTGATCTAAAGAACGCAGGTAATGATTTGAACATAATTTCAACCCATCGTTATCTCAGGGGGAATATGTAGCCATAGAAAGTGTTGAAAAAAATAGAAACCAGGCGTTAAAGTTGTTTTTAACGTGTCTAAAGTCCAATGCTTTTCAATGGGAGACTAGCGGCTATATGGAGGTACTACAGCAATGGCGGAGCAATGGCGGCCTCCAGTGTTGCGGTCATAAAGCAGAGCAGCCAGTGGCCATTGTATGATTAAAAAAAGTGACAAAAAGTGACAAAAACAGTTACCAAAGTAAAAAAAAAAATGTCATAGCAAAAAAACAAAAAACAAAAAACAAAAACAAAACACAGACAGAAACATGACAAAATGCTTCAAAAATGTGACTGAACCAAGTGCAATCTAAAAGCTTCTCAACTGGAGAGCAATAGTGTAATGCTTCATTTGAAAGCTAAGACCTACAAAAGTGATAGTGACTTTGTTGTTATATATTGTCACATTTTTGTTGTGTTTTCGTCTCTTTTTGTTACTTTTTCATTGTTTATCGTTGCATTTTTATTGCGTTCTCGTCATGTTTTTGTTGGTTTTTCTAGCTTTTTGCCGCATTTTAGTCACTTTTTTGTCACATTTTGTTGCTTTTTCATTGCTCTTTTGTTGTGTTTTCGCTGCGTTTTCGTCACTTTTTTTGTTGCGTTTTTGTCACATTTTGGTAGCTTTTCCGGCACGTTTTTTTGTCACTGTCATCCTCATTTTCATCACTATTTGATGTTTTTTTTTAAGCTTTTAGATTTGGTTAAAGGGGGGGTATTATGTAAAATCGACTTTTTCAAGCTTTATATCATGTTATTATGTCATTCCCTCATTAAACACATGCCTGGAGTGTTGCCTTGGCTCATTCACATATTTTTGAGTAATCAGTAAAAACTTAGACGGCAGCCATTTTAGGTGTAGCTATGCCTCAGTCCTCCTAGGAACGCCCCCACCTCCTGGAGACGCCTCTGGACCTTTCGTCACCAGCCAAGCCACCAACCACTGCTCCTCAGCTCAGCAGAGCCCCCTCCCCGCGCACAGTAGTGTTGTTTAGATGCCACAGCAGTGTTCTGAAGGGGGCGTGTCGGAAAGCTTCTTAAAGAGACAGAGGCCTATTTCAAACGTTCAGTACAGCCATTTTGAGAGAGCAATTTTATTCAAGGCAGTTATTTTAATTTACTGCATATACAGACCAACAGAAGGTTACGTCATCATTGTAGTATGCTATAGACTGGTGCTATGTGATTGAAAAAAGCATAATACCCCTCTTTAAGGCCGGACTGGAGAAAATGTGCTTGGTCCAGGCGGCGTGTTCAGAGGTTGAATTGGTCTGCCAAGGAATAAGCCTATTGTGCCTTTTTTCAACTGTAGATTTATTATAGCCTTTGATATTATTATTACTATTTCGATCACCAACAGCTGCACGTTCAGTGACGGGCCACATTCCCCATCCCTTATGCCCCGCCCTGATTTTATTGACATAATTTTAATTAGTTCCAAAAGATACATCAATAAATCACGACGGAGAGAAGCTGTAACGTGTCATTAACCTTTGGAACAAGCAACACCTGCCGCTTGCGTGCAACCGCCTCGAACGCCGCTCCAAACATGACAGACAGCTCAGATCCTGCAACTTGAGAGAGTTTGTACGTGTGAAAGAGGGAAATCCCCCCCGTGTGTGATGTGGAGGAAGGAAAAAAGGAGTAAACTACTTCCCCTAAGAGTCGCACGACATTTCGGCCCAAAGCTGTGCGTTTCTGTGGCTTTTATCTGAGTGGGAGGTGGTGGAGCGGCTCTCACGCCATCAGGGCAAACAGTCATAAAACTATTGGTGTTATCAGCCTCATTGGCTCATCCACAAACTAACTGGGTGGATGACGAAAAATTGCCTTGACTAATAAGAGGAAGTGTCATATGAAGAAGTTCAATTTCTGAACAAAGGTTACTGAGGCAAATATAACTATCTGAAAGCAATGACAAAGCACAAAACTGCTGTTTCCGTGGACTGTTTAGTTTTGATTCTTATTTGTTTAACTGTTTATATTTCTTGTTTGTTTGTTTATTTAGATCCCCATTAGCTACTGAGTCAAAGCAGTAGCTATTCTTTCTGGGGTCTTTAACATTTCTTAACAGATATTACATCAAAGCTGTGCAACAATGAAGACAAACACAGAGGTGCACACAAAGGCAAGGCAAGTTTATTTGTGGAGCACAATTCATACACAAGGCAATTCAAAGTGCTTCACAGCTGCATAAAATTACAAGAAAACAGATAAAATCAATCAATAAAACATCAACATAAAGTTAATCAATGACAGTAAAAGGCAAGAGTGCAGATAAAATACTTTCAGTTTTCATATGCACGGGTAAAAAGAGCTGTTTTCAGCCTGGATTTGAACATTGTCAGAGTTGAGGCCTGTCTCACATCCTCATGAAGACTGTTCCAGATTTTAGCTGCATGAAACTGAAACGCAGCCTCACCGTGTTTATTATTGACTCTGGGAACCACCAGGAGACCCCTCCCTGAAGTTCTCAGGGCCCGAGATGGTTCATACGGCTTTAACATGTCAGAGATGGACTTTGGTGCTAAACCATGAAAAGACTTGTACACAAGCAGAGCTGTTTTAAATTCTATTCTCTGAGTGACAGGAAGCCAGTGCAGAGACCGGAGCACTGGACTAATGTGGTCGTATTTCCTGGTTCTTGTCAGGACTCGAGCAGCGTTGTTCTGGAAAAACAAAGTAAACTCAGACATTTGTCAGGGAATCACTCATTTTAAAACATTTGTATCAATTTCATTAAGTTTCAGGCTAGTTTTCCAGCATTTCTGTGACAGAGAATAGAATTTAAAACAGCTCTGCTTGTGTACAAGTCTTTTCATGGTTTAGCACCAAAGTACATCTCTGACATGTTAGAGCCGTATGAACCATCTCGGGCCCTGAGAACTTCAGGGAGGGGTCTCCTGGTGGTTCCCAGAGTCAATAATAAACACGGTGAGGCTGCGTTTCAGTTTCATGCAGCTAAAATCTGGAACAGTCTTCATGAGGATGTGAGACAGGCCTCAACTCTGACAATGTTCAAATCCAGGCTGAAAACAGCTCTTTTTACCCGTGCATATGAAAACTGAAAGTATTTTATCTGCACTCTTGATTTTTACTGTAATTGATTAACTTTGTGTTGTTGTTTTATTGATTGATTTTAACTGTTTTCTTGTAATTTTTTCTGCAACTGTGAAGCACTTTGAATTGCCTCGTGTATGAATTGTGCTCTACAAATAAACTTGCCTTGCCTTGCCTTGCCTATTTCATATTCGGTGACGAAAAGTGCCCCATACCTACTGTGAAATATGGGGTTCACTGATGCCACTGGCTCCAGCAGAATAAAGTGAAGGTCCCGTTAGTGTCCATCTATATAAATAAATGTTGATTTTGATTGAATAAGTAAAGCACTTTCGAAGACAAATTGTGCTGCACAAATGAAATGTCACGTGCCAAAGTTTTGAATCCCGTATTAGGTTAAAGACTTAAGTGTCATGTGCGGTGTTTGTTTGACGTGAGGTAATTACGGAGCTCCATGAGTGTCAGTGATCTGCGGGTGTGACTGTGTGTAATTCAAGTATCTCAGACTTGAGACGTATCATTGAAAAGGCCACACTCAGAAAATCAAAGATATGCAGTATACACAGGATAACATAAATGAGGTCTCTTCTTCCTGAGAGGCGGATCTTCCATAAAAGAAAAGGGCACAAGGTTCAAGCAAAATGTTGTATACGGGATTCAGTATGTTCATTAGTTAGATCATTTGATCTTATCGTATGTTAGCAAGTTAGCAGTTAGCAAGTCAGTCTGGGCAACTTTTTAGAGTCCGCTGGAAATACTAAATAGTGATTTTGAGTTTGTGTGAACAAAAGATGACAATACTAAGGTTTGTTGTGCACTCTGTTTTCTAACTGCAAAAACAAAACACTGCATCATATTTGAAGATACTTTTGGGATTAGAGCACGGCACAGTCAAACCTACAGAGACAGTCCCACCATATGGTGCGACGGTGGAGGTTCGGTCGATGTCATGATATGAGGTCAGAGTCGGCTTTGATTTTGCCACAGCACGAGGTGAACGCGGTGCATTGAACTGAATCAGATTCAAGCAATAGTTGTAATGTGGTGCCCTCTAGTGGTCACTATACAAAAGGTAATCGCACAACAGTCGAAGCTGCTGACTGTAACGAATAAAGTAATGTGTAACTTAGTTACTTTTAAAATCAAGTAATCAGTAAAGTAACTAAGTTACTTTTTAACCTGTTATCTGACACCGTAGGGTTAGGAAGAGTTAGCAATTATGCATATCCAAATCTCAAAGCTAGTTTAGCTTACAGCCTAGATGCCAGTGTGATACCTCATTTGAAATCCAAGACCTTGTACTTTTCAAAGTATCTGCTGCAACACTGACTGTAGCGGCTAAATTGTGCTAATAGCCACTATTGGTTGAAGGTGTACAGAAGCTGTTGGAGCACGCACGTCTTCCAAAATACCAAAAGAGTCCCGTGAAGTTACTAAAACAAATTTATTTGGCTCACCTTTGCCTTAAATCATAACACACAAAGAACTTTTACAATGGACCAATAGACACATTCATAGGACTGTCAAAATGGCTCCTGGACACCGGCCCCTAATTGTTTGGGTCAGGAGCAAACAATTACATTTCAAATAAATGAAAGGAGCCATTAGTGCTATGCTCACCATTAACATTTGATTCTATTATTAAAATTGCAATTACGCAACAAAAATCCATGGTACATTCCACATTATGTATATGTCAAGTTAACCAACACAAAACTTTGTTGTAAGTCATTTTCCACAAGATTTCACCATATTTTCTTACACAAGCTCAAACAAACAAGTCTACTTGTGGCCCTCTTCCACTACCCGTACATAACAGGTATGAAGCAACTGTGCCCCTTTCACCTTTTTCTTTTCTTTTTGAATTTCCCCTCCCTGCTCCCTCTTCAGCGCCCTCTTCTCCGTTCAGGCCCTACGTGCCACCGGGCACAGTTTTAGATGCGCTCAGGTCATCTGCAGTTCAAGATAGCACGGATTTCCTCCTGATAAAAGCAGCCTGCAATGCATCTCGACTCAAACACCAGCAAAAGGCTTATAGAACTAGTTTCTGAACGTTGTGCGTACGTACTCCCTAGATCCACGATTAAATATTTTTGCACAGACTTTCTCTTACGAAGCGCAGGTGATCTGAGACACAGGGCCACACACACGTAGATGTGAGATTTTATCAAGTCCGGGGGAATGTAGGGACCGTAGTCTAAAAAAGAGAAAGCAACAGAGGGAGGCTGGCAACCTGCAGCTACACAGGACAAACAAACACTAACAGAGCAGACCAGGGAGAGGGGGCCGGCGCGGGGACAAAGTGTGCAAAAGGATACAAAAACTGGATTTGAATCAGGAAAATGCATTGGTCGATAAAAAGTATATTAATCAGCATTAATCGCAAGACAATAATAATTATGTTTACATGTAAAGTCCTAACTAAACACTCATTTGAGGTCTGACTCAGTGTGTTTGTCCCTCTGCACGTAGCCAGCCTTCAGACTGAAACATGGAGCCTCTCTGTCTGATCAAACTCGATACGCTCCCTTCAGCCTTAAGTAAACCACGGGCCCTCATACTCCCGCCTCTGATTCAGTCCAGCCCTCACTCTCCATACAGGTGCAACTTTCATACATCGCTGTTGTGCAGAGGAGCATCTGAGGGGGCGGCGAAACGTGGGACCTCCCAGCGTCGACGAGGGATGAAGTCCAAGCCTGGATTCACCTGAGCGATCCTGGCCGAGCAGTGAACCCGAGGAGAGAGAGAGGGAAGGAGAGACAGACAGTTAGAGAGAGGGAGAGATTTAGAGGGAGAGATTTAGCGATATCAATGCCATTAATAATTGTACCTTTTGATTTGATTCTTTTTTGTGGATGTGGAAATGAAGCCAACTCTCTCTCTCTCTCTGAGCCAGCACCAGCTCCAGAACAAATGGGCTGAGGGTATAGCTTGAGATTTTTGGTTGGGTTGAGGTGAAACTGACAATCTGACTGCAGGGTTAGCAGGTTTTATTGGGCCCATGTCCCAGTAAAACCTGTCGTTTGTAGAAGACGAGGATGACATAAATCAGAGGTTCTCAACCGTTTTCACTTGCGAGCAATGGACAAGGAAAGCCCTTCTCTTTGGTCCTCACATTGCTGTAATGCCAGAGGTGACTCCAAAAGACACTTGGTAAACAGGATTCCTAGCTTTGGGGCCTCGTTTAAACTGCTTAAAAGCCTGGCTCCAAAGGGTTTTTCTTTTTCTGAAAATTGCTTCGATGTCTGTGTCGGCTCTCAGTCGTACAGAAGGTGTCCATCTTCAACAAAGGTTCTTGAGTCATCGTCTGCACTCTGTAGTTGAAGTGTCAAGCGTTTCGCCTCTCTTTCAAAAGGCTTCGTCAGCGCACTCTTGGTTAAGTCGTCTAATCCTCAAATGAAGGATCTTCATCACGTGGTTGTGTTGTTCTCTGCTGTATATCCCTTTTAAAGTGTTTAGGGATCAGTCTGTTCTGTCTGCATTTAAGATTGAACCTGAGGTGGTTTCTCGCGTCTGCTCGTTTTCTGGTGGTCATCTCCAGTCTGCGAGCCAAACGAAGGCCAAACGTTCGACACTTCAACTACAGAGTTCAGAAGACGACTCAAGAACCTTCATTGAAGATGTTTTGACCCATGTTACAACCATATTTTTAACCACGCTGGTTTTTGTATATTAGAAATAAAAAGTGGAAGGCTAAATCTATGATTGACCGGCTCTAGAGCTCTGTGGAGAATCGTAGCCTAAGGAACAGGCTTCGTAGGAGGAGATTGAGCAGCCATGTTAATTTCACAGACCACTCGGGATCATGACTATGAATGGGGCTGAATGGAAAATTGGTTTTCTCTTTTATCTTATTGGCCATACCACCTTTGCTCTGCCTGATCCCGTCAGACCTTGGAAGCTAAGCAGGAAGGGCCTGGTCGGTACTTGGATGGGAGACTGTTTGGAAACACCAGGAAGCCTAGTGAATGTAGTGAGTGAGTGAGTGGTCGGAGGGGCCGATGGCGCAGAGTTGTTGCCTCGCTTCCGTCAGTCTACCCCAGGGCAGCTGTGGCTACAATAGTAGCTTACCACCACCAAGTATGGAGTGAATGAATAGTGCAATGTAAAGCGTCATTGAGTGTCCAGAAAAGCGCTATATAAAACTAATGCATTATTATTATTATTACCAATATTTATCTTCTTTAAAAATGTAGAAACATCTGAATCTGTAAATATATAAGAAATTGAATTCTTATTTGGGTTGTGGCTTGAAACCCTCGGATTATGGTGGCTCCTGACAGCATCCTGAAAATTGATATGGAAAATAATGAGGGGTGAGGGCATTTATATGACAGATGTGAGCGGGGATTGGTTTGGCATATGTGCAATGAGCCAAAAAGTTCATATCTCCATTTTCTTCAAACCTAGATCACATTTTTATCACAATTCATGAATCGATCTGCTGCTTCTGAAGTTCACGCGTCACTGTGATCGAGGAGGGAGTGGAGAAATGTAAAACCTGAAATTACTCTCAATATCCAACGACTTTGGGTGACTTCTGTAGGCTCAAAATGTATTGCTGGAGTAAAACGTGTTGCAGTGCATTTGGGTAATTAACTGTTTATTTTAAAATGCACTTAACTTTCATTTCCCTTCACTGTGACGTTGCAGAATGAGATAAGACTCACATGAGGCCAATAAATCAGTCAGCGCAGGCCGAAGCGGATGTGTCAGAATGTGTTCACGAGCCTTATGTCAACGTTTACTACAAGGAAACACGACTCTGGGCTTTGGCACGAAAAAGAAGTGACATCAGGCTGTCATGTGCTTTAATATCATACATTTTTTACAACATATGAGGGTTATGAGCGGAGGAGTTTACCCAAGTCAGAGCCGACACGGAATTGTGTCGTGTCAAGATTGACTCATTGTTTAAAAAGAGCAACCACATGTTTATTTAAAGCGTAGAAAAGAGGATGAGTCTTGTGAAAAATTATTGTTTCATAAAATGCTGTTAGAAGTTGAGAATTGAGAATCAGGGTAGGCAAGTTATGAATCTGTCCCTTGTCTTTTAATGCACCATTCAGCATAGGAACACCATCTACAAAATCAGCTGTTGGGGCAGCTGGGTGGTGTTTTGTTGGTGGGGAGCTACTGCCCTCTTCAACTGGCCCGCTCTACACCCTAGCTTTTTAACGCACCTCACTATGCAGGGCTTACATCATACTTCACACATAACTCAATTAAATAAATAAATAAATAATAATAATAATAATAATAATAATAATAATAATTAAACTCAAATACAAATTATATTGAGGATGGTAATGACAGCTGGAATATAATAAGTATTAATCCTTTTTAATGCATTACACTATGTAGGGCTTTCATAATACATTATACATGAAAAAAAAAAAGAATAAAATAAATTTAAAAAAAAGAGGAAATTGTACACAAATTGATATTATACTGAGGATGGTAATGACAACTGGGAAGTAGCAAGATCACGAAGTATAATATGTACTGCATAGTAACGTGCCTTTATAACATAAAAATAGTGACTTCCGGTAATGTTACTAAGGTTTGGCATTGGTAACATGCTGAAATATATTATATTAAGGGTTTGCCTTTTGTTACTTGCTTTGTACTAAACATCGTACATGAAACGAGATCGTGGTTGTTCTCTGGGCTTGTTTCTGTTTTCTATATGAACATTTCAAACAATGCTTTGTATTTTGGTCTGTGTTAAAAAAGCTGCTTTGAAGTGTAACTGGTTCTCCTTTGACATTGATGAAAATCTAAATATGATGCTGCTAATTGTATGATTGATAATGTAATTGCAATAGGATAAAGTTATTATTATAGTTCTGTCATGTAATTTCTTTATGTAGATGCTATATTGTAAATGTTGTATTGATTTTGGGGGTGGGGCTTATAAGCTCTTGCTTCAGCCCACTCCTTTTGAGCAGAATGTTTACTGCTCAAATAAACTAATACACTAAAAACTAAAACTAAACTAAGTTAAATCTCTCCTAAAAGTTACATGAGTGTTTGTGCTTCAGTGAACGTAACTTTTAACGTGATGTAAAAGTGTTTATGTTCTCGGTTTTAGGTCGATAATCCAATCAGAAAGCAGATGAGTCCCACACTTGTGTTGCCAGATCCCATTCAACTGTTTCTAGTTTGGAAATGGACTCTCTTCTTCTTCTTCTTCTACAATCCCAGCCACTGTCCCCAATCAAGTCCTTTTAGAAATATAGTGCAGCCTCTTGTGCAGAGATCCGGACCCACGCCGGACCCGAACCTTGGATCCAAACTTTGGACTTGACCGTGAATCCCCTCAGACGAGCAGCTTCATGTGCTCTCCCTCTCCCTCTTTGTCTCTGCACCAGAGCGGTAATAACTACAGCCCAGATGAACAGAAGGAGAAAGTGCTGCCCCTGAGCTCCTTGGCACTTTTAATTTTTTTTAAAACAGCCGTGGAGTGACTGAAATACATCTCGCTAAAGTTTTAAAACTGAGATACTAATTAAATCTGCACGCGTGATCGCCCTGTCAAACACCTGGACTAAGCCTGGACCACAGTGAACAAGGCTCAGTATGTTGAACTGAGCAAAAAGGAGAAACACATCATCACTGAACTGGCACATTGTGTACATAATAATAGGCTGTATGCATTCGGATATTTAATATGTTACAAGAGATCCTAACCCGGAGAATGAGGACACAATATTGTGAATTTTATACAATTTGAATGCCTCATAACAATATTGTAATGCCTTAAATGCAACAAATCTGCATTTATCAGTCAGTCAATTTAAAAAAAAAAACATTAGATGAAGCAGAGGAATGGAGTGAAACTTGGATATTCGACATATTGGGCAAAATAAATACTGAAAATGTCATCAACACTTAGCTTTTGTGTGTTTAATCAATGGCATAAAAGATCAAGAAATGTAGGTTTGATGCCGACTTGAAACAACAGTAAAGCTTTCCAGTGACATTTAAGGCCTTCATTTTGGCACAGTTCCTTTAATGAGGTGGATAATATTCATTCTCTTTGTAAACACTATCTAAATGGGTGGGACGCGGGACAAAGCAGAACGAGGTGACGCTACTTTTTTATTATGCCAGATTGTTTTGAAGCCATTTATTTGCAAACATCAATGTGGGATCTTTCCCCGTGTTGTCAATTAGAGGATCATTGTTATTTGCACCATAATTGCAACACTGCAGACGTGACGTTCAGTGTGGACATGACTCATGACTGAATGGTCTTGTAAATCGATGATTACATTGAAGTATGTCATGTTTATCCTCGATACCTCTCCGTGTCCTCTGATCAGAGACTGACTGAAAGACCAGACGAGGATGACAATCTTGACTGGAAAAGGTTCATCAGAGACAACGACACGGCCACCGAACTAACTGTGGGTTTCTGCAGTTTGTCAGGTTTAGGTTCAGCAACATTATGTGCCCAAACAATGACATCATTGACGACCTGAACATCCTGAATGACCAAGTTATTCCATCAAAGGATTTTCTTCTTCCCTGATGGCACGGGCGTATTCCAAGAAGACAGTGCCAGGATTCATCGGGCTCACATTGTGAACAAGTGTTCCAGGGAGCATGAGATGGATCAGCCACCACAGAGTCCAGATCTTAAAGGGGGGTATTATGTAAAATCGACTTTTTCAAGCTTTATATCATGTTATTATGTCATTCCCTCATTAAACACATGCCTGGAGTGTTGCCTGGCTCATTCACATATTTTTGAGTAATCAGTAAAAACTTAGACGGCAGCCATTTTAGGTGTAGCTATGCCTCAGTCCTCCTAGGAACGCCCCCACCTCCTGGAGACGCCTCTGGACCTTTCGTCACCAGCCAAGCCACCAACCACTGCTCCTCAGCTCAGCAGAGCCCCCTCCCCGCACAGTAGTGTTGTTTAGATGCCACAGCAGTGTGCTGAAGGGGGTGTGTCGGAAAGCTTCTTAAAGAGACAGAGGCCTATTTCAAGACGTTCAGTACAGCCATTTTGAGAGAGCAATTTTATTCAAGGCAGTTATTTTAATTTACTGCATATACAGACCAACAGAAGGTTACGTCATCATTGTAGTATGCTATAGACTGGTGCTATGTGATTGAAAAAAGCATAATACCCCCTCTTTAAAGTGCATAATATGACACATTTTTTGCTAAAACATCCATCCATTCTTCTTCTTCTGCTTTATCCGGGGCCGGGTCCTGGAGGCAGCAGTCTGAGCAGAGATGCCCAGACTTTCCGATCCACGCACACCTTCTCCAGCTGTTCTGGGGCGACCCCGAGACGACACCAGGCCAAAACATAGTTGACACAATTATATTTAAGATTTAGCTAAACATTTGTACCCACCTTTCTTTAGTTTGACCATTTTTGTGATGTTCATAGCTTCACTTCCTTATTGGGCACTGACAGGAAGTGACATAGATAGAGGCAAACAATTTTAATGGTCACACTCTCCATCATCAATAAAAGATCTTGGGGAAACATTATTCCAAAGCTGGATTTCTTTTGACATTACAAAGGCTTATTGTTTTGTTATATTATGTGACTTCATTTGCACAGGAATGGATGGATGGACAGATAGATAATTTTCCAACTTTCCTCCTCTGCTTGATAATAGGGTAGTGTGGAATTTACAATAGCGGACTTAAAGCAGTACTAAGTAACTTGTTTGCCTTAATAAATCCTTTCCGTAGTCCCTCTGGGGTAATACAAGTATTAATGGGATGATTGGGGGTCTTTCATCTCCCCTGGTGTCTCTGGCCAGAAAACCACACTTGCAACTTTCCTGCCATCGGACCGGAGCAACCAATACACACTAATGGACTCACGAAGAAGAAGCTAACAGGCTAATGGGCAAAGCTAACTGCGGGCTTGCGCCACTTAAACGGTATTTACAGTCAAGTTGAGTGAATTTTTTAAATTTCCATTGTGTAATTGGATGTACAATATCCCTCTGTCCCTTGTCTTTCTGTCAGTGTAGTATTACTCTGACGGACAATGAATGAGTAAAAATAACGCAACATGCTACGACACCTGCAGTGGCGCTTATGGCCTCTAGGGCATGTGACTTAGTACTGCTTTAAATCAGGGTTCATTTTTAGCTGAAAGAACTAAAGGGGTGTGCAAACTTTGACACCTACTGTATGAATTTGTAACAAAATAAAAAGCATTGAAAAGGTGACAAAAACGTAATGAAAATGTGACCAAAAAAACCATGAAATCGTGATAAAATGCGATAACAAAAATAAGTAGATCAGTTTTGTAGGCCTTAGCTTTCAAATGAGGCGTTACACTGGCCTATAGGCTGTAAACTCTCCAGTCAAGGGAGAGAAGTTTCAGGGGTTAAATAAGAATGTCACGATTAAAGGAAGCGATTGATTTCAGTGAAACAAAAACACCCCCAGTGATTTTGAAACTATAGCGTGACATAATGGTTTTTATATTTCGCACGCATCTTTCTCTTGCACTTGGACGCACGCCTGGAAAGCACCGACTCATCCAAAAAGTCACGAGAAGTTACGACATTTAAAAACAGAGGGACTTTTTCACAAAGGTTAGAAATGTATTTCGAAAGAATCAGTGTTCAATCAACACAAGCACTGCTGGGCTTCTTTGTGTCTTCCTTATATTTTATTGTACCCTGTATCTACTAGAGATAGATACAGGGTTTACAATTGAATATAGTACAAATCTATTTAAAAAAGTGTTTGGAAAGTGCAGCTTCAAAAACACAAAAATTGAGCCCGAGTTCCCCTTCGTACGGCAACACGGTGGGGACAAAAGCTCTTTCTCCTTGTAAGTCAGTTCACTTGACAGTACATCTCCACAGCGCCACCTCCTGTTCATAAAGTGCGTTCATAAAGTGATTTAAAATGAACCAAAACGTTTCCAAATTGTACTTCGGACCCCTAGAAATATAAAAGTAGAACGTTTTCCTCTCTGAAACTAATCATCTCTTCTTGCTGATTGACTGGTTCCTCGTGTCGGCTGTGGACACGTTTTCACCTGAACACATGTTGCTGACAGGACTCGGAAGCAGAGGAGGTCTGGGTATGACATGAAGTTTGTTGACACTGAAGGTTTCGTTCGCCTGTATTTGTAAATGTAGGTCAACCTGCAACAAATGAATTCAAAGAACAAGATCTGCTGCAAAATGAACTTAAAGCAGTACTAAGTAACTCTTGCCCCTAGAGGCCATAAGCGCAACTGCAGGTGTCTTAGCAAGTTACAATTTTTTAACTTATTAAATGTCTTGGAGAGTAAATACTACGCTGACAGAAAAGGTGAAGGGAGAGAGGGGTGTTGTACATCCAGTTATACAATGGAAATAATTTTTTTCACTCAAACTTGGCTGTAAATACTGTTTAAAGTGGCGCTAGCCCGCAGTTAGCTTTGCCCGTTAGCCTGTTAGCTGCTTCTCCGTGATTACATTAGTGTGTATTGGTTGCTCCGCCCCGGTGGCAGTCAAGTTGCAAGCATGGTTTTCTGGCCAGAGACACCAGGGGCAGATGAAAGACCCCCCAATCATCCCATTAACACTTGTATAACCCCCAGAGGGACTACGGAAAGGATTTATTAAGGTAAACACGTTACTTAGTACTGCTTTAAAGAGGTTTTTTTTTTTTTTTTTTTTTTATAAGGGCAGGCAATGCAGTTTTATATTCTTCATATTTAATTTTTTTTTTTTAATTTTTATTATGTCTCATTTTTGTCACATTTTGTCACATTATGGTCACAACGTTGTCACATTTTTGTCACATTTTGTCACATTGTCACATTTGTCAAATCATGGTCACATTTTTGTCACATTATGGTCACTTTTTCATCTCATTTTTATCACTCTTTTGTTTCTTTTTTCACCATGTGTACCTACTACACCCAGTAGAAAACAAAGAAAAGAAAAGAAAAGAAAAAAGAATGAAAAATAAGATAAAACACGAGCGTAGTTAAATGATAAACAAAAGCCGCAAAAGAAAAAGTAAATACAAACTTTTTGTGGGGTGGTTAAATTTCCATTGTCTCTAACATTGAGGGTCGCCACAGGTCCTCAAATTCTTTCATTTTGTTCTTTAACCTTGCAGTTACTTTTTCCATATTTAACACGTCTTTCATTCTATCCCACCATTGCTTTGCACGAGGTGGTTGTGGTTCAAGCCGGCAGACTCATTTGTTTTGCTATTATAATTAACATTCTAATAATTTTCCTTATTTTTATTGTAATGCTTTGGGGGATAATACCCAACAAAAACAATTGTACGTCTAAATCAATTTTTACATTAGCAATTCTTTCTATTTGTTTTTTTTACGTTTTCCCAGTATTCTTTGAGTTTAGGGCAGTCCCAGAATATGTGTATATAGTCTCCTACTTGGCCACAACCCTTAAAGAGGGGGTTTTATGCAAATGTTGTGCAAAAAGTCCCCCGTCCCCCCCCCCAATGTTACAATGGCAAGGCAAGGCAAGGCAAGTTTATTTATAGAGCACAATTCATACACAAGGCAATGCAAAGTGCTTCACAGTTGCAGAAAATAACAAGAAAACAGATCAAATCAATCAATAAAACATCAACATAAAGTTAATCAATGACAGTAAAAGGCAAGAGTGCAGATAAAATACTTTCAGTTTTCATATGCACGGGTAAAAAGAGCTGTTTTCAGCCTGGATTTGAACATTGTCAGAGTTGAGGCCTGTCTCACATCCTCATGAAGACTGTTCCAGATTTGAGCTTTAGCCTCAGCGTGTTTAGTCCTGACTCTGGGAACCACCAGGAGACCCCTCCCTGAAGTTCTCAGGGCCCGAGATGGTTCATACGGCTCTAACATGTCAGAGATGGACTTTGGTGCTAAACCATGAAAAGACTTGTACACAAGCAGAGCTGTTTTAAATTCTATTCTCTGAGCGACAGGAAGCCAGTGCAGAGACCGGAGCACTGGACTAATGTGGTCGTATTTCCTGGTCAGGACTCGAGCAGCAGCGTTCTGGATGTACTGCAGCTCTAACAGCTTGTTTAGAAAGGCCAGTGAGCAGCCGTTACAGTAGTCTAACCTGCTGGAGACAAATGCATGGATGAGTCTCTCTAAGTCTGGTTTTGACACTATTCCTCTGATCTTAGCAATGTTCTTCAGATGGTAAAAAGCTGATGACGTTATTGCTTTGATGTGGCTGTTTAAGTTCAGGTCTGAGTCCATGATTACTCCTAGATTTCTAACTTGATTTTTTGGTTTAGAGAGAGAGACTCAAGGTGACTGATAACACAATGTTGTTCTTTCTTCAAAAACAGACCTGGAGCTGCGTGTCTAACCCCTTTGAGTAATCTTTGAACCTTCTGCAGTCGCTGTTTTTGACAAAAAACACACAGCGTCTATCAAAACACTTTAGAATCTGCTTTATGGAAACATCAAAGCTAAACTATATGATTTGTGGCAGCTGTTTTTAGATCAATATTGCATTTTCTGACCAACAAAGTGATAAATAATATTGATATTATTACCAAATACCTGCAAAAAGCACAATGCCCCCTCTTTAGATTTTGTTTTTGTTATGTATTGTAACTTTTTTCCACTTAAATAAGAAACCATTTCATTTTTTCAGCGTCAGCAAAAAGAAATGTCTCTGTGGGGAGTTTCGTGGGAGGTGACCTGCAGAGACGTCCTGGTTCCTCCCAGTAGCTGCTCTTGTTGGTTTAATCAGTGTCTGTCTCTTTATTTAATTGCATTGAAGCAGTCCCACATTCACAGATGCAGAACTGCCTTTAGATTTGGTATCGATGCCACAGAGAGAACGCCCAAGGTGCAGCTTTGTCATCTGTAATTATATTAGTAACATGCAAGTAGTGGACTATTTCAGAGTAACCTTGACAAAAGTGGACGTAAGCCAGAAAAGAACAACCTGAAACTGAGCGACATGAGGGAACACCACTCTGTCGCTGAGCTTCAGGATGTTTGCAGTTTCAACATCCTCATAGTGGCATTTATTTGTCACAAGCTTTTTGGCTCAGAGGATTTTTTCTATTATAAATTATTGTGATTTATTGTTATACAGTGCTTATCCGTACACTCAAAGTTGCTTTACACATTTTTGCATTTTACTCATTCATTTCTCATAACAAACCTGAACCTAGACAGACAGTCAAGGCTTTATTAATAGTATAAGTAATTGGTGCCGCACATGCACAAAACCTTTTTCTGAATTCTCTTCACCAGAACACAAATAGCATTCTATAGTTTCATTCTTCTTTTTTGTTTTATTTTGTTTAGTTATCCCAAACCTTTTGGAGACACTTATGAAAAAGGCTTGTTTTTTGTTAAAGAGGGGTATTATGCTTTTCTCAATCACATAGCACCAGTCTATAGCATACTACAATGATGACGTAACCTTCTGTTGGTCTGTATATGCAGTAAATTAAAATAACTGCCTTGAATAAAATTGCTCTCTCAAAATGGCTGTACTGAACGTCTTGAAATAGGCCTCTGTCTCTTTAAGAAGCTTTCCGACACGCCCCCTTCAGCACACTGCTGTGGCATCTAAACAACACTACTGTGCGGGGAGGGGGCTCTGCTGAGCTGAGGAGCAGTGGTTGGTGGCTTGGCTGGTGACGAAAGGTCCAGAGGCGTCTCCAGGAGGTGGGGGCGTTCCTAGGAGGACTGAGGCATAGCTACACCTAAAATGGCTGCCGTCTAAGTTTTTACTGATTACTCAAAAATATGTGAATGAGCCAAGGCAACACTCCAGGCATGTGTTTAATGAGGGAATGACATAATAACATGATATAAAGCTTGAAAAAGTCGATTTTACATAATACCCCCCTTTAATATGATTGTTCTATTATAATTATCTATTCATTACAAAAAATTCTGAACATATCCAAACACGAAATGATCGCACACCAGGTGTATTGCAGGAGGAACCTCTAAGTAAAGTAAGTAAATTAACGATTTTTCACCGCGATGTTACATGGCTAGAAGGACCAGCCAGGAGTCGTGTGAAAGCTTCAAATTTCCAGTTTCCGACACAAAAGAACGCAAGTCTCTATCACTTCTGTTCCAAAGTTATGTCCGGCAGTGTTGTCGTAAACGGTTCAAAAACTGAAGCACAATTCGAATTCAGCGCAACCTGCAGTAGATGGTGCCCACATGTCCATGAAACACAGCTGATCACATTATGCTGAAAGGTGATTCTGACCATGAATGCAGGTCTGGAGAAGGGTCCTGGACACTGAACTGCAGGCTGCCGTAGCCAAGGATAGGCTGAATGCAGAGGACGCATTGCTCTAAATGCAAGGACAATAAACGCTTTAGCCTCTCTTCACTGACTGCAGACCCAGCTCTAGTTCTTGAGTTAGGTTTGGACAGGAGTACCGAGTCTATTGTGCATGTTTTAGGTTTTGCATGCTTAGCTGTATGTGAAGTTCAATTCCAACTGGGTCAGATGTGACCAGACGAATGTCAGCCTGTAATTATGTTCTTCTGCAAACAGCTCACAATCCGATGACCAAATCTGTGAAACATGAATGTGATGCTTGTTAATTGGAGCGTCTCTGCCCTTGTTTATGACCTACATTATCTTACATAATTAACCTTCGTGACAGTGACAGGTGCACAGTAGTTCTCAGGATCTTGCACAAACAAAACGAGTTTCAGCCGGCCATGCCAAAAATGTGTGGCTTACACACAGTACTATGGCACGGCTGACAAAACAATCACTGCTGCGCCTAGAGCTCTGCAGGTTCCATTCATGAGATTCTCAAGACTCGATTCACAAAATGAGCCCAGAGGAGGATAAATCAGATTCAGATTTTTCCCTCCATTTACATCATAGGCAACCTTTTCTATTTATTTATTTATTATTTATTTAACAGGGACACTGTACATTAATCAACATTTCTGTAAATGCACCGGAATTAGTCAAAAGCAAAAAGCTATTTTTCATCCGTAGTCCCTGGACAGATGTAAACAGTCTCCCTAAGACAATAAAACATTCAAGGTCGGTGCAATAAAATACAAAGTAGGACACAGTCACTACTATACAGGTTAAATACAAATACAAAACAGTGCAAACAATAAAAGAGTCATATGATACAGACGGGGTCCTTGAGTGCCAAACAAATAAAATGTATTATTATAATAGTAAACTATACATAAAGATGCAAGTCAAAGGACACTGCCAACATTCCACAAACACGTCTTTAAAACATTAGCCACATAAGTTTGATTACCTAAATTAAGAAACTAAAAAGCATTGTTGCATCAAAGTATTCAAAAAGTAAACGTACAAAAAAAGTAAAATGCACTAGTCACACAATAGCCTATTTGCAATAACTTTTTATCAACATTAAATATTTCAAACCAGACTATTGGTCAAAAATGATACAATATTAGGGCTGTTACCATGGCAATTAACAGATTTAAGCTAATATGTAAATCATTTGAATGCGCTAGACATAGAAACAAAAAGGAGAAGCGGCGTTCGATCCTAATGTAAACGGACAGTTAGAAAGTCGGCTAGTCCGGCGGCTTTCCAGAGTCCATTAGCATTAGCCTGCTCAATGTATTTTTCCTATAGCCATTAGCATCAGCAGTCAGTCATTGCAAACTATATATTTTATAGTTTATTGTGGGATGTTTTAAATTTAAAAGTTAAGTTTAAAGCGGCATTCGATCCTAACGCAGTAGGACAAGTAAATCGGCTGGTCTTCGAAACCTTTCAAAGTCCGTTAGCCTGCTCAGTGTATTTTTCCTATAGCCGTTAGCATTAGCCACCAAACATCGCAAATTATGAGCGATCCAGATGCTTTCAGCTGTTTCAGGTCAAAGCCTCATTAGAAATCATTAATGAATGTACAAACCTTTTGAAATTTTACTTTAGATACAAATTTGCATCTAAAAGTGCCCCCTGAGCTAAATGCTAAATCAAATTATTTAATGTTTTGCTTTTGTGGGGTCAGACTCACATCCAAAGGCGACTAAACATAATCTCATAAGATGTTAATAATAAAGAAATCACAGAAATTATACAAATGCTATGAAAAGGACAAAACATACCTCTCTATATGTTAGTATTGTGCCTGTCTTCCCTATTCATTAATGGGGATAGGTGTTCAAAAGCATTAGTAAATGTACCTATATTTACCTGCTTACTAACCATTTTAAAGCCCATCTGTAATCTTCAAATTGCAAACACAATTGGCACAAGGATGTGACTCTGCTGTTAGGTTTACCAAAATTACAGCCTTTGGTCGTGTGCCCTGAAGTTAAATCCCACTGAAGGAGTATGTTTGCTTAAGTAACCACTATGTTTTCATGCGCCTCAAGACAGTGGCGGTGTGTAAATAACTAAAAAGCCGGCTTTTGTGTGCGTTGACCGGTTTGCCTCGTGCCTGAGATGCAGCTGGTCCTGACGGCTTTTGTTCGAGGTTTGACAGCGGCTGCAGAGATGATGGAGAGCTCCACTTCACTCCGATCTGCGAACACTTAAACCCAAAGCCACAGCAGGAGGCTTCCAGATCTGTGCATGAAAAGAAACAGCCAACACAGCTCCAGAAATGTCACTAGTTTGATGATTTAATATTTTTGCTGTCCTCAGGTATTTGATAGTAATTTTAAACAGGTCTCAATCACTGCATTTTGTTGGTTGGAAATAATATCAATTTTTTTTCTATTTTCTTGAATCGATATGATGCTGATACAGTACTTTAAGGGTCATTTTAGTTGACTGACCATTTCATATGAGTGAATATATTTCAATGGATATACTGTACATTTCCAAAACAGGTTACTTTATAATATTCATATGCAGGCTGCGTTCACTCTGACTCTTTAAATGTTCATGTTAAATGAATTACAGGTCCCGAATGACTGCAGTGCATTGTGGGTGCTGCTGAGAAGGTGATCGGCTGTAGGCTGCCATCTTTTGAGGACCTATACACCTCCAGGACCCGGAGGCGTGTAGGTTGGAGCTGACCCGTCTCACCCTGGACACGGACTCTTTCTGATTCTGATACCCCTCTGTATTTTCTATACACGGGGATATCAGTCTGGGCAGGGCGCCCTCATTCGCCGCTCAAGGCAAACTCAAACGGATCCCCTCAATAACAATCTACGTACGGGAGAGCCAAGAGTTTTTTTTCCAATCGGCGGTAATGACAAAAGAACACATCGACGGTAGGTGACTTTTGTGATTCATAACCCTGTTCTAATATTAACGCAGTACCGCAAATAACAATGACACAAACAAAACACGCCCTTCGCTGATTGGTCCACTTCCTGTTTGTTTGCGTATGTTCCGCTATGGAAATTTATACTTCAGGACCTGTACACTTCCAGGATCCGGAGGCATGTAGGTCGGATCACAGCTGACCCGTCTCACCCTGGACACGGACTATCAAATTGTCGTCGTCTTTATCATAGTTTAAATGTAATCTTATGCATGCCCTTATAGTCTTGTAGTTTTCAATTTTTAATAGTCATTATTCTTCTAAGTAATGTGTTATATGTTTTATTTTTCATGTTACACGATGTAACCGGAAAAAAAAATCCTAGTTGTGAATGGCCAATAAAACTATTCTGATTCTGAGGGACAAACAGAACAAACTGTCCCTGATATGGGTGGGTCAGGCCAATTCTGTTCTGCTGTGAGGTGTTTCGGTGCAGGACAATGTGTCAATAACTGCCGCCGCACCTTTATTTTGCATCTGCATATTAGTTGAAAAGTTTGGTGTCAGTATATTGATGCTACGGAATTGATCCATCCAAAGTTGCCCTTGGCTCGCCTCCTGGTTCATGTGTTGCAAATCGCATTTGTTCTTGTAAGACTCACTTCCTCTCCATCAAAACAAAAAGCAAAGCCTCTATATTTCCCTGGATCCTCAACCGGATTTTGAGAATAATAATTGGTAAAAATGTCTTTCTTGAACTTTTCTCCTTGCAAAACTCCCGGACCTTCTGAACAATAGCGTTATTTCTTACACCAATGGATCAAGTGAACTTTGTTTCCACGGTGACAAAGTCCTCCCTTCAGTGATTTACCATTTTAATAAGCTCCCTGTCGTGTGAGGTGTTGAGTATAGCTATGGACCTACAGCTCCCACAGAGAAGACCATTCAAACTATGCAGAAACCTCACGCAGGATTCACATTCCTCTGCCCTGACTGCAGTTACCATTCCAACACCCCCCCCCCCTCTCCGACATTGAGGTCAATTGTCGGAGTGGGGGCGCATCCCATAACTAGAACTAACTCTAACCTTACCTTAGCCCTAACCTTAAGGATAGTGGAGTTTACAATCACGGGTATCAAATGGGGATATCAAAAAGTGTCGGATTGACAGGACGTCGCAATGGAGGAGTGTCGGAATGACGGGTCGACCCCCCTGACTGCGATAAGAGCCACTGACAGACTTTTATCAGCTAAACTCTGAGCTCAAACACAAGACTTTATTGTAGTGGGAGAGGCCTGGACCCTGGACTCAAACGAGGTCTTGTAGAAAAGGAAAGTGGAACTAAAGTCTGCTGACAGCCAAGAGCTACGAGCGGCACGTCACGGTTCGTAGATGTTTTTCCTTCTCTCTCCAGTCGGAGTGCCTTGAATCATCCTGGTGAACAGCAGGAAGTCTCTCCATCTCCTCCTGTGCCTTGTTCAGGAGACGGCCCCAGGTGAGGTTATCCTCCATTTCAGCCTACTTCAGTTTGCCTCCAGGATTTCAGAAGAAGACTGTTTTGGTGAATGCATCCGGAGTGTCTGGTTTACATGCAAAGTCTATGGTGGACAATACATGCAGATCGTAGCAAGATCCCGTGGTGTGGCAAGAGCGACCAAAGTGGCAGACACTAGAGTTGGGAAATCTGAACTTTTAGGATAATTTGCAGGGGGTAAGCAAATAAAGAGCTTTCCCCAAAAGTGAAGAAGGAGCTGAAAGCAGCCGCAGATGTAAACAGTCATATTACCTGATAAGTGGAAGCTCTGCACACCTGAGAAGGCGACAGGTGCGTGAAAGAATAGATTAGTTAACTTGAAAAAAAAGCTCCCGTACACTGTCTCACTCTTTTACTTGGCTATTATAAGCTTTGGCTTCCTCCAGCGCAGCTTCCTCTGCTCCACAACACTCTTTAACCATCTTCTCCTTTGTCTCTTCCTTGTTTCCTGTAGCTCCTCTTGTGACGCCTCCACTGTGCTGCAGGTGTGGAGGCTCTTGGTGCCTCTTCGGTGTTTCAGAAGAAGAACTTTGTTGGTCTCAAATGTCTTTAGCTCATACGCTAAAGACAAGAGCTAATTTTAGTGGCTGGATCTGCGCTGGGAATGTGTCTGGGCCCATGATACAGAGGATTCCCATCGGAGAAAACGACAGCTCTAGATCCAATTGATAATGTGAAGACAAAAAATAGACACTAATTTAGCCAATAAAACCACAAACTACATAAAACAATATTTGACAGGATTTGACGGGACGCTTCAAACACATGGTCTGAACGCACTATTAGAACACGTCCAAACCAAGTCCAACTTCTCTTAATTACGCCAGTACACGTGTCATCCTGGAATTTGGTAAGGAGATCTTGATCAGAGAAAAAAAAAACGTAAGATCCTCCTCAAGCAACTAGTGAGACAGCCAGCTTTAATTGGTCACTTTCTGTCATTCTCCAACACTCGGAGCAGTAAAACGAGGACATTGTGGTCAAGAAGTATAAGGTCAGCAAAAGGTAATAGATAAAACTTTGCTGATATGATTTGCCATTTTTAGACATCACTGCATAGACGCAGTTAAAAAACAACGTGAAACCAAAATGACTAAAGTGAGTGGGTTTACATGATGAATAATTATTACTCACGGTGCAACCGAAATACTCTGCAGTCCCACCGTGTTCTGCTTTTGCAATACTTTCATCAGCTGTGATTTCTGACAGTACTCTGTGTGGGAAAGCAGAAACACGGAGTAGCTTTTTCTGTGTGTCAGTCTGCGGCAGGTGAGTAATCTGAAAATGAGGCGGTAGGACAGCTTCTTAACTGCCACCTCAAGCAGGCGGATTTTCTACCAAATCTCCAAGCTAATTGACTGTTGTTGTTTTTTGTCTCGAAATGTTGATGCTACTTTACAAAAGATTCCAAAGACATACTTCATAGTTTTCATTTGAAAAGTTTGAAAAGTTACTAATTGTATTAACAGCACCAACTGTGTAAACTTTTATAGCTGTGGGAATAATAGTTTGGATTTTGGGGCCCTTTTATGCATATGAGGACAATTCGGCACATGTGGTCCATTTCTGTGCAAAATGGCACCTTTGCTTTCTTTGAACGGGTGTAGCTCTATAACCATGGCACTGGAGGGCTCTGGGATGGTTTATTTTGAAGGGGTGTAGCTCTATAACCATGGCATTGGAGGGCTCTGGGATGGTTTTATTTTGAAGGGGTGTAGCTCTATAACCATGGCATTGGAGGCTCTGGGATGCTTTTATTTTGAAGGGGTGTAGCTCTATAACCATGGCACTGGAGGGCTCTGGGATGGTTTTATTTTGAAGGGGTGTAGCTCTATAACCATGGCATTGGAGGGCTCTGGGATGGTTTTATTTTGAAGGGGTGTAGCTCTATAACCATGGCATTGGAGGGCTCTGGGATGCTTTTATTTGAAGGGGTGTAGCTCTATAACCATGGCACTGGAGGGCTCTGGGATGGTTTTATTTTGAAGGCATGAAGCAGGGCAAGACAAAGACATCCGACATCGTAAATATATATACGCCCGATGAGAAAGAGATGTTGATGAAGTGATGCGCAATGTATTTTATGTATATGTATTTAGTCCTAATACGAATAATATGAATTTTGAATATTGAATTATTTAACACATTTTTTTTTATATAGGAAAACCAATTTGATTTTTCTATTCTAAATATTATAACAAATGGAAAGAGTACAAGCACTTCTGGGTTGTACGAGAAACCAGCCTTGAAGGTAATAACCGGCCTTTTATCAGTCTGTTTATTAGTCTGTTTTTATTGACAACACTTTAGAATATTTACATTTTGGGTAGGACATAGGCATAAAATGATCTCTATAGGAGTTTTGTGAAGGTGAAGCTGATAAAAATGATATAATAACACTTCATATTTTTCCTACCACATCGTGAGTAAGTGTAAATACCAGAAATCGTAATTGTAGAGCACAATTTGTGCACAAAGTAATTCAAAGTGCTGAACAGGAATACAGTAAAAGTATAGGCTTCCGTTATTAACTTGAACTAAAAGTAAAGAGTGCAGATAAAGTAGTTTCAGTTGTCTTACGCATGGCAGTATACTGTTACTTGTAGTATTGATAGCGATTGGCTGTGTGCAGTGCACCAGCAGTCACCTGAACTCTGACTTCCCGTACATCCAGTCCCCTGTTGTTGTGGTTGTTGAGATCTGGCCATCATCGCAAGTTCAATGACTGAAGTTGGTACTAATTAATCGTCTCAATGTTTAGTCTTCCGCTCCCATTGTAATATATCTGTACACGGTCATTGTAGTTGCTAGGAGGAAATGGCTGCAGTGACTTGGACCTCGCCGCCAAAGCCGCAAGCCGTGCAGATCAGTGAATTGTGTGGCCCGTGTACAGTATGTAAGTAAGACTCTAGCTAAGTGTACTCTTGGTGGTGACATACATTTTCACATCGAGATGCATCTGGTCACAGAGTTTGTTAGGGAAATACTAAAGTCCAGAAAGACATGAGCGGAAGGATGGGACGAAGTCTGGATGTCTTAAGTAGAAGAAGTTTATTACCGTAATACAGGCCTGGAGACATTGAACAGTCAACACAGTGTTCAGGGCATTGATCATTCAGAGTCTGGCGATACTTCCACATGAAGAGAGTTAAATAATCTTGGTTACACGTAGGCACTAACAGTCTACGCACAGACAATGTGCCACATTTACTAGGCCACAAGTCATGTAGAAGGTCGGCGCCCAAATGTACTGATTTAGCGAGACATCCCCATCAGAGTTGTCACCGCATGCCTTATTCTTTCGTCCTCTTGATGTAAACTAAGTAACGCAACACCTTGTGGATTTTTGTCATCTGCAACGCTGATATAGGGATTGGTAGCTGACAAGTCTCCTGTTTTGGATCGGAAACTACCGTCTTTTTTTTCAAACAATCCTCTGCCTCTCCAATCTGAACGAAGTCACTGGCCTCGCAAGAGCTGCCACCTGCAACTGAAACTTATGCTTCTTGTAATTATGTTATCATTTACACATTATCACGGCCTCTTTATAAACATATACTTTCTACAGATATGGAGATATGTCTTCAGTAAGAAAAAATAGCAGCGATGTTGAGGCGAACACAATGTCAGGTCCAGTTACCGAACAATAGTAAAAGATCAGGTTTCTCGTGTCACGCAGCAGATCAGTGTTACAGTGTGTGGAGTAATGGGGTAATGCCAGAGCAAACGAGTCTTGTTTGAACTTGTGCATCCAGCCCACAAATGGCCACAGGTATGCCATGTGTAATTGTTTTGTTAAATGATGATGCAATGGGGTTTAGTAGAAACATTTATCGGCCCCGTGCAGCTGAACTGGATGCCCGTCTGATGAACAGGGCAAATTACTGCTCTCTCATAAGAAGACAAACCAATCCCAGTTTATCTGCTGATCCTACACAGGCTTTATTCAGGCTTTTTGAACTCTGTTGCAAACCAGTCCTTATAGTCTTGATATGTCGTGTTGTAAAGTATACGTGCCCCATTGGTTTGTGTCTAAAACAGATCAAGAGAACAGACAGTTCAAAAACTAGCTTTCAACAATTCGTCAGCAGTGAAGACAATTTGAGGACAGACATGAACTGAACATGCCTGGTGAAGATGCTTTGTGGATCATATAAGTGAGTCTGCTTATATTTACAGGAAAGAGCGCGCACTAAACAAGAGAACAAACAAAAATGCACAAGATGGCTGACACTGCGCAAACAAACAAAGCACGATAGGAACATTTTTGATGAGGCCTTAACAGTTTTTAGATTTATTTAAGTGCCCCGTGCTCCAGGCAGGTCGCTCCATGACATGCAAATGCAAATGCAAGATGACAGTAATATTTGAACGTACCTGTCAATAGGATGCGTTCATGTGACATCACAACATTGTAAACGGTCTATAACTTAAAAAGGAGTTGGTGCACATAGAAATCACAGAAATGCTATCTGAACCTGCACCTACAAATTTGCATTTTTTTTAAGCGTCGAATCCCGGACCCGACGGGAAGGTATGTTTTGTCCTTTTCATGGCATTTACCGTAACTTCTCTAATACTGGCCTGTATTCCATGACCGGTCAGGTCTCTAACAGTGGCCGGGCTCGCGGCTGGCGGAGACAATTAAAAGCCGGTCTCTAATTTAGGCCGGGGCTATTATTAGAAACTAGGGTTGGGTGATAATTGAACTCTATATGTCTCCTACTAGTGTAAACGATAACTCACGTGCAGGAAGTAAACAAACGGAAACCCAGGCCGAGAGAGGGAATGCTGCGGAGCTGGTCCAAGCATTACTTTGAGACAGATTTAGCCACTTTTCAAACATTCTGTGACTATTTTTGGAAACAGGGCAAGCAACAAATGTTGTGTGACCCTCCAGGGTTTTAATAAAGTCACCATCGCGTCCTCAAAGCACATCCAGCGGCTCCGTGTGCAGGTAAGTCCCACACCTCAAAATAACTTATCCGATCGGCGCGAACGTCTCATCTTCTCTCGTGTCTGTTTTATGATCGATCACAAACGCTCCGTCTAAACTGGCCTTTACACCAGATTAACAACAAATAATCCCAAATCCGCTGTAAAAACGAAAGTAGAGAAATCTGCACTGACATTGATGTCAAAGTTCCGCTAACAGCAGCAAAACGCTTCCTGTTGTCCCTACAAAATAAAAGGCATCAATGTTCCAGACGCTGGAAGAGTGTTTGAAATGTTAATTAATAAAGGAACCTAATATTACAGCTTCAAATGGACACAGATCTCGTTTTTCTTCATTTTCCTGGTAGTCCGTTTCGCTCAAATAGAAATAAAGGCCTGTCTCTGATTTTGGCCTGGTTCCAATAAAGGCCTGGTCCTCGATGCGCTTGAGTAAATAAAGGCCCCGGCCTATTAGGAATTTACAGTATATAATTTCTGTGGCTTCTTTATCATTAGCAGCAAGTTTAGTGGCCATGGATGTATATAGCCGACCCACAAAAAGCAAAAACGTAACTGAATTTGAAGTAGCATTTTATACGGTAATTTGTATCTAGAGTAAAATCTCAAAAAGTCTTTACATTGGTTTCTAATGAGGCTTTGACCTAAATGTGGTCGATGTGCTGAAAACAGCTGAAAACATCTGGAGCGTTCATAATTTGCAATGTTATTTATGGGTAAAGCTAACGGCTATAGGGAAAATACATTGCGCAGGCTAATGGACTCTGAAAAGTCTCCCGGACTAGCCGACTTGTGAACTGTCCACGTACAGATCGAGTGCCGCTTCTCCATTTCATTTCTATGTTCGTGCAGCTAAGAATTCTATTGTGGTAACTATGGTACTCATCAAAATATTGACTTTTTCTTGGTTTATGGTTAATATCTCTGTAAAGGCTGGACCTATCCACATGAAACAAAAACTGTCACAAAGTTTGACGTCTTCTCTGTCAGCACATATGAACTAAGGTCACATGACTGTCTCATAAAGGCGTCCAAAAGTGGAGACAATATTCAAAAGGATGTGCTTGATGTTGGTCATATTAGCCATAAGATTGTTTTTTTGCTTGTTTTGAGATCTCCCATTGAGTTTTATCGGCCTCTGCTCTAATTGAAAGTATAACATCACATTATAGAATATTTTTTTGGCTCCTAAAAGCCCACAAAAGCTTCCACAAATGCATCAAAACATTAAAAAAAGCCAATACATTGTCTAATTGGCCCAAATGCTTAAATGTAGCTTCTTGCAAAACAAAGCAATGGAAGAGCGTTATCACCGGACCGCTACTAAGAATAAAAAAGTATCTTCGTCACGCAAGCTTACGTGAAATCCAAAGATGGAATTTCCACTGGGGGAGTTGTGAACTGCCTCGACAAATCCATAATTTCAGGCAAAACAGGGTTAGGCATCAATGCATTCCATTCCAAAATAAGAGATTAAAAGATGGAAACGCTCAGGAAGCATCCAACGGTTTGAATCTCAGACCAAGTGGCACCTCATTGTTGTTTACCTTTTGTATGATGTTAGAGTTTCCAGCCAAACTTCAGCCAGAAACCTCCAGCTCAGTGCTCTGACACAATGAGCGCTGCAGAGAGAGAGGATCGTATCAAAACAGAGACATGGCAACCTCACGTAGAGCAACAGCAACAGTCTCTCACAAAGGGAAACGCCGAGGAGTGTGGGAGGAATGATCCAGAATACAGAGCTTGGACGCACAATCATTTAAACTGTTTTAAGTTCCCCTTCAGATTTGAGCAATCATATACTGGTTTAATTTCATTCATATTTTGGGCAATAATGCACTGATGTCAATCTTTGTGTTCTGAGGAGAGAGAGTGTCTGAAAAAGTTATGTTTTGGCCAAATTTGGATTTTTACTTCAGTCTAGTTTGCAAACAGAACGGGTGCTACACCACCACCAACAACATCTTCTGTCTTAGGGCGTTTTCACACGGGCTCTGGTTAGGTCGATCCAAAGTGGCTCTTGACCTGAGATCTGCGCTTTTGGGTCAGTGTGAACCCACTGAGTAGTTTGGGACATGAAGCTACAGTTTCGACTGGTGTAGACTGACAGAAGACTGCACACATCTGCACCAACGGTCCCTTTGACCACCACCATTCATTCACTCACACATATCATTTGTCCCTATTGTACATGTTTTTAGTGGTGGTGGTGGGGAGGGGGGGCATGCAAACTCCACACAGAAAGGTCCCGTCCAGGTGGGAATCGAACCCGGGACCTTCTAGCTGTGAAGCACGAGCGCTAACTGCTGTGTCACCGTGCCACAATGTCGATGTCCAGTGTTGCATTCATTTTTCTCCAAGATCTTGAGTTGATGATGGGAGAGTGTGACCACTGCGCAAAGGCTTCCCCAGCACATCCCAAAGATTCTCAATGGAGTTAAGATCTGGACTCTGTGGCGGCCGATCCATCTCATGCTCCCTGAGCTAAAATCCCAAATGGACCTGACACATTTCTCCCAGAGGCTGAAGGACTAAAGAACAAACAAAAGTATGAGCACTGAACTGCATGGCTGGACTTGGGATTTGAAGTCAGATACGTCTTCTCTTCTTTCTTTTTGTTGTTGTATTGTCTGATGTGTTTTTTTTTTAACTGATTTTTCTATTCTTTTATACATTGAAAATCCTAACCAGGGACAGGGCTGCAAATTAGCCTATGGCTAGACACCTTATGACAGTGGTCGGCAACGTCCGGCCCGGGGGACAACTTTGGCCCGTTGCCAATATTTTTTGGCCCGCCAGAGAATATAAAAAAAAAAGAAGCCTAACAGAGACTTAATTGTTCTTTATCCGCAAATGTTTTGCCCCTGATCTTTGCTTGTGTTTGGCACAACACCATTCCACTGTTGCATTTTAACTCTAAGCAGCCTAACTTCTAGGTTAAATTGTGGTTTGTCCCGATCCTCATACTTTACCTCATCCAGGCGCTACAGCGCTGCTCACACAACTGCGGTGTGCCGGTGTTACGCCCAAAACTGCATGACCGCCTAAAAATGTACCCCCTCTTAAGGGCTGCAAACTCTAACGCTTTCACCGTGAGACACACGCGTGTGAGTGCTTTCACACACTCTCACGACACACTCCTCATATAATTGTTAAGAGACAGTCCTAGAAACCTTGCTGTCGTTGTTTCATCTGTGCGTGGTAAGAGGGGTTGCATTTTTCGGCGGTCATGCAGTTTTCGGCGTAACAGTGATGTCGCCGAATATTGTACTCTTTGCAAACGGAGATGACCTCATTGCAGATGAGGCACAGAGGTTTGGCATTCACATATCCAGGTAGGATGAAACCATATGTTTGTCGCCATTCCTCCCTGAAACACCTGTTTTCACTGTCCACTTTTCTTTTTTGTCCTTTGGAAAGCGACATGTTTGTGATGCTAACTTTATTTTTGCTAGTGCTGTGTAACCCACGAAAATCTGACAGACTCGGGGATAGTATTGTTTCAAACAATATTTTATTTTTACATAAAAAATATGTATAGTTTGGGGTTATCTAGTATTGAATATCCATGCATGAATAAATCTATTTTTTATCAATGGACCGGCTGGCCCGCCACCTATTGGCGTAAAAAAATATTGGCCCGAAGCCAAGCCAACTTGCCGACCCCTGCCTTATGACATAGGCCACCGAGTTGGCGATGATTTATTGTACTGTCCCGGTCAAATTAATAATAAATAACCCACTCTTTCATAACGCGAGCCCGATGAATCCTGGCATCGTCATCATGGAATATGCCTGTGCCGTCAGGGAGGATTCAGCTGATATCATTCTTTAGGCACATAGTGTTCGTGAACCTAGACCTGACCAACTGTACTAATTGTTCAAAGTGCTTGAATACACACCTTGCTTTTTGTGTCTTTTCCTTATAGACATTTTATGATTTATTCATCATTAAAAAAACAAAAAAAACAAACAAACAATGCAGACACTTAATTATGTAATTATATAACTATGTTCATACGCCTTTCTATGTGTCAGCGCGCCATGTCACTATTAGGTGTGCAACTAGTTTGTTATGTTAACATGCTTCTCTCTGTTTTGCTGTCTTCTACAAAATAAAATGTTTTATAGACATTGTCTTTTAAGATATAAAACTGAATTTACAAATGGAAATGTGTCCAAAATAATTTAAAAATAATGAAAGCAAAAGACATGCTACAGTGTTTCGTTAACAAACCGCCGATGCTAATCCACAGTCGCCTGGATTATGGATGACACACTTCCCTTGATAAATGATATAATAAATGTTTTCAGAAGTGGAAAAAGCACCAGTAAAATTGCCTTGTGGTTGACGCCTAATCCTCGCGTTTCTCTGCACAGGCCCGAGGAAGGAAAGTAGTTGTTGACACCAATTAGCAACGAGTAAACACAGGGAAACAAAGGCCTGTCACTAAGTTCAGAGTGAAGTGTTAAATGCAGCGGCCTTGTGTCAACACAGCGGAGGAATGAAGAGCTTTACGCACAATGTGACCTGAATTGCAAGAAGCAAAGACAGTATCGCTGCAGCTAAAGGTTATGTAAGCTCTGGATCTGGGTCAGGGAAGTGTCACGTCTGCAGGTCTGGTAATGTCGGCTTTCAAAAACCTTTTAAAATGGTCAATGAAATTCATGATCAGTTTTTGTTTAGATACAGGAAACGGGGAGGGAGTGCACAAAGTCGGGGCTCAAAGGCTAAACTGATGGGTTGGAGGACGATTATTATTTGTGGGAGAGAGACCAAACCAATCTGTATGAGAAAATATGGCACAAATACTTTAACAAAATGTAAAATAATAAATATAACTTATATAGCACTTTTCTACCTTCATTAGGCCCAAAGTGCTTTACAGCAAGAAACCAGTCACCCATTCACACTCTCATCCATACACCGACTTGAGGACCTCATGGTTACAAGGAACAATGAGTTTTAAGTTTGCAGCCATCCTGAGTGGGGTGGCCAAGCAAATTCCAGGGACGTTCAGCAGAATCTATTGTATTGTGAGTATCGGTACTATCAACAGTTTATCCTGAACTGATAGCTTTACTTGAACCCGGGTCCTCCTGCACCAGAGTCTAGCGCCTTATCGTTGAGCTATAAAGTGGCTTTATAGCTCAACGATAAGGCGTTAGACTCTGGCGCTAGACTCTGGCGCTATCAATTCAGTTCAGTTCAGTTCAGTTGTGGCAACTGAACTGAACTGAACTGTATTGATAGCTGCTTGTTAATTGGAGGTGGATGCTTCTTAATGGGGGGGTATTATGTAAAATCGACTTTTTCAAGCTTTATATCATGTTATTATGTCATTCCCTCATTAAACACATGCCTGGAGTGTTGCCTTGGCTCATTCACATATTTTTGAGTAATCAGTAAAAACTTAGACGGCAGCCATTTTAGGTGTAGCTATGCCTCAGTCCTCCTAGGAACGCCCCCACCTCCTGGAGACGCCTCTGGACCTTTTGTCACCAGCCACCAACCACTGCTCCTCAGCTCAGCAGAGCCCCCTCCCCGCACAGTAGTGTTGTTTAGATGCCACAGCAGTGTGCTGAAGGGGGCGTGTCGGAAAGCTTCTTAAAGAGACAGAGACCTATTTCAAGACGTTCAGTACAGCCATTTTGAGAGAGCAATTTTATTCAAGGCAGTTATTTTAATTTACTGCATATACAGACCAACAGAAGGTTATGTCATCATTGTAGTATGCTATAGACTGGTGCTATGTGATTGAAAAAAGCATAATACCCCCTCTTTAACCACTGCACGGATTCTTCTCACTGCTTACCTCAGGCAGGAGGTATCGCAGAGTAAGGAGCAGGGCTGCGAAGATCTGTAACAACTTCATGCCACGTATATTTCATTATTCAAGAGCTGCTGCCACGGTTCCTGCGGCTGCCATATGTCTTTTTTTTAATTTGTTCTAAGTGTGTACCTTAAATAACCTTGAATAAAGACATCAATTTCTTTATCTGTCTATTGTCATGAGCTACTGTGTGTCGGGTCCATTCGAGATGCTGACTGAGGGCCTGCAGTGTTGGTACGTCCTGTTGTGCAGTGGCTGTTTAGTTTCTCCAATACAAAGCTCTTTGCACTCCTCCTCTTCTTCATGAATTGAGTAAACCACATCTCTCTGTCTACAGCTGAGAGTTTATCTTTTGGATGCATTCATTTCTGTCTCAAAGTGTCTATTCGCACGGCCTAGTTAACTTGCAAGGTTTCAAGGTCGTCCCCCCCCCAAAAATAAATAAATAAAAAGATGGGAAACAACTTTTTAATTTCCTATGCCGTACCACTTCCACTTCTCCGTGCTTTTCATTGATTTTTTATTTTTTTTAACTCTTATTGGTTGATGTTTAGTTGCAAATACTAATTGATTTGCGCTCCTGTGCACAGCGTCCTCCTCTCGTGCGAGGCGTGGGTGTTGCGTGCGGATGAAGCGAGGTTTAGGACGGAGATTAGGCCGATCGCGTGTCTCTCTCTCTCCTCAGCCTGTCCGTCCAGTTCCGTCTGTTTCCTTAAGACTGACACTGACACTAAGACTGACACTGCAGCACTTTAGAAACTGTTTTAGTTGTTGAAATGTGCTGTAAAATTGAAATTAGACTGGATTCACACCAGAATGTTTATTATTAGTATTTGGGGGTCTCCTTTTCTCAAAGTCAGAGGTGGGTAGAGGTTTTTATTATATTTTACCTTTTACTCAAATAAGAAAACCCTAACCCTATCTGAGTACCGTTTAGGTGTAAAGGTTTGATATTTACATGTTAGTATTTCTCAACAAGAAATTATGCGAAAATGTTGACATTTCTAAACATTGCAGCAACATTATGTAAAATAAAGACATGTTATGAATGAAAGTTAATTAAGGTTTAAATCAGTGGCGCCTAAAGTGCGGCCCTCAGTGACACTTTTGGTGGCCCCCAGGCTTCATGTTAAACTGGCACACATCGCCAATGATAGTACTTTCATAATTATACCTCAAAAATGAACATTTTATTTTAGGAAAGAAAAAGTTTTAAAGCAGAACTAAGTAACTCATGCCCCTAGAGGCCAAAAGCGCCACTACAGGTGTCGTAGCATGTTGCGTTTTTTTACTCATTAATTGTCCGTGAGAGTAAATACTACGCTGACAGAAAAGACAAAGGGACAGAGGCATATGTACATCCAATTACACAATGGAGATCATTTTTTTCACTCATACTTGGCTGTAAATACAATGTTTAAGTGGCGCTAGCCCGCAGTTAGCTTTGCCTGTTAGCTTCTTCTTCGTGATTCCATTAGTGTGTATTGGTGGATCCGACCCGGTGGCAGGCAAGTTGCCATTGTGGTTTTCTGGCCAGAGACACCAGGGGGAGATGAAAGACCCCCCAATCATCCCATTAACACTTATATTACCCCCAGAGGGACTACGGAAAGGATTTATTAAGGTAAACAAGTTACTTAGTACTGCTTTAAGGTTTCAAGCATAAATTAAGGTGTTGGGCACTGGTTAAAACTCTACTTAATTGAAATTTTCTTCGCATTGACCACCGATCTGTGGCCCTCCATATAGAATACTTTAATCTACGGCCCCAAAACAATATCAAAACAAACTATACAAATGATTTTAAATGTTTTGTAATGTATTATTCATTTCACGGTTTATTTCTAAATGCTAGTAATTTGTACCTTTGCATGTGCAGCACTTTTGGAACGTTTATAAAGTGTGCTATTGAAATAACGTGCATTCGACTGGAAATAAAAATGGTAAAGCCAGATCTGCATGAAACATTAAGTGCTGTAACAGTTGAAGATTCCCATTGTAGAGCTACTGCACTATGTAATCATGCCAAATATTTCATTTCAAATCAACTCACAATAAGGCATGCTGTTGAATTGAAGTCATTTCACCTCGTGCACGTGTTGAGTTTTGGCAGCACAGTAACACACAGAGGGAGATACTGTATTTGTGAATGGGACGAGCCTCTGTCACATTCCATTCATAAATCCAGCTGTATCCGGACCGTCTGCTCCGACCTGCTGCTGCTGCTGTGGGAACGACACACAGTGACACGCAGCAGACGCTTCCTTATGGGTGAATTCAAGTGCTTTGTCTGCGTTGGTTTCAAGGTGGAAGTCATTATAATGCATGCACACAGAGGCAAGAATAATCGTCAAATCTCTTTATAAATCAGTCCATAGTGGTGGTGGTGGTAAGCAGACTGGGAGTAGGTACAGTGCACCCGGAAAGTATTCACACCACTTTCCTCACATTTTGCTGTTACAGTCTCTTTCCAAAATGGATGAAATTTTCTGTTTTTCCCTCATCAATCTGCAACCAATATTTATTTAAAACAAAACTATACACGTACAGTATTCACACCTGTATGACACTCAAAACTGAGCTCAGGAGCATCCTTTTTCACTGGTCGTCCTTGAAATGTGGGTCTTGATTTGGAAACAAATCAAGTCATTATTCTCTGTAAGGTCCCACAGCTGATAGAGCATGTCAGAGCAGAAGCTAAGCCCTGAAGTCAAAGGAACTGTCTGTAGACTCATGATCTGGGGAAGATACAGACAAATTGTTGCAACATGGAAGGCCCTGAAAAGAACAGTGGCCTCCTTCATTCATAAATGGAGGAGGTTCAGAACCACCAGGACTCAGAGCTGGTTGTCCGTCCTAACGGAGCAATGAGAGGAGAAGAGCATTGGTCAGGGAGGAGACCAAGAGCCTGATTGTCACTCTGTCAGAGATGTGTGTTGATAGAATAATTTTTGAAATATAACTGACCTTGTATCACATGAATTACCACATTTTAAGGGACTATTTCCTCGCAGATCACTCCGCCGCTGCGTTAGCTTACAGCCACGAAGCTGATGCTGCTCAAATATAAGTTATTTTAAATGCAAAATGGTTAAAATGGTTGACATGTATATGGTTAGTCTGGTGTTATAAGTGATTTACCTCAGGTGCACTGTGGAGTGGGTCAGACTGTTTTTAATGCAGGCTAACTGATACCATAGAAATGCTTTAGCCTAGCATTAGCCTAGCGCCACTACTCATCAAATATAAGAACTGCATGAATTTAAGACAAAAATATCTCCAGACATCAACAACACTCTGGATAACTAGGAAATGAGGCCCAATGTCAGAAATCCTGAAATATCCCTTTAAAGGTGCCACATTATAATGAGCCTCTTGTTCATATCCTCAAAATGCAATTCTTGTTCAAATGTATGTCGTGCATTAAAATGTGTAGAAATGTTCTGTATGTGCGTGCCATCGGTCAAGTCAAATGACATAATGAATTGACCTAAAAATCAGGAGCAGTGATAGTGAGTGAATGGAAAGTTCTATGTCAGCCAACCCAAACACGGGGAGGAAGTGCGTGTCAATCAGTGCGCAGTTCAAAGACCTCCTGAGAGCGCCGTAATCCGCAGTGACAGAAGCTCTCACCTGTCCACACTTCACAGCCAAAAGAGCAGCTTCGCTACAGCCATAGAAACATAACACAGAGGACAATAACTGCAGGAGGGAAGCAACAGAACGGTGAGGTAACAAGTGTCAGGAGTCCAGCCAGAGCTTGGAGAGAAAGCGTCAATATTTTGAGCCACTACACTTAGCCTGGATTAAGGTTGTATAAAGGGCATCCAGAGCCAAACCAAACACAGACAAGAGAAGAATGGAATCTTACCGTACAATTTCATTTAGTCTTAGTCAAATAATTCACTTCAAATTTAGTCTAGTTTTAGTCGATTAAAATTGCATGTGAATTTAGTCGACTTTGCATTTATAATATATTTAAAAAGGTCTTCTGCTTCATGGAGCTTCTCCCACATGAACAAAGCTCAGACCAGTAAATTTGAAATCATATGAGGCTCTTTCAGGCTGTCAGTGGAAGTTTGGATGATTTTAGTCTCTTCTTTTCATTAGTCATATTTTAGTCGACAAACATATCTGGGCATTTTAGTCATAGTTTTAGTCTCATAAACTTTTAATTTAGTTTTAGTCCAATTTTACACGGCAAAAATATTACTTTGACTAAATTGATGACTAAATATTTGAGTCGATTAAAACTGGTCCCAGGTGTGATTCTTAGGCCAGGTGTGATTTCTGTGTGCAGTTCACATGTTTAGACATTCTCCCGTGCCCCAACAACGTTGCCCATGGCCAGTCGTCCACTCTTGCTATTTTGTATCAGTCGAATCACAGACCACGCTTTCACGACGGGAACCGAATTAACCAGTAAAATATTTTCTTAAATGTACTTAACAAGAATGTACCTGCGTAGATGTTGATGCTTCATCTTCAGTAAGACGATCTTCTTCATGTTGCCGTCTATTGAAAGTGTTTTCGTCCTGTTCCAAACAGAACCATGTTGTATCCTTGTATCCTTCAGTTTTTGTGTCAAAAACGACATATATTGTTCACATTTGTCTTTGCTCTTCTGCCAAACGCCATCGCAAAAGCACTCACTTCCTTGTTTATAAAGTATGCTTTTCTGATTGGTTAATACGGGGCAACAGTGGCGACAGTGGTAGAGCGGGTCGTCTCATGATTGGAAGGTTGGGGGTTCAAATCCCAGCTCCTAAAGATGTACACTATCATTGTGTCCTTGGGCAAGACACTTCACCCACCTTGCCTCATTGGTGTATCAATGAGAGTGTGAATGGGTTATTGGTTCCTTGCTGTAAAGTGCTTTGGTAATAATGAAGGTAGAAAAGTGCTATATAAGTTGAGACTATTTACGACCAGTGGGAATTCAATTCCCAGACTTGAAAATCAAACCAAGAGCAGTAGATCGGTCCAGAGCCGGATTTATGGAGCGCACAGTAGCCAACAGAAGTTCAAGCAAACAGAAGTCAGAAGAGGCATATTGTGCATTCATGTCATTTTACATCTCTCATAGTCTGACAGATTGTTTTTATGTGACATATGACGTGTATGAATACATGATGTCTTGATGTTTGGTGCCACTAGTGAGACAGTCTGTCCGTGACACATTCTAACCATATAATAAAGGTACAAAGTGTGACACATCTATGTCATCTTATCCCAGTATCAGTTCATGACGCATGGCCTGATCCTCCTTAGCTTACAATAAAACATGAGTAAAAGAAATGAATGTAATACCCCAATTTCCACACTCCTCTTTATCAGTGTTGTGGAGTAGGAAGTGTTACATTTATCTTTAAAACAGTGTTTCTTTAGGCAGTAGCAAATAAAATGGAATACATTTTTATGCCATTTTACCATACTTTGAATGCCAAATCTCTCTGTAAGATTTGTAAACATTCAATCAAAGGAATGAGGGGAAATGTTGATATTCAAAACCAAATTGGACACAACGTAAAACTTTGTTTTAGCAAAGCAAAAGATTGTGTAAAATTTCATCATACATTTATGTTTTTGACAAATGTATGCAGTAAAAATAGTTGAGCAATGTCACTGTTATGGGTCTTTAATCCGATTTAATGCTTCTTAATGGCTTTTAAGGCCCTAATTTTGGCCCTAATTTACTGACTTTTCATGCTTTTTAATGCCCCGCGGAAACCCTATAAAATGTAGTGGCGTAAAAATAATAAGTTTTCAAAAAAACAAAAACCTACTCAAGTAAAGTACGGATCCTCAAAACCTGTCCTTAAAGCCCAGAGAGCACTAAAGGGAGCACTCATGTGTCTAAGCAAGAGACAGGATGGAGTCTCATTAAGAGAGGGAGTTATTAGAGCATGTCCAGGGTCTTTGTGCTCGGACTGTTTGGACACACCCAGACACTCTCCAGGTCTGACCCCATTTAAGGGCCTCCTCTCACGGGCCCGGATCCCCCTGTACACAAACGCCTTACACCATTAACCATGAATAACCGCGAGTAACCGGAACCACCAACACAATCAGCGTGTTTGGGAACAGAGCGCAGCGGGGAGCGACGTCCAGGCTGAAGCACCGAGGGTCAACTCCACGTCAAGATGTCACTTCAGTTTGATTTTGGGGAAATCTCAGACGGAGGGCGAGGGCCAATGATGCATGGATGAGGGACAATGCTATTTCGTATTCAGTATGACCGCAAAAATCTATAAATTAGGTGCACCGTTGTATAAGCAGCGAGGTTGAAAGTGTGGGAAAAAAGTAGCGGCTTGCACTGAGTATAAAATACTCATGGAATTGCTCCGCCACCATTATATTATATTATTAAGGGAATTCATAAAAGTGAAATCTTCTTCAGGCAGAGCCACTCGGTCAGTCTACAGTTAGAGGAGACTGTTAAGAGACAGACCTTTGTGCAGACTGTTCTTTCAGTCGGGCGCTGGAGCATCTGCAACAGCATCATCATGCCCCATGTTTAACACAGTCAAGACTCAATTAAAACGCTGCTTAACCTCTTACCCTCCGCTTTAACCAAGCACATTTTCTGGACTGGAGATTACAGCCTATTGCTGGGTTGCAGGTTCTAGAATGCGATGATGTCGCAGGAGCCAGTTTTTCCTCTTAACTGCATTACACTTTCACAAGTCGTATCTAAAAAGAAAATGTATGAATTACAAAAATGATCATTAATATCAGTCACTGGATCCATGATCTCTCTGTACAAGACCAAACATTTTCTCAAAAACCAAATAATTTTACCTCTGTATAATAATATAGGCCTATAGAACGCTGTGATGTCACCTGCAACCCAGCAATAGGCCAGAGTAATGCTGCATTTGAAAGCTAAGACCTACACAATGGATCATAACTTTTGTTATGTTGCCACCATGTGTCAATCAATCAATCAATCAATCAATCAATCAATGGTTTTGTATAGCCCAATATCACAACAGGAGTTGCCTCACAGGGCTGCACTAACATTAAGGCAATAAAACAGAGCAGTAAATAAGACAATGTAAAGTTCAGGCGATTAAGTATCCAGGCAAACATAAAGTCAAATAAGCGTCAGCAACAGGCACGAGCGGCGCGGGTGTCCCCTGTCCTTAGACTCTCCAGCACGGCGAGGTAAAACTCGAAAACCCAGGGGGAGAAAAGAGAAACCTCGGGGAAGAACCACAGATGGAGAGATCCACTCCCATGGACGGACAGGCTATAGACCCAAGGCCGATTGGAGTCCCTTAGAACAGGGGTTCTTAACCTTTTTGCCCTTGGGGCCCAACATTTTCAGTGCAAGGTAACCCGGGGCCCAATCAAACATTGTTTGTTGTTGTGATTTCTTTTTCACTTTTGAAGTGATGTGAATTGAGTAGTTATGTTACCGTTTAATAATTAAAATAATTACTTTTCTTGAAATTTTTTTTAATTTAACATAAGCATAATCCTGCACATGTTCACCCAATAATTCATAAAAACTAACCTCATATTAGGAACACAGGATAATACATGAATTTATGATTGGGATCATATAAAAACAAAAAATTACTACTGGAAAGAAATTAGGTACTTTCAAAAAAATGTATCAAAATATAATGAAAAAATAATAAAATTACATAAAATTTTTATTTAAAAATAATGTGTAGAAAGTACAAGTTATATCCTTAAATTGTGCAAATTCACAAATTTTGTAAAAAATGCTTAAGCAGCAGCAGTGAGCATTTTTCCAACCAAACTGCAAGAACAACAGAGTTCCTCCTACTGTGAGGTGTGTGTGCTTACCACCACGAGTGTGGATTAGAAAAAGTCATGTTAAAAGTGCTACAAATAAGATTCCCTCTCTCTTAATGCGACACTTGCTTCCCAGATATGATCAGGTCCAGTCTGGGTGGCATGGGGGAAAGGCTCAGTCTTAAGGCGTCGTTCCACATAGCGCACGCCTCGATCTACGTGCACGTATCGACACTAGCCCGCAGACCTTCTGTTTCCACCACACACACACATACATTTGTTGTGGGCGGAGCCGCACAGAGGAGCACGCTGTACAGATCGTCATTAAAGTTTTTAGAGCCGCGATGAGAACAAATGTGGACAAATGCTGTCATCTGGTGGGGGTGAGGGAATCATTCAGAGGAGCCAAGCTGTATTAAAACAGAAAATGAACTGCTAAACTACGAACTATGAAGGTAAGCTACAGGTAAATGTTATGCTAACACCAGCTAAAGCTGCGCTAACAGCGGCTAAATGCTATTATCGGCAAAATCCCCTTTAGCACAGCGGTATGATGTTGTGAAATATTAAATCCGTATGACCTGCGTGTTAATAGTGAGGGCTGTCCACTCTCTCGTTGCCAATCAGAGGCCAGAGTCTGTTCACGTCACATCAGACAAAACCTATACCTGCTCAGACCGGTTTGGCACTGGCCTTTATTATGGAAAAGCTCGACAAAGCGGGTGAAAGAGCCATTCAGCTGACACGCATGTAAAAGAGCCTTTAGAGTAGCCTCCGGTGTTGTGCTGAGTTTGTTTCGAGCTTTAGTCTTGGTTGTGGTCACAATGGAGAAACCCGATTCACAAAGGTATGTAGTCGTGAAAGGGAGAAGAAGTTTCACAGCTCTGAGAACAAGACTTAGGTACTCCTTGGAAACAACAATCCAGAATGAAGCCAAATCCAGTTTGTCCTACTGCATCTTCAATAAATCAACATTACAATTAGTAAATTAGCACAGTTAATAATTAGCACAATAATACAATCTATTCTTACATATCTTACCTTGAAAGTGCTGTGTCAGTGGAGACGTCCAGAAGTTGAGATTCCAGTTCTGAAGGTAATGCAACATCATTCTTCGTAGGATCCACAGAAAAAGGATCCACTATCCATAAGTGTCCATCACTGGGATCTTCAGGGAAGTACTCATCAAACTGTCCTGCCAGTTGTGAAAGGTGCCGAGAAACTAAATCAGTGATCTTCCTCACTTGGGGTGAGGAAACAAGAACGTCAGACAGAATGGGAAACATATCCATCCTCATTTCCTGAGTCCTTTTAATCCACAAAGCAAGTTTTCTTCTGAAAGCTTGGATTTTGTCAGCAACAAAAAATATGTTGCTATTTCTCCCTTGAAGTGATGTGTTCAGCTGGTTTAGGTGTGAAAAAATATCACAAAGGTAGGCTAGTTTCAAAATGAAATCAGTGTTTGTGAAGTGCTGCGCAAAAGGGGATTTTTTTCTTTAAGAAACAACAAACCTCATTCTTGAGTTCATACAAACGATTAAGGACCAGTCCTCTTGATAGCCATCTCATCTCACTATGATAAAGTAGCTGCTCATGGTCTGCTTCGATGTCCTCACAAAGCTTAGCAAAACATTGTGAGTTCACAGCACTGTTTTTAATGAAGTTGATTGCTTTTACACTTATAGTCATTGCCTCGTGCAACTCTGGTGACATCTTCTTGGCTGCCAGGCTTTCATGATGGAGAAAACAGTGCGTCCACTTTGCTTCTGGTGCGCGATCCTGTATCTGTCTGATGACGCCGTGATGCCGTCCTGTCATTGATGCTGCACCATCACTACACACTGCAACACAGTTCTTCCATTGTAGGCCGTTCTCCCTGAAGAACTCATCCATGCAGCGGAAACATTCATGTGCCGTAGCTCGCGTGGGCAGCTCCACAAAATAGAATGTCCTCATGCAAACTGTTCTCCCAGCGATAGCGAACAAACACAAGCAACAGCGCAGCATTGGATACATCAGTAGACTCATCTAACTGTAACGAGTAAAATGGACTACTTTTTATTCTTTCTATAAGCTGTTGCCGAATGTCTGTGGCCATGTCAACAACGCGGTGACTGACAGTGTCATTGGAGAGTGGGATAGTAAGTAACTTTTTGGCAGCCGTCTCTCCTACCAACTCTCAGCACATATCAACAGCCGCTTTAGCTTTGAAGGTTTCAGTGCTTCGTTTGAAAGAGTTAAACCGCACTCCACACACTGGCCTCTCGGCTCAGCCTCACTGACAAAACCAAACTTGATAAAGTCAGGATTGTACTTGCGAGAAAATTTTGTCTTTTGAGGAGGGCCAGTCCCACTGTTGTCTTCATTTTTTCGTTTTAAAAACTTTTCCATTACTTTCTTTTCTTCTTTGTGATTTTCTTTTTGGCATGCTCATCTCTGCTGAATATATACTGACTAAACATGACTGCCTCTAGTGGTTGGAGAGTGTACTGCACGTGAATATCCCCAGGAACATTCATTCAAAGTGATCCATCGTGCGGCTCTACGGCCCACACGGCCCAAAGGTGCAAAACTGTTTGCTCCCCGCGGCCCTGAAGCGGCCCTATCTTAACCATAGGGCCGCTTGCCGCGGCCCTATGGTTAAGAATCACTGCCTTAGAAGATGGGCCAAGATCACAGAACATCCAGTCCATGTTGTCCAAGCCCAGTAGGCAGAGTTCCTCCGTTCGCTCTGGACAGGCACTCCCAAGAGGGAGTGGGACAGGACACAACATGTGAACAGTAATGAACAGACTACAGATAAAAGAAATATTGTATCATAAGACACAGTCTGCAGTAAGAAGAAGAAGAGGATAGCACTCAGTGTACCGTACTTCCCACAGCAGTGTTTCTCCTAAGGCAGCTTTACTTCAGGCTGTGGGTTAGAGCTTTACTTTACTGACCTGATCTTAAGCTAACTCGAAGAGGTACGAATTGTTGCGTTTTCGTAGTTTTTTTAAATCATGTTTTGGTCACTTTTTCATCGCATTTTTGTTCCCTTTTTCCTCTCTTTCCTGTTCAGTTTTTGTTGTTTTTTTCATCACTCTTTAGTCGTGTTATTGTTGCTTTTCCAGCATGTTTTTCTCACTCTTTTGCCACTTTTCTGCTTTTATATTTGGGTAAAGCCAAACTGGAGAAAATGTGCTCATCAGAACCTACAGATCTCCTGGAGCATGACTGAGTGTCAGGATCATCCTCTCTATATAATAACTGTACATATTTATCCTCTTCATGTCCTCTGTTTGAACTGCAGGACCTGCCCTTGCACCAAAGCCTTTTCTCTTGTGCCAGTTGCAGAACGAACATTCAGATGTTATCGATGTATGAATTGTATGAACGTAATGTGTTGTGTGTGCGTATGTAGTTGTTGGCATTACACACCTTGCCCAGGGACAACAGTGGAAAACAGAAATGTTCATCAATGTGCACTGTCACTGTCAAATAAACTAATAAATAAATGACTTCTCCTGACAAGCATAGCATTGCCCAGGGAGTATTTTCCTCAAGACACACACGCATTTGAAGCTATTCCACGAAAAATACCCTGGCTACAGATATGTTTGACATGGCTGGTGCTGTGCCATCGCTCTAGCAATACAACCTGCCCTTTGTTCCTCTGTTCCGCTTCTAAATATAAAACAGACTTGATGGTGTCATTCAGAGTAAAAATGTAGAACGACCGCAGTGGCTGTTGTAAAGTTCCACTTGGCGACACACTTACTTTGACTCCAAAGGCCTTATCTGTGCCATCTGCATCTGACATCGGCCCGGAGTATAATGATGTGGCAGATTTGATCTCACCGAATGAACTATAAATAAGAGTGACGGGACGAAATCTGACAGAATGCACGTAGCACACTTCATCTTACCCGCTTATGTAACGGCGTAAAAGAGCGGAGAGATAAATCAAAGCAAAACAGCAACAAAAATGAATAAATAAATAAATCAGTTTAGGGTGCGATCCAGAGGAGCTCGTGACCAAATCTGGAAAGTGGAGTAGCTTGCGTGCAGCAATGTATCCACTGTGGCTGGAACGATACACTTTTGTCGCGATCCAATACGTATCACGATACTGGGGCGGGATATGATACATGTTGCGATACAATATAATCCAAAGCACGTAGAGTTTCATTTATGGTTTTTCATCATAACAAATGTTAAAGCAGCTATATCATGCAAAATCGACTTTTTTGAGCTTTTAACCATGTTGTTATGCTATTTCCTTATCAAAAACACCCCCAGAGCGGTTTTTGGCTTCATTCACGCAGTTCTAAGTAATCCTCCTGAATCCTGCTTTCTGAGCAGCTGCTCTGCCCTCTCCTGGTACTGAGTAGTTGGAACGGAAGTGCTCTACGTCTGTAATGTAATGCCAGAAGTGTTGTTTTTGAAGACGGAGCTCTTTCTAACTACTCTGGACACCGCCTGTTCTTTTTTCTTACCCAACGATAATGTCACGGATGCGCATTTGGCTACGAGAGGAACAGGACTATTCAACCTTCCTAAAGAAGAGTGCACTCGCCAGAAGTTGGAATTTCTTTCCGGGATTCAGCGACTTTATCAACCAACCTGATGGATGCTTGGTGAACCTTGGCCAGAATCAAAGTGGATTAACTTTTATAACCAACATGAGTCCCATAACCCAATGGGGAGGCCAGACTGAGCGGTGAGTCAATCAAAAGGTGTGTTAGCGTGTGTGTTAGCCATTTATGAAACTGTGTTGCACATCCTTATAACTGCATTATGTGAAGTAACTTCACTTTTTGCAGCGAAATTTATATTTATAATACTGCAAATGTGGAATGAGCGGAGAGAGGGGCGGAGTTAACTGAATCAAAGCGTCTTGTCTTCCAGGTAGGGACAATATACCCCCCAAAAATACGTATATTTCTCTCAATAATGAGTACTCTATAGTGATAGAGGTACAATATATCATATAAATGCCTATACTTTACTTTGGAATGGCTAAAATAGCACAATACAGATCCTTTAAAAATTGAGTTTTCAAAATGTCATGTATAAATTAAGTATAAATCAGTCTGACATTGATTCAAACATTTTGAAAAGTGCAAATAGCAGAAGCATTTTAAAGGTATGGCTCTTTTGTTTAAACCAATCAGCACCAAATCTGGATTTAACAAATCAATCTTAACCTGTTATCTGCCATCTTAGTGTATTGACTGGAGAGCTCACAGCCTATGCCGATGTGATGCCTCATTTGAAAGCCGAGACCTTCTAGTTTCTAAAACTATGTGTAAGATCTGTGTTAGTGAAACACAATTTACATCACATTTGCCGTCCCTAATCCTAATCATAACCCTAATCCCCAATCAGGGGGGATGGCAAGTAACAGGTTAATACACTCGAAGTCAAAAACATTTGTATATGTTTTTGTCTATAACTGAGTTGAGTATCAAATGTATTATGATACAGTTGCCGATACGCATCACAACAAAGAAGTATTGCGCTATATTGCAAAACGATATTTTGTTCCAGCCCTGATATCCACCTAAGAGGAAATTATATTCAGCAAAACTACTTTTGTTCAGTTGAGCTTTTCAGTGAGAGCAGCCAGACCACTGTCCACAACACCAGGAACATTACATAACTGAGAACCTTGACTAGGTCAGAAAAACTCCTGGACAGTTTATTTAACCAATAATTAACATTTTGCACTCCGTATTTTCCATTTCCATTCCATTCGAAGCAGACAAAGGGGGAAAACAAAAGTGAACTTTCTCCCATTTCTCCACCATAACTTTAAAGGAACTAGTCGGAATTTAAAAATGTTAAAATTATGTATTTTCCACCCCCTAATGTGTAGAAGGAGCCCAGACCTATTCACCACAGCTGCCGCTAAAAGCCTGCACTGTCACTCAAAAAGATAACATATGTGTCATGCCCGAGCTTAACATAGAAACCGCAGTTACGCGTAAGACCTGAGGTGGCAGTGGCGAGTAAAAAAATGACAACTTCCATCCAGTCCCTTTACCAAATGCTGAACTATGAGTAGATTTTTCTACTAAACAAAGAGACAGAGACATAAAAAGGAGCAGTGGTTCAACAGCCCATAAATACTTAAAGAGGGGTTTTATGCTTTTTTCAATCACATAGCACCAGTCTATAGCATACTACAATGATGACATAACCTTCTGTTGCTCTGTATATGCAGTAAATTAAAATAACTGCCTTGAATAAAATTGCTCTCTCAAAATGGCTGTACTGAACGTCTTGAAATAGGCCTCTGTCTCTTTAAGAAGCTTTCCGACACGCCCCTTCAGCACACTGCTGTGGCATCTAAACAACACTACTGTGCGGGGAGGGGGCTCTGCTGAGCTGAGGGGCAGTGGTTGGTGGCTTGGCTGGTGACAAAAGGTCCAGAGGCGTCTCCAGGAGGTGGGGGCGTTCCTAGGAGGACTGAGGCATAGCTACACCTAAAATGGCTGCCGTCTAAGTTTTTACTGATTACTCAAAAATATGTGAATGAGCCAAGGCAACACTCCAGGCATGTGTTTAATGAGGGAATGACATAATAACATGATATAAAGCTTGAAAAAGTGATTTTACATAATACCCCCCTTTAAAAAACAAACAATTCTAACCAGGAATCGAACGTTAGCTTCATGCTACATATGCTAATGTTGGCAACGAGTGCCGTTTCTGCTTCTACTGAACAATTTGTTGTGAAAACACATCGATGTAGACTCGATTTTGGCGTGACTTTATTTGTGTGTGATAAATGTGTTTATAGTCCGCCAGAAAACGGCTAAAAATAGAGGTTTCTTCCGTCCTCAGTTAGGACACACCCCCTTGTCTGAATCGTTGCCGTCTGTGTCCTTGTGTCCTTATATTGTTTTCTTTATACCCATTTCTTCTTTATACCCATGTTTTTATAAGGAAATACCAAACTAATTGTGTTCAGCAACTTTTATGGATAACTCTTGCCAATACATAACAAATGTAATAATATAAAGTGGTAAAGTTTAAGTCAAACATAAAAAAATAAAATACACACTACTTCATTAAAAAGTTTGCGTTGATGAGTTTCTGGCGGCGCTTGAACACAGCGTAACCCCCTGACACACAGAGGTTCTGGAGCATGACGTTCTCACAGTGTTTCCACAACATTCAGCTGGAGATAAAGAGACTCCGGTCCGTGTCAGAGCGAGGTGACGCTCCACAGACCGACAGCTCCGCCGGGAAACGAGGCATTCAGGGACAGGGTAGAAACACAGCGGGAGAGAGAATCTGTAACACATGCCCGGGTTACAACGCCGCTTCAGAGGGTTTGCATGTTATAATGTTAAAATGTTATTAATAAAACAAGTAGTGGGAGGAAAAGGCAAAACACCGTTTGGAATTTCTTACATTTCTGCCTAAATTGGTCACTAAATGTGGTCTGATCTTTATTAAAATCACAAGAATGATTAAACAGTGTCTGCTTAAACTAATACCACCCAAACATTTACATTTGATCATATTTTTATTGGACATAACATGTAAACATTCATAGGACATGGAGGAATAACTAAGTACACCGCCTGAAACTGCAGCAGTTTTGTAAAGAGGAATGGTCCAAGATTCATCCTGATCATTGTGAGCGTCGAATCTGCAACTACAGAAAAGCAGTTATTGCTGCAAAAGAAGGATCAGCCGGCTATTTAATACAAGGGTTCACTTACTTATTACACGCTGTTGTGAATGTATCAGGTCTTTCTGCAAAATATCTTTGAAATTATTTTTTTCTATTGATGATAGCACATTGTCCAGGCTGGTGTGCTACCGGCCCATATCAAACCTACCGTTTTTAGGAAAAGTCCTAGAGAAAGTAATATATCAACAGCTCACTTACTTTCTCCTATCTAACAATGTGTTTGATACTTTCCAGTCAGGATTTAGGCCCCACCACAGCACTGAGACGGCTCTGATCAAGGTGACAAATGATATTCGTATGAACACCAATGCAGGTAAGGTCTCAGTTTTAGTTCTGCTGGACCTGAGCGCTGCCTTTGACACAGTAGGACCACGGGATCTTACTTCACAGGTTAGAAAACTGGGTGGGAATCTCTGGTACTGCTCTAAACTGGTTCAAGTCCTATCTCGAGGATAGGACGTACTTTGTCGAAATTGGCAACTGTGTCTCAGACAAAATTTCCATGACCTGTGGAGTCCCCCAGGGGTCAATCTTGGGACCCCTCTTATTCAACCTGTACATGCTTCCATTGGGTCAGCTAATAAACAGCAACAATGTGTCGTACCACAACTACGCAGATGACACTCAGATCTATGTGTCACTGACGGCAGGTGAACATGGGCCTGTAGATACTCTCTGTCACTGCATCGAACAGATCAGTTTGTGGATGCAAAACAACTTTCTCCAACTAAACTCAGACAAAACTGAGATCATTGTCTTTGGCCCACAGACACAAAGACAAAGTGTTTTTTAGTTTATTTATTTATTTGAACAGGGACAGTGTACAATATACATTAACCTCAGAAAGGAGAGATGCATTGTACCAGGTTGTAGCACTTGTGATAATTTCCACCTGCAGTCCCTGGGCAGACTGATGTCAACATACAAAGTCTTAGAAAATTAAACATGTTAAAAATACATTTCCCCCTAAACAGCATTAAAATGAAACCAATTTACAGTACATTATGGGAACAGGTTTGTTTTAAAAGAAGCCAGTCACCTGGCACCTTGAGTCTCTCGCTCGAGTCCTGACAAGAACCAGGAAATACGACCACATTAGTCCAGTGCTCCGGTCTCTGCACTGGCTTCCTGTCACTCAGAGAATAGAATTTAAAACAGCTCTGCTTGTGTACAAGTCTTTTCATGGTTTAGCACCAAAGTACATCTCTGACATGTTAGAGCCGTATGAACCATCTCGGGCCCTGAGAACTTCAGGGAGGGGTCTCCTGGTGGTTCCCAGAGTCAATAATAAACACGGTGAGGCTGGTTTCAGTTTCATGCAGCTAAAATCTGGAACAGTCTTCATGAGGATGTGAGACAGGCCTCAACTCTGACAATGTTCAAATCCAGGCTGAAAACAGCTCTTTTTACCCGTGCATATGAAAACTGAAAGTATTTTATCTGCACTCTTGCCTTTTACTGTCATTGATTAACTTTATGTTGATGTTTTATTGATTGATTTGATCTGTTTTCTTGTAATTTTCTGCAACTGTGAAGCACTTTGAATTGCCTTGTGTATGAATTGTGCTCCACAAATAAACTTGCCTTGCCTTGCCTTGCCTATAGTGGATGTACTTGACTGCAGTAAACGTCTGTGTTTATTGAAGTAGGACTTTTTATCTCAGAGCTAACGGCTAGTATCAAAAAACAAAAAACTACTCTTACACATTCCATCGTGAATACAGATTGAAAAACAAAGCACGCTCATTATATATCAAAAACTGAACTTTGCAGGCCACCATGCAGTCGCAGCATATTTATACCCAGTGACTTCCTGCGAATGTTAAATATGCTCTTATCACACTGTTATGTTCCATCTAAATTTATCAGCAGCACATTCCTAAACATAGAGAGTGAGTTTGGCGGCGCGGCCCGTCGGCTTCTCCCCCTGCGCTCGCTCCTCTGGGACGCATCCGCTGGGACAGGGCGGTCCGTCGCCTCGTCTTCAGGGACCGGGCGTGGGGGAAGTGAAGTGGATGCATGGACTGAACTGTAAAGTCTGGAAAAAGCGTTTTATAAAGACTAATGCATTATTATTATTATTATTGTAAAGTAAAAATGATCTGCTGTTTGCTGTTTGTTTGCTTTGGAGTTCATTTTAGCACCAGAGCTGACGGGCCAAAAGGACAACGACTAGAGCCCTGACACGTCACACAGAGAGGTGGGTGTTTTGTCCGACGACACAAGGTTGCAAGGACTTAACTATAAACTTTAACTTGGCTAAATTCCAGACGTGTTCTCGGGTTTGTGCAGGTCTGCCGTGTAGCCTATAGTGTGACTCAGCCGTACAGAAAGGCCAACAATAGCTCTGAGGTCGGCCGTATCCACCCCGGCCCTGCTGTTATTATTTTAAACAATGAGCTGATACCAAATATAAAACTCATTCAGGAATAGAGCGCCGTTTGAAATGACTTCCTGAAAAAAATGGGATGAACTCACTGACCTCAAGAGACATACAAGATACAAGATACAGAGCGTCGAAATTCACTTATCCATGGCCCAGTAAAGATTCTTGTGGCCAATATTATGTGATTTAAGGTTTGTGGTGCAGAGGGGTGAGGTTCCAGATGTTAGCAAATAATATAGAATAACTTGGAGCAGTTTGAGTTGCAGAACCACTATTAAAAAAAAGGAGGAAAGAAGGTGGTAAAAGAACTCCATTTCAGTTGTTCAGTCAAGTTATTACTAAAGTGAAAGATTTGCTGTTCAAAAACCTTCTTCCTTGTTGCAAGACAATAGCACTGACAGATTATCGCCACCTATTGTTCTGGAGCTTGCATTTTAAGGCTTTTGAAATAAACAAAATACAAACAAAACAGATGGCCAAATGAAGTTTATATTTTGGTGCCTTTTTTATAAATGTAGTGCAGTAGAAAGTATTATATTTATATTTCAAATGTAGTGGAGTAAAAGTAACAAACATGATGAAGTATCAAGTCAATATTCTAAAATTCGCATAGTAAATGAGCATAACAAAAGCGAATTTACATGCGTTTCCATCGGCGGTTACCTGGTTACAGCAGTCGGGGGAATGGCAGCATTTACCCAGCAGGGGCATACTGAGGTATGTCGAGTGTGAGCTTTTTTTCTGATTTATGTCGGAATCAGTTGCTTGTTTTTACTTGTGCTGCCATGTTAATTCAGGCAACCTACGCTAAAGCTAAGCTAAAGTAGCCCATCTTAACTATCCCACTACACTGAAGTCTCGCAGCACTTTTAATGCTGGACAAACAAAAACTATCTCAGAGTGTGTTTTCTAATGAAAATCAGGCAGCTTCTGCATCTCTGGGCAAGTTTTTAGTCGGCTAACTAGGTCCTAACTAGCCTCACCGTGTTTATTATTGACTCTGGGAACCACCAGGAGACCCCTCCCTGAAGTTCTCAGGGCCCGAGATGGTTCATACGGCTCTAACATGTCAGAGATGGACTTTGGTGCTAAACCATGAAAAGACTTGTACACAAGCAGAGCTGTTTTAAATTCTATTCTCTGAGTGACAGGAAGCCAGTGCAGAGACCGGAGCACTGGACTAATGTGGTATCCCGTACCTCGAGGATCCTGCCATTATTTTTAACAAAGTGATCAACTGTAGATTATTCAGTGTTTAGTGAGTTTATATTCAAAATAAAGCTGAAATACTCTCAAAGTCAAACCTTTTCCTGAAAAAACATCATTAGAAATAACTTTTCTTTGAAAGTAATATTGAAATTGTACTAACTTTCACCTTTGCTTTTTAATCTGAGGTAATTCCAAGTACCCCCGGCCAAGTGCCCAAGTACCCTCAGTGATCTGCGTGGTTTGGAAACACCAGACTAGACTTCACTTCTGTCCAAAAGTCTGCTCCATCAACAAGTGTTCTTTTTATTCGCTGCTTCTAACTTTATGCGAAAAATCTGTTTGTATCTTCCAAAATGTGCATCAACGCTTATTCGCACAAATAAAAAAACACCTCAGTGACTTTTATACGAATAAAGGGCTTTAATTGCGCATTAGAATCCAGGAGACGAGGCCTAAAGAGTTTGCAGTAGAAACCGGAATGATGGAGTAGAGAGAGGTGAACTTATGTATACGAACGGCACTGTATTAAATTAATTGTTCTGCGACAGTAGCATGAGCTATTGTGTACAAAGTTACACCAATGTTGCCTTTACGTGAAACATTTGATAACCACTAGTATATAAAAATCTTATACTCGTCACCCATGCTCTGCTTATGAACAAACTGATTTCCCTGTTCATGGCTGGAGAAACCCAAACAAACGTGGCCTGTGAAGCAGCAAAGTGTGACTTATTTTCTCATTCATGTGAAAACAAAGAGCGTATAAAACCCTCAGCCACAACAGATTTGCTCTGATCCGAAGCCGACCGGCGAGGACACGGCGCCTCGGGAAAAGAGAGTCGAGCTCGCAGCAGACGTGGGTCAGCGTGGAGTCCTTGGGATTTAACTTTTCAGAAATGAGTGTTTTTTGTTTGGACATTATACACATCATGGGAGTTTACTGGCGCAACAGAAGAAGGTACAGTAGAATAAATGAATTTGTACGGACATTTTTTCTGCCTCAGTGACTTTGGAGACCCCTCTCCTTATCTAAGCTGATCTATATCTGGATTTTGTCCTGTTGTGCATCTTTTACCTGAAGGACCAGCAACTGATTGATACACATGGACTAGGGTAGGTGGACTGATAAAAAAACATGGTTGCCAGCTAGACATAGAGGTAAACAATAAATGGCAATGGAAGATTAAGACACGTCTCCAACTACATCAACCCTGCAAGTTACTTTTACAAAATAAAAATGTTGAAAGTTTGTTTAGAACATTCTTTCCCAAAGTGTGGGCCACAACCTCTGAGCAGGGGGTCCCATGATGATTTCAAGATATTAAAAAAACATGTTAATGGCTTACTTAATTTGAAATCAAAAACTGCATAGATTTGTGCAAACACATGTTACTAAAGCTGATTTTGAATGTTTTATTGGGCAACAGTGGTGTAGATAGTAGAGCGGGTTGTCTCATGATTGGAAGGTTTGGGGTTCGACAGTGGGCTCCTACAGGTGCCCACTGTTGTTGTGTCCTTGGGCAAGACATTTCACCCTCCTTGCCTCCAGTGTCTGCGTTCATTGGTGTATGAATGAATGTGTCCTGACCTGAAAGGAAACTAGTGGTTCTCAAACTTTTCAAACTTTAGAGTATACATTTGCCTTTCACCACAAAGACTTTGTCTACCCTGAATTTTCCGGGACCAGGTCAGACCTGTTACTTGTAATTCCAGACGACTTAACCTTCTCCTGTACGACTGAGAGCCAACTCATACATACACACTGGACTGAACTCTCCAAGATGATATTTCATCCATGCATCCGTTTACTTCTGCGTTACCGGGGCCGGGTCACTGAGGCAGCAGAGATGCCCAGACTTCATTCTCCCCTGACACTTCCTCCAGCTGTTCTGGGGGGACCCCGAGGCGAACCAGGCCAGCTCGGAGACAAAGTCCCTCCAGTGTGTCCTGGGTCTTCCACAAGGCCTCTTCCTAACCTGTTCATAACCATGGCAATAAAACCAATTCTGATCACTCTGTTCACTCTTAAACCTTTCACCGGTGGCTCTCAACCCGTGTGGCTTCGGAACCAACCTTCAGTGCATCACGACAAGCTGTGGCCCAAACAAAAAGGGTGTTCGGTTTGGGAACCTCAGGATCTCATCTCTTTGCACACGATGTTGTTCTGTTGGCTTCATCAAATCAGGACCTTCAGCTGCTCTGGGGCGGTTTGCAGCCGAGTGTGAAGCGGCCGGGAAGAGGATCAGCACCTCCAAATCTGAGGCCATGGTTCTCCACGGAAAAAGGTGGCTTCCCCTTCAGGTCGGTGGGAGTCCTTGCCTCAAGTATCTCGAGGTCTTGTTCACGAGTGAGGGACGGATGGAGCGTGAGATCGATAGACGGATCGGTGCAGTGTCAGCAGTGATGCGGTCGCTGTATCGGACTGTTGTGGTGAAGAGGGAGCTGAGTCAGGGCAAAGCTCTCGATTTACCGATCGATCTACGTTCCCACCCTCACCTATGGTCATGAGATCTGGCTGAAAGGAGAAGATCGCAGGATCGCGGCCGAAATGAGTTTCCTTCGCAGGGTGGCTGGCGCACCCTTAGAAATCGGGAGCTCAGTTACCAGGGAGGAGCTCGGTGTAGAGTCGCTGCTCCTTCACGTCGAAAGGAGCCAGCTGAGGTGGCTAGGCATCTGTTCGGATGCCTCCTGGTCGCCTCCCTCGGGAGGTGTCCAGGCATGTCCTATTGGGAGGAGGCCTCGTGGAACCCAGGACACGCTGGTGGGACTATGTCTCCGAGCTGGCCTGGTGTCGCCTCGGGGTCCCCCCAGAACAGCTGGAGGAGGTGTGCGTGGATCGGGAAGTCTGGCAGCTCTGCTGAGACTGCTGCCCCGCGACCCGGCCCCGGATAAAGCAAAAGAAAATGGATGAAGTGATGGACGGATTAATAAAATAATCAAGTAATGCCATTATTTTTCAAAGAAACTTGGATTGAATGCCGTTTGAATCACATTTCTAGCTTTTCAATGACTTTTTAGATTTGTTCCTGGTTTTGTCACTAATCATTGAATGACTTTGAGACGTTCAATGCCCCATGGAAACTCTGTAACCATCAAAAGAACTATCAAAACTATTAACAGTTATTTAGGCAAAATCGACCTGAAAATTGTCCCGCAAACCACCACTGATTGTTTTCAACTTGTTCTTGACTCTGTGGTGCACAAGAGAAAATGGAAATGGACATTTTACTCTCCAAGCTAATATAGAACTGCAGAAAGCCTTTGATGTATTACTCTGTATCCTGAAGTGTCGCCTCTCTTAACCTTCTTGCTCCGGTGTGTGTTTCTTTGTTTGTGGTGTAGTGATTAGGAGCCGGCCGCCCGTGACTTCTCCTCCGCTCAAACCCAGTCGTCATGAAACACCTGTCCGTCAGCATTAGAGCCTCACCAGTGTCTAAGCTGGACTTCCCTTTGAGCGGGACCCCTGACCTCTCCTGATGGGACAGATAAGCAGACAGGTCCTGGGCGTCTGGAGCGGGCCAGTGGTCGGAGCGCTGCAGAGGGATTAGAGGCCCGCGCTGCTGTTGTCTTTTCCTCTTAAAGCTGGAGAGGGAAAGGTTATTAGCAACGCAAACACCAGGAGGCTCAGGCGGAGGAGGTCTGCGCTGAGTTAGGGATCTACAGACGTCCAGTGTTGTTCAATTTGATGTTGTTTTTGGGCAGATCTTATAAAAAGGAAGGGGAACAGTGGCTAAGTATACATGTATATTATCTCAGTGAGCTTCACAATGTCGTCTCCATAAATGGGTTTGACTTCACAGACTGTTAAACCATTTCAGCGATGACCTCATTAAGCTCATTGAGAAAATGCCAATAAAGGGCGTCAATTTGGAAGAATTTAAAATATGAAACATGTTTTGAGTCATTTCACCCTTTTTTGTTTCCTACATAATCCCATGTGTTCATTCGTACTTAAAGTAAAGTAAAAAAGTGTTGAAAATAAAGAAAAAACAATACATAAAATGTGTTTCCAAAGGTTGTCCAAAGTGCTTTACATCTCGGTACAACAGTGTGGGTGAAATGTGAAGTGCAGAACTGGGGTTTGAACTTCCAACCTAATAATAGTAATAGTAATAGTAGTAGTAGTAGTAGAAGAAATGTATTGTCCCCGTGGTACGTAGTAAAAATACACAAGGACAACAATGACCACAACAAACAGATCCAAACATTGACAACATGTAAAGAACAGACCTGAGCTCAAATCACGCCCGTCAACCTCAGTTATTATGTTAAAGGAATAGGCCACCGTTTTTACATACTGAGATATGTTCTTACCTAGCTTTGACGAGTTCATCTGTACCTGTCTGGTCTCACGTGTGCCTTCTGTAACGTAAACACAGCACAGACGGCGTTAGCATTTAGCCTCTCTCTTCTCCTCTATAGCTCCAAACGAGGTGAAGATAGAAGCTACCAAACTCTTCCACGTTTTCCCGATTTAAATATGGTTACGTGAAGTGTTACACTATAAAGTATAATTACACAAAATTAACAATGTGGATTTTCTAAGCGGATAAAAAGGGGAACTATATTGTAAGGCGTAATAATACCAGGAGTAATTCGGCATCCGCACAGTAAAGTGAAGATATAACTGCGCGGATGCCGAATTACTCCTGGTATTATTACGCCTTACAATATAGAAAGGTACAAATGAACTCGTCTAAGCTAAGGTAAGAACATATCTCAGTATGTAAAAACGGTGGCCTATTCCTTTAAAAACGTTATATACTTTTTTAAAACCCTCTCTGACAGACCAGCTGTACAGAATAAAAAAAGAACAATCACACTTAGCTACTTCATTATCTTTACATCATCTTTGTTTAATTGTAAAATGACTGCCTGGTCCTGCTGGGCACCTGTACCTTGACCTGAGGGAAGCAGCTCAAACTCTCTAAACAGAGGATGCTAAACCTTCTGGTTGTAAGATTACCCACTGTACCATCTGAGATGCGGTAATGTCATCAACAACGACAACTACCTATATGTACAAAGGTCTTTACAGAGCAGTCCAGATTCTCCCCTGGTGCCAGAAGTAAAAATCCCAATCAAAATCTCCATAGACTTGGAAAACATAAATATTAAGGGATTAAAAGAAATGAGCTCAGCTTTGCGGCAACTCATGGACATGTTTTTCATGAGTTGAAATTGAAAGGTTTTTGAAGCATTTCACTGTATCGTCAAGTATTTGGTATTTTCTTTCTTGAAAAATATCTCTGTCATCTGATTACATCTGCTGCACATTTAAACTCTTTAAAAAAAATCATAATTAAAACAAATCTTAAGAGATTATGAATGGGTCTTGAACTCCCGTCACAAATGTCTGCTTTTGCAATAAGGACAAAATGTATTGAATGTCACCACTTAAGAAGATGAGGTAAATCCATATGTTGTGACGCCAGAAGAACAACTCTTTTAGTGGATTCCATGTTACGCATTATACATTGATTTAAACAACAACTTGTATTACACTGTGCTGAACATTTTTAATTACATGCAAAGCTATGGGGCTCGACATCATCGTAATTTGGAATCACATTCACCCATTATTGCCAACTTTGAGCCTAACTCTCGGGCAGAAATCGAGGGAACTCCCCCCCCCCACTTTGCCCTGACGCTGCTTTCCGTCGGTTCATCCCGGTGCCATTCCCCGATCCGATGGCTTTCTCACAGTAATCTGCAAAAACAAAAACGCCTCCTCCGCCTTCATTAAAATCCATCCGACTTTGCTTATACTTTCCATTGTTCGGCGGCTACAATTAGGCCAATACAAACAACGGCCGCAGTTAGCCGTCCGGCGCGGGCACCGCTTTATTTCAGCGCAGTCATGCAGTTACCAAACTTCACAAGGGGACCGAGGATTCTGGGTAAGATGCCCTTTCAGTGTGAGAAAAGAGGAGACCGCTTCACGGGCTGGTGGCTACGCTTTCAGACACACACACACACAAAAAGAAAGGTTCGCCGGCGCTTTTCGGGGCATTTCTTGGATGTTTCGGGGGTGGGAAAAAGGGGCAAGTGCGGGGGAGGCCATGTTTTGACATCCCGAGTCGCGAGGTCAATGAGTTTTTCGGTTTGACCAAAGCGAAGAGTTTAGCCCGACGCTCAACTCTCCTGACTCCACGCCAGGCTGGTCCCGCGGCGGCGTCACCAAAAAAGCCCGATAATTAACGGGCGAGGGTCACCGGGACGGCCCCATATGTGCGCCTGTGTGTGTGTGTGTGTGTGTGTATTTATGTTGACTGTTAAGTGTCACACACGATTACGCGGCGAAAACATCCGTAATGCGATGTGATTTTGCTTTAAGGTTGGGCTTGGCTGACCCCGACGTGATCCCGAATGGGTGTCCGGGATTGTCACAACACAATTAAAGAGGGTTTGCGCGGGACAAAAGCGGCGAAAAACAGAGGGGAACAAAGAGGGGGGGGAATCTAGGCGGCGAGCGAGAGTCGGAGCAGGACAGGGCGGCCAGTTTAATGCGGCGATCCGGTCAGTCAGTGCAGTGTTTCAAAACATGAGCGCCGCCAATTCGTTGTTAATTGAGGCACCGAAACGAGACGCCGAAAGCTTCAATCCTCGCAACCTCAGAAATGGTTTCCCCGACCTCCAAAAACATGCTGCTCAGGTGGCCCACAGTGGCAGCGCGGCTCAGTCAGTATGCTTTTACAATGATAAATAAATAATTAAGCACTTAGTATGGTTTTATGTTTTAGGACAAACTAGTTCTGTGCCACTCTCAGTGTAACACCAGGATGGTCTTTTTATCTACGAAGGTTTGTTAAAGAGGGGGTATTATGCTTTTTTCAATCACATAGCACCAGTCTATAGCATACTACAATGATGACGTAACCTTCTGTTGGTCTGTATATGCAGTAAATTAAAATAACTGCCTTGAATAAAATTGCTCTCTCAAAATGGCTGTACTGAACGTCTTGAAATAGGCCTCTGTCTCTTTAAGAAGCTTTCCGACACGCCCCCTTCAGCACACTGCTGTGGCATCTAAACAACACTACTGTGCGGGGAGGGGGCTCTGCTGAGCTGAGGAGCAGTGGTTGGTGGCTTGGCTGGTGACGAAAGGTCCAGAGGCGTCTCCAGGAGGTGGGGGCGTTCCTAGGAGGACTGAGGCATAGCTACACCTAAAATGGCTGCCGTCTAAGTTTTTACTGATTACTCAAAAATATGTGAATGAGCCAAGGCAACACTCCAGGCATGTGTTTAATGAGGGAATGACATAATAACATGATATAAAGCTTGAAAAAGTCGATTTTACATAATACCCCCCCTTTAAAGGGATATTTCAGGATTTTTGACATTGGGCCTCATTTCCTAGTTATCCAGAGTGTTGTTCATGTCTGGAGATATTTTTTTCTTAAATTCATGCAGTTCTTATATTTGAAGAGTCTAGTGGCGCTAGGCTAATGCTAGGCTAGTGCATTTCTATGGTATCAGTTAGCCTGCATTAAAAACAGTTTGACCCACTCCACAGTGCACCTGAGGTAAATCACTTATAACACCAGACTAATATAATATATAACTGACCTTGTTCACATGAATTACCACATTTTGAGGGACTATTTTCTCGCAGATCACTCCGCCGCTGCGTTAGCTTACAGCCACGAAGCTGATGCTGCTCAAATATAAGTTATTTTAAATGAGTGGGTCAGACTGTTTTTAATGCAGGCTAACTGATACCATAGAAATGCTTTAGCCTTGCCCTAGCCTAGCGCCACTAGACTCTTCAAATATAAGAACTGCATGCTTTGACCACACTTCCACCACCATCAAAAGGATATATTAAACAGTGAAATGCTTTACCCATTAGTTAGTATTAAAATGATCTGATCTGGCTGTGATATCTTCTTACTGAAGCGTTGCAGAGAGGAAGTAACATGCCTCTAGTCGGTTCCACTGACAGCAAATCAAGTGATGCATAAAGAATGAATGTGTCCCGTCGAGATAAAACAGCGCTCACACGTCACCGCTGAAATTGAGTTACCTGAGATCCTTTTCGCCCGATAATGGAGGCGCATGGAGGCTTGAGTAATGATGGCCCAATTACCGCCCATTGTATGAAGATGAGCCGCACTGCAGAGCGAACAGAGCTCAGGTCGGAGAGCGGCCTCTTCTTCATTTACATCTGCAGTAAACGACCCGAAGTAATTACGCTCATTGGGAACCATTTAAAAGAAGTTATTTGAGTTTTTAAGGAGTCGCATAACAGATTGACGACACGACTGTAAATCCATGTATAATTGAAACGTAACAAGACAAGGCAAAGGGAGACTTTATTGTCCTGGTGAGACATTTTGTTTACTGAATTTTGACCCTTTACATTGTCACTGTCCTTAAGTAGAGTTTTTGAGGATCTCTACTTTACTTTAGTTGTATGTTTGTTGAGAACGTATTACTTTTACTCCACTGCACAGCTGAACGATAGATATATACTTTCTTCTCATACACTACATTCCTTTAAAGGCTCCAAATTTAAAACAAATAATTTAGCAATGTTTGTTCATTTTAAAAGCCTTATATTGTTCACTCCAGAACATTAGAAACTAATGTGTAATGTGTACTGTATGTAAGTAAGTGCTTTATTTGTCATTGTACAACCGTCCAACAAACTCGTGTTCAGGTGTTAGTGCTGAGGCACCCACTGTGGGACAACCTGACCAGCATGTTTTTGGAGGTCGGGGAAACCGTAGCACCCGGAGGAAACCTGGCTGCCTTCAGTCTCCTCTGACCCTCTGGAACAGTGCAGCGCCTCCTGGGTTTGTCCCTGTTTCAGAGCGTGGTGTCCCACACCGGTCAGCTCTACCATCAATCCCAATATGGCCGCCAGAATTCATCATTTCTTTTTTTTTTCTTTTTTTATTCCTTTCATGAAAATGCATATTCATACAAACCACATGCAGTTCACACTGTCAGTGTTTCTTTACATTTCCATGATCAGAAAGGAGCAAATGGAAGAATAATATTCTTATATTTATCTGCCCCCTTTTTTTAACATACATAGTATTACATGGCTTTATCACTGTTCTCTCCACCATCACCCGAACAACACATTTTATAATATCCGTTTAAGCATTTTTACAATGAACACGTCCAGACAAAATCAAAATTCAGTTTGATATAAAGCAAGTTGTTTCCTTTTGTACAGTTTTTAAATGCCAAAATATTTTTTGCAACTTTTAAATATTTCTTTAGAGCATTCCATGCTTTTACACCAGCAACAGACGAGCACATTTGTTTCAAATCTGTTCGTGCTCTTGGATGTTTAAAGTCATACAGCCTTCTGTGATTTTCATCTTCACAGATAAGTGAGATTTGTAAGTCCTGTGGAAGAGCTTTATTTCAAGCTTTGACATCACTAATAAGTTTGCAATTCTACAATGTCTTTAATTATAATAATCCTGACCTAATGAAGAGTGGATTGTGTGATCTTTAAATCCTGCTTTGTAAATGATACAAATGGTTCTTTTCTGTAAAAGACATAAAGGCATTATGTTGCTGTGACATATTACCCCATATTTCTACACAATAATTGAAATAAGGCAGAATAATTGAACATTATAACATTCTCATTATATATACTGTACGGTAAACTGTATTTAACTTTATTCAAAATAAATAAGCTTTTACCTTATTTTTACATGCAATAAATGATTTTTCCATGTCAACTTCTCATCTAAGATGACCCCTAGAAATTACCATTTGTTCCCATGTGTTTCTATGGCGACGTCCTACAGTTTTATCAAAGATGGGTGAGGGTTTTTGAAGTTTCATAACACAGTTCTTTGAGTACTTCATACTTCAAGAGGAACAGAGAATAGAATGTATTGCTATTTGCACAGGTACAAAACAGTACCAGTTTTTGCGTTTCTCTAGAGGAAGAAGAAGTCATAAAAACACACATCTGAGGAAGCAAGGTGTGTAAAACATAATTTAAATCTATATACATGGACAGGATTTACTATCAGCCCAGGATAGACGTAGAAACCCTGAACGCCCCGGTGATGTCAGCGATGGGTTTGATGGAGCACTTGTGCGTGACAGCAGCAGTGGCCGGGGCCCGTCCCCTGAGAGGAGTTCACACGGAGCGAGATAAGACTCCTGTTCGTGCGGCGCATTATTGCAGGCATAAATCAGGTTAAAGACTGTGAGTGACGTCACTTCCCGACGAGCCGCGGATCTGTGAATGAAACGATGAGCTGAAGGTGACGCGAGGCTGGAAACACTGAGGCTTCAGGAACTGTTAACGGACAGGATTTATTATCAATCAGCTCAGAGCCGATCATGTCCGTGCACATTGAAACGGGGATGTATTTTAAAATGAAGATGGCACAAGGGTTGGCACACGCACCTCGGAGCAACAAGGTCCTGAGTTCACTTTGTGGGCCGGCCATACAGCGGTTCTCTGTGTGGAGTTTGCATGTACTGTCATTGTCAGTGCAACAGTAAATGTAAATGTACTGGCATTAGTGCTCCAGTCCTTTCCAGGTCGCTCGCCAAACACTTCTACATTATATTTACTACTTTACTTTTAGATGCATTTCTTTTTCTTAAAGCAGTACTAAGTAACTCTTGCCCCTAGAGGCCATAAGCGCAACTGCAGGTGTCTTAGCAAGTTACGATTTTTTAACTATTAAATGTCTTGGAGAGTAAATACTACCTGACAGAAAAGGTGAAGGGAGAGAGGGTGTTGTACATCCAGTTATACAATGGGAATATTTTTTTCACTCAACTGCTGTAAATACTGTTTAAGTGGGGCTAGCCCGCAGTTAGCTTTGCCCGTTAGCCTGTTAGCTTCTTCTCCGTGATTCTATTAGTGTGTATTGGTTGCTCCGCCCCGGTGGTAGTCAAGTTGCAAGCATGGTTTTCTGGCCAGAGACACCAGGGGGAGATGAAAGACCCCCCAATCATCCCATTAACACTTGTATTACCCCCAGAGGGACTACGGAAAGGATTTATTTAGGTAAACACGTTACTTAGTACTGCTTTAACATGCTTAACACAATCTGCAAACATGGGTCAATATAGTAAAGTATGAGGTTCTTTGAAGTATCATCTTAGCTACAATTTCTCCGGGGTTAACTTAGCTTACCCTCGTGTCTTTGAAGCATATGTTGCTCTCTGACGTAAAAGTAGGCAGATGGAAAAAAGATTGGAGACGTCTGCCATAGACAAACTAAATCTGCAGGTTTGATGCAAAGTGTTAAAAAGCTTTTGCTTCTTGCAACAAAATATTTTTTCTATGAAAACTGTTTGACATATTGTATCACTGCAGCACTTTAAATGACTGGGACTGGGAGATGCATGTTTTGAAGTATTTATATTGTGCTGTTATTTTACCGTTTAGCTTTGTATAACTTTGCACTATAGTACAATGCAAAAAAATAAAAAAGAATACTCTTAATTTGAGTAATTTTAAGTTATCAAGACCACATAGGGCTATACTATACGGCCGCACAGGCAGTGGCGTATCTTATGTCTTAGTTTCTATCAGAACAGAGGTTGGGGTGATGATATTGTTACATTAAACTGGTGATAATGTAATAGAGTCATAACCAAAGAAATGACAAACAACCATTGCTGAGGAGAGTGCTTAAGACGCATTAAATAAAAGGGGTATAAAAAGAGGTATAAAAAGCGGCAAATTTAATAATAATAAGAAGTTGCACCTGTAATAAGTCAACTCCCCTTTCTTATGCACGTCTTTTGTGCGGCAGTGTTAATCTCGTCGACTAAAATATTTAGTCATTATTTTAACATTTTCACTAAAATGTCCAGATATTTTCAAAGACTAAATAAAAATGAAAAGAAGAGACTAAAATCATCCAAACTGACAGTCTGAAAGAGCCTCATATCATTTAAATTCACAGCGAAAGGAACAGCTCTGAGCTTTGTTCATCTGAGAGAAGCTCCATAAAGCAGAGGAGCTTGATTAATTATGATTATAATAAATATTACCTCCCATCCAGGTACTAGTCATGTCCTATCCAGCTTAAAATTACACCTAAACACATGCATTCGAGAAGCATAAATGAAAATGAAGAAGCACATGAAGAAGTCCAAGCTGGAGCACTGATGCAGCCTGATGGTGTGATTTATAGCAGACATATTGGTGATCATGAGGAGTGTTATTGGAAACAGAACAAAAAAAAGACCAAATCAAAATGTTTCTTTGCAGTCTGTAGGATTTCACACCGGTCATGAGCCCCGCCCCCTGCTCCTCCTCCTCCTCCTCCTCCTCCTCCTCGTCCTCTCACACGACGGGCCTGAGCCAGACAGAAACTGCAGCACGTTTGACCAGTCTCCTCTGAGAATATCCACTTTAATTCACCCGGGAGGAACTGTGTTTCACAATAACGGGCATGTTCTGTGTATTCCCAAATGGACAGCGAGACTGTAAGATGAAATCACCCCCTGTTTTCTGCGTGAGTCGTGACCAAGAACTTTGCGTGTAAAGGTTTGTTTTTGAGGAGGGAACAGTAAAACCCGTTTGGTAATGAAAAAACAAACAGCTTAATTAAGACACCGTGACAACGTGTAACTGTCTGTTTGGTTTAAACCAGCCAACAAAGAAACAAACTCAATATAAAAACTGCAGCAGTTCGTTTACGTCTATATTTGATTGGAACAGTACATGCGGTAATCAGGCTTTACACAGGCAGTGTTAGAGGAAAACATTAAATCGCTATTTATCATACTGGGTCAAGCTGTACAGTCGTACTATCTCTGTCATAGCCTTGACTGTGGTGCTCAGGCGCCCACTCTCAGCCACTGAATGTTTTGCTTGTGTATCAGTATGACGCTCTTAGAGGGTATTTATCCCTCTTCTGTGGAAGCATGGACAGACTTGAATGGTAGGACTGGCACAATGTGTCGTCCCGTAACAATGGTAAATAAACTTCTCCTGTATAAGACATCCTGACTGCTGCCTATTCTTCATCAATCCTCTCGAGCATCATTGTTATTTCTCTAACAGCAGAAAGTCCAATTTAATGCCATTTTTAATGCACACATACATATTTTATGCTACAAACACATTTGCCAACATTTCATCAAACAGAGGAAGGAGAACTGGACAAAATGGGAAACTTTTTAACAAATAAATGTGGTCAGTTTCAGCCATAACGGCAACTGAATACATTTTATATAATCATTTTGGTTTCTTTAATGCACTTATCCAGTAAAACATGTTGAGCAATGTCATCATTTCCCCCCAAAATTGGATTTAATGCCAGTTTGAATCCAATTTCAATTCATTTACTGACTTGCTTTTTAATGCCCTGAGGAAACCCTGGTTAATGAACACATACAGGACTCATGCATGCAAACAGGCCACGCCCGGTTTTAGCTATGGGCTAATTCCCGTCCATTGTCCCCACTCTCACTCATCCTGGCCTATTGCACTTGTTTTGTAATGACAGGGGAAACCAGAGCATCCAGGAGAAACCTACGCAGAGAGAACAGGCAAACTCCACAGGACTCTGAGGAATCCGAACCCGGGACCTTCTGTAGACGTCGTCAGATCACAGATAAAAGACGATGTTATTGATCTCGCACTGAAGAAATTCACTTGTCAGCAGCGCTTAAGAAAACATGAGGTGCAAAGAGTCAGGGAAAGTGTGCAATGAAAGAACAAGTGCAAGTGATGGGAGTAAAATAAAGCATCTTATGTACAATGGGTTAATTATAACAGTGTAATAATGTGTAAGAATATTAAACGCGTCAAAGGTGGCAGTGCAAAGTTTACATAAATAGAATGAAATACAAGCATTTACATTATTTATTACTCTCTCAGACACAATCAACATTCTCTAAATATTCTTTCATCTGCTGATCTGTTATCGCAGTATGCCCCTGGCTCTGCTCATGCTCTGCTTTTGAAATGATTTTTATTTATTTATTTTATTTTAGGTTTCGTTTCCAGCTCGTCTCCATGGAGATGTTGAATAAAAGCGGCCAAATATGAGATTTAAATATGTCCTCGTCCGTATCTATTCTTTGATTTCCCGCTACAAACATATCATTGTCTGTGTCGAGCTGTTCATTAGGAGCATGTTTTTTTAACAGGAGAATCCAAAATGTTATGGAGTGTGCCTTTAAATTCAAAAATGACCACATACATCTTTGATTTGATTTATTTGAGCTATTATTTACAATATTTACATCATTACATTACAGTATCACAAAAAACCAAGAAAAATAAAAATGAATAATAACTCAAAAGGAGTAGGCTGAAGCAAGAAAGCTTATAAGTGCCGACCCCGTATTCAAAATACAATTATTGATTAGCAGCATTGATAATTCGAAGCTTGTACATGTCACAGGTTGAAAATCTGTTGAGACTTACAAGACAACTTACAAGTATGAAAAACATAGAGCGAAAATAGAAAAATGTGTGATTTCTGAGTGTATTTACTTAGTTTTATAGTTTTCTCTTATTTTTTATTTTTTATCATTGCTTATATTACCATTCTGGTCACCATTCTATTGATTTACTTATTGTTTAAGTAGTCATAGTGTTTTAGATATACATATATATACACATACACATACATTACTAGCGCACATATTTATTATATTATCATCACCATAATAACAATGACAAAAATAGCATTCTCAAAAATATCATCTTCAAATGTATCATGTTTCTCATTGCTTTCATACCTGCTTCCACTGTAATAATAATATACAATCCAAATATAAAATCTGCAGCACTTCCTTCACTCATTCATTCCTATGCTTTGCTTTGTTGGCTATTGCTTGACTGCAAATACAAATAATATATAATATCCATGTTCTCGATGAAGACGCTGTCCGCGGTGCTGAACGAATCCAAAACCAGCTCAGCACCGAACCATAGAGCGACCGGCTACAGTCGCAAGTTCATTACAATGTTATAACACGGTACTGTTACAAGGAAGGGCCTCACTTTGCTCATGAAAAACATCGAGGCCCAAAACCAATGTTTAGTGTAATATAAGACCTCTCAGTCACACGCGGGCTCATCGGGTTTAAGGTAAAGTAAAGTTCAGAGCTTGAGGGTATTTGCAAAACCCTCCAATGTTCATCTCCTGAAAAAACCTCGTAAACCCAACAGTGTAAAGGCTCAAGAGTCCCCGGGAAAAGTCTCCGAGCTTTGAGCCACAGGTGAAGCGCGCCTCCTCCTAGTGGCCTGAAGGAGAAGTGCAGTCCCTCCATGTCTCTTTCTCCCCTTCATGAAACACGACACGCGCTGCTACACAGTGTCAGACTGAAGAACAGATGAAAATAAATATAAAGTGTTTGACCATGAATAAGGCTCACACAGGGCTGATAGTATATTATTTCGTCAAAAATCAATATTTTAATAAAACATTACTGAAGGGGTATATAACATCTTATTATAAATTATATTATATTGTATTCACAGGTCTATCGGAGTTGATTATAAAACATAGATAAAACATAGATAAAGCAGAGATAAAGCAGAGATAAAGCATAGATAAAACACATATAAAGCAGAGATAAAACACATATAAAACATAGATAAAACATAGATAAAGCAGAGATAAAACACATATAAAACATAGCTAAAACATAGATAAAACATAGATAAAATATAGATAAAACATATAAAACATTGCCAATGAGAAACTTTCTAATTCACAAACTAAGTTGGGAAGAATCTGAACAAACTCTGGGGAATGTTTGTTTCTAGAGACGCGTCTTGGTTTCATTTGTGCCTCGAGAGCATCACACACTCACGCGCACTCCGGGTGGGAGGGTCTGTGCACGCGTCATGCCCGTGAGCGCGCGGACTGGTGCTGCTGCTGTGGAGAATAAATGAGGAGCTGCTGCTGCGGAGCTCAAAGCCTCAATGGACCGCGGACTCCTCGTGCCGCTCTCCGCCTTCTGCCGCCTCAGAGTGGAGTCTTTATACGCACTTGACCCCTCGCCTCTGCTGCGGAAAACTGTCCTGGTCATGGACCTGACGGCCGAAGCCATTCACCCTGTGACCTCCAGAGCGCTGCTGCTCGCGTGCGTCACGCTGCTGTTCTTGCTGCACCTGTGGAGATGGGTCCGACAGCGCTCCTCGCTCCCGGGGCCGTTCCCGTGGCCCATCGTTGGGAACGCGGCACAAATGGGCGGTGCGCCCCACAAGTACTTCATGCGTCTGAACAAGAAATATGGGGACGTTTTCCAGATTAAACTGGGCTCCAGGTCCGTGGTGGTTCTGAACGGAGACTCCATCAAACAGGCGCTGGTCAAACAGGGGCCGGACTTTGCAGGGAGACCGGACTTTACCTCGTTTCAGTTCATCTCTAACGGCAACGGCGTCGCGTTTAACACCGTGACCGACTGGTGGAAGGTGCACAGGAGAGTTGCACAGTCCACTTTGCGCATGTTCTACAATGGGAACCCTGAAACTAAGAAAACCTTCGAGCGTCATATTCTGTGCGAATTCAAAGAACTTCTGCAGCTTATGGTGAGAAAGACCGAGGAGCACCGCTACTTCTCTCCCTTGCCCTATCTGGTGGTGTCCACGGCCAACATCATGAGCGCGCTGTGCTTTGGAAAGCGCTACCCGTACGAGGACGAGGAGTTCCAGCAGGTGGTGGGCAGAAACGACCAGTTCACCCAGACCGTGGGCGCGGGCAGCATCGTGGACGTGATGCCGTGGCTGCAGTACTTCCCAAACCCCATCAAAACCATCTTCGACAACTTCAAGGCTCTCAACCGGGATTTCAACGCGTTCGTCCGGGACAAAGTGGCGGAGCACAGGAAGACTCTGGAGTCTGGCACCGTCCGGGACATGACGGACGCCTTCATCGTGGCGCTGGACAATCTGCGGGACCGCTCCGGGGCCACGCGGGAGAAAGACCTCGTCACGCCGGTGGTGACTGACGTGTTCGGCGCGAGCCAGGACACGCTGTCCACGGCTCAGCAGTGGATCATCCTCATCCTCATCAGGTGAGTGCTGGAGAGAGCAGGTGGCTCAAGTTTGTAAAGTGACACAAAAGACAAAAAGTGCATCGGGCCAAAGTGGAGGGGGCTGAATGTTGTTGAAGTTCATCTTTGAAGGTGAAAGTAATTCTATGCAAAACATCCCTCCTGAGTTTTAAACACAGTGTCATTTTAAAGCCTGGATTGAGCCCGTAGCGCCGGAAGAACAGCAGAAACTTTCAGATCAAAAATATTTTGAAGTTGCAACAAGTTGAACACGTTGCCTATACTTTTATTTTGTAGGCTTTTTCTTAAATAGTTATAACTCACAATATCTGATCGGAAAGTAGGCTATAGCTAATAATCAATCTCTCCAAGTTAAAATGTGGGTTAATATTTGTGATGTTGAGAACAGTTTATTTGCCTTTGTTTGAATATACTTCACTGTCAAAGGGTTCAGTATTATTGATCTGAAAACTGTGCAGCCATTCTGTATTTGCCCAGAGCTGGAGGAAGTGTTGTATTATTATTATGTAAGAGAGAGAGAGAGAGAGAAGAGAGAGAGAGAGAGAGAGAGAGAGAGAGAGAGAGAGAGAGAGAGAGAGAGAGAGAGAGAGAGAGAGAGAGAGGGAGGTGAGGGGGCTGGAGGCAGGTAAAAACAGCAGTGTTGTTTTCCCAAACCTCTCACTCTGATCTGATCCTGAGACAGAGCAGTGATCTGGAACGCCCACACAAGAGATATTTCCTCAGTCCTCACAGCTGATGTGATGTTACCTTCACCTTTTTCAAATATAGTGCATTGCTTATATTTTGTGGCTTGAGAAGGTCTGTGTTTTTTTTGTCTAGTTGACCGGAGCTGTTTGGCACAGTGGTTAGCGCTGACGCCTCAGAGTTTTTCATTAGATCATCTCACTGCAAAAACTAATCTAGACATAAGTAACGTTTTCTTGAAAAAAGTACATTTGTAAAGTAAAATCTCATTTCAAGAAATCTGTCCATGAGGCAAGTCTTTTAAAGGGGGGTATTATGTAAAATCGACTTTCAGCTTTATATCATGTTATTATGTCATTCCCTCATTAAACACATGCCTGGAGTGTTGCCTTGGCTCATTACATATTTTGAGTAATCAGTAAAAACTTAGACGGCAGCCATTTTAGGTGTAGCTATGCCTCAGTCCTCCTAGGAAGCCCCCACCTCCTGGAGACGCCTCTGGACCTTTCGTCACCAGCCAAGCCACAACCACTGCTCCTCAGCTCAGCAGAGCCCCCTCCCCGCACAGTAGTGTTGTTTAGATGCCACAGCAGTGTGCTGAAGGGGGCGTGTCGGAAAGCTTCTTAAAGAGACAGAGGCCTATTTCAAGACGTTCAGTACAGCCATTTTGAGAGAGCAATTTTATTCAAGGCAGTTATTTTAATTTACTGCATATACAGACCAACAGAAGGTTACGTCATCATTGTAGTATGCTATAGACTGGTGCTATGTGATTGAAAAAGCATAATACCCCCTCTTTAAGTAAGTAAGTGCTTTATTGTCATTGTACAAGCGTACAACGAAATAGTGTTCAGGTGTTAGTCCTGAGCCGCTGCAGCTGAGCCGCGCTGCCACTGTGTGTCAACCTGCCCTCATGACCTTGGAGGTCGGGGAAACTGTAGCACTCGAAGAAACCTGGCTGCCCTCTGTCTCCTCTGACCCTCTGAAACAGCGCAGCGCTTCCTGGGCTTGCTTCCCCACCTCCTTCCCCACCTTCCCCACCTCCTCTTTCCTCTCCCTCCAGCAGCTCCCTCTGCTCCACAACAGTCTTTCATCATCTCCTTGTTTGTCCCTTTTAGTTTCATGTAGCTCCTCTGTGTGGGGGCTCTTGGTGCCTCTTCAGTGTCTCAGAAGCAGAAATGTGTGGGTCTCAAATGGGTTTAGCTCATAAGCTAGCATTGTGTTTAATGCTAAAAGTTCCACTTACACTTTTAAATTAAGAATATCAATTACAAACTTATTGAAAGTAACCGTGATATTTTTTCTTAGTTTAAGTGTAAAAAAAAACAGATTTCTTTAAATGAATTACTCAAATCAAGGACAAATTAACTTTTTCAAGAATATTGTACTTGCTTCGGATTACTGTTTGCATTGGAACATGAGGCGGATTCAGACACCAATCGTAAAGGAGCTCGAGAAGAGGAGAGATGTCCTTGAGCAAGACACTTGACTAGACACAGAACTTTATATTAAGAGGTTGTCGTTGAGTATTAATAAGGTATTAAAAAGTATAAGTATTCTGCTTATAGGGTTACAGGTTTGGGTTATTAATTACTAATGCTTATTATTACCTTATTAATACCTTAACCAGCACCCCTTATCCTCTTAACCCCCACTTTGACCGAGCGCATTTCCTCCTATGATGTGGTCAGTTCAGGTGGGGGTTCAGAGGTTTTAAGTGCATATTTGCTTGTGCAGAGTGGAGTCAGAGTGGCCTTTGGCACAGAATGGCTGCCATGTCTCTTCAGTCCGCCCCAGGGCAGCTGACGAATAACCGTTGCTGTCCTCCTGTGCAGGTTCCCGGAGATGCAGCAGCGCCTGCAGGAGGAGGTGGGCCGGGTGGTGGACCGCAGCCGCCTGCCCACCATCGAGGACCAGCCGCGCCTGCCGTACGTCATGGCCTTCATCTACGAAGTCATGCGCCTCTCCAGCTTCGTGCCGCTCACCATCCCCCACGCCACCACCACCGACACCTCCATCCGCGGCCACGCCCTGCCCAAGAACACCGTCGTCTTCATCAACCAGTGGTCCATAAACCACGACCCCAAACTGTGGCGCGACCCGGACACGTTCGACCCACTGCGCTTCCTCATGGCGGACGGCGCCCTGAACAAGGACCTGACCAGCAGCGTCCTCATCTTCTCCCTGGGCAAGCGCAGGTGCATCGGGGAGGAGCTGTCCAAGCTGCAGCTGTTCCTCTTCACGTCGCTCATCGCCCACCAGTGCAACATCGCGACGGACCCCGCCAGGCCGCCCTCCCTGGATTACAACTACGGGCTGACGCTGAAGCCGCACCCCTATCACGTCGCCGTGACGCTAAGAGACAACATGAACCTCCTGGAGATGGACACGGGACGGGGCGAGGGACAAACGGACTGATGAGCAGAGCAGGGGAAACTGGACAAAGAAGTAAATGAAGGACGGCTGAAACAGGGACGTTTGGGCTCAAGGAGGGAGGTTTTGGAAATGCAGCTGTAGGTGCTGGGAGGCGATTCATGCCGGATGCCCTTCCTGTATCAAAACAAAATGTGAAAGGCGGCACTAATGAGGGCTCGTGTGGAGAGAATGTTTACACTTAAATTAAGAAAACAACAATCTTCAAGTTTTGAGTGCGATGAGATCTTTTTTCCTTAATTCAAGGATAAAAAAAAGCCTTGCAACCACACTGGAAAAAATGAAATCTTATCTTAGACAAAAATGATGTAAAAGTGCTTGAATTATCAGAAATTTTCTTATTGTGAGAAGGTCTGGACTCATCTTGAGATAAGATCGTCAGTGGAACTAGACAGATTTTTCTCATTTCAAGCTTTTTTGTCTTATTTTAACCAAATTAACGCTTGTTCCATTGGCAATCTTATTTCAAGACGAGTCAAAACCTACTCAAAATCAGCATTAAAAGTCTTATTTCAAGCCATTTTGCTAAGATAAGATGGTATTTTTCCCAGTGCATGGACACATTTCTTGACATCAGTAACTCAAATCATGGCCATTATTAAAAAAAAAAATCATACTTATTTCTATATGACTTTTTGCGGTTTATGAGATGGACTGGAAAAAAGACCATCTTATCTAAGACAAAATGCTTAAAAAAGCCTTGAATTAAGAAAGGTTATGCTGATTTGAGTTGGTTTGGACTATCTTTAAATAAGAGCCAATGGAGCAAGCATGTATTCACTTAAAATAAGAGAAATAAACTTAAAGGGATATTTCAGGATTTTTGACATAGGGCCTCATTTCCTAGTTATCCAGAGTGTGTTGATGTCTGGAGATATTTTTTTCTTAAATTCATGCAGTTCTTATATTTGAAGAGTTAGTGCACTAGGCTACGCAGGCTAAAGCATTTCTATGGTATCAGTTAGCCTGCATTAAAAACAGTCTGACCCACTCCACAGTGCACCTGAGGTAAATCACTTATAACACCAGACTAACCATATACATGTCTGTGTCCATAGAATAATTTTAACCATTTTGCATTTAAAATAACTTGAGCAGCATCAGCTTCGTGGCTGTAAGCTAACGCAGCGGCGGAGTGATCTGCGAGAAATAGTCCCTCAAAATGCGGTAATTCATGTGATACAAGGTCAGTTATATTTCAAAATATTCTATAACACAGACATTTATATGGTTAGTCTGGTGTTATAAGTGATTTACCTCAGGTGCACTGTGGAGTGGGTCAGACTGTTTTTAATGCAGGCTAACTGATACATAGAAATGCTTAGCCTAGCATTAGCCTAGCGCCACTAAGCTCTTCAACTATAAGAACTGCATGAATTTAAGATAAAAATATCTCCAGACATCAACAACACTCTGGATAACTAGGAAATGAGGCCCTATGTCAAAAATCCTGAAATATCCCTTAAATGAGGAAAAATGACCAACAAAGTAAAGTAAAACATTTTTGCTCCATTGGTAAAACATTTTTCCCACATCTGCTCCAAATTAGCGCACATTTTCATAATTCAAGCAACTTTTACCTAAGACACGATTGAATTTTTTTTTACAATCTGGCAACCCTCTGGTCAAAGGACAAGCGCTCATTACGTCTTATCTAGATCAGCTCAAATCGACTCAAATTCAACATAGGAACCATTATTCAAGCCTTTTTAAGTCACGCCGCTCATTAAGATGGCGTGTGGAGCCAGTACGTTTTATTCCCAACACCTACAGCAGTTCCCAGACTTCACTTTTAGGCCTGTCTTATATCAAAACCTATATTTATAAGCTCCAATCTCAGGCAAGTGTCAAGTGTATTCACTGTCTTTTTAAGTATTAAGTCGCCGAAACTGATGTGGCCTTGGAACCTTTATCCGTGCGGGACTCGAACCCTCGACTACACTGTCTTGTTCATCACTGGACGAATGCTGCTGAACAGAGACTTGTTGCTGTGAAGTTTTAGCGTTTTGCCGTGTCTTTATGAAAAAAAAACAAAAAAAAAACAACAACATATTTACCCAGGGATCAAAACTACAGTGCTCAATTTCTAAACTGTTTTCCAGCTCATTTTCATATGTTTGATTCGTGCTGTAACATTAACAGGTGGATAAGCTAATTGGCTTTTCAAACGCATCGTGTTATGTGGAGAACTATAGCCGAGGGGAAGAAACCTCTCATGGGAATCACTATTTTTCACTCTTTTTAACCGTTTCCTTACAGACTATAATCATATTTGTCACACACAAAAAGTCAAGCCAAAATGGGTCCATGTGGATGTTTTTGAAAGCGGCACTCGTAGCTAGGGCTGGGTACGTTCCTTTTTGTTTCATACCAGTACTTTAAAGGACTATACGGAGTTTAAAAATGTTATAATGATGTATTTTCCCTTCCAGCCATGTCCTAATGTGTAGAATGAGCCCAGACCTATTCACCACAACGGCCTCTGAAATCATGTGCCATGCACGAGCTTAATATAGAAACTGCAGTTACGCGTAAGACCTGAGGTGGCAGTAGTGAGTATAAAATACCAACTTTCATCTAGTCCTTTAATGATATTGTTTTTTTAATACCGATACCTGAACGATTATCGATACTTGTAGCTTATATTTGTAATCTAGAACCAGAAAGCAGAAATGCGCGTGGAAGCCTGGAATTTATAATATCGGTTCATCAATGTGTGTGAAAATGGGGGGAAATTGGGAGAAATTGTGGCAAAAATAAGGGAAAAATCATGTAAAATAATAAATAAAAATAATGGAAAAAATAGGGGGAAATTTGAATAGATTGGGTAAAAATGGGGGGAAATATTAGTAATAAATAATGAAAAAAATGTGTAAAAAAAACATTAAACAAATTGATTTTTTTCCTTTTTGAGCTGATAAAACTTTCACTCCCTCTCCTGCTGTCCCTATGGATCTGAAGATACATGATTTTCTTTTGTTACCTGCTTTCCAGGGCGCTCTAGCAAATTTGGCACCCTAGGCGAGATTTACCTTGTGCGCCCCCCACACAAAAAAAGGGAAAAAAAGAAGAAATCTTTTTTTTTTTTTTTTTTTTTGCTAAATTAAATTAAATGGGAAAATAACCCTTTAATATTAATTCAATAACTTCCATTTATGTTTCTGGGTGTATCTCTAGCGCTCATGCACAAAGCCTTTATCTGAATTTTCTTGATCCAAATATCATTCGATAGACTTTTTGCATTTTTCTCCTAATCCTTTGGACACATTTTAGATATGGAAAGGCTAGTTTTATTTTGGCCTGTTTTATTATGATTATCACTGTTATATTTTATTATGTTTATCAGTTCATTAAAACACACACATCAGAACACGCGCCTCATGAAAAGTGAGCACAACAGTTGTATTGGAGGAGGTACCTCTACTTCTGCTGTAAATTTACACATTTTCACCGCGATGTTACACGCTTCCCGAAGCGTAGAAGGACTTGTGTGAAGCTTAAGATGCAAAGTTATGTCCAAAAATATACCGTAGTTACTAAACTTTTTTTCCAAATCATATTGGTATTGTTTAACGGTACCCAGCCCCACTCGTAGCTAACGTTAGCATATGTAGTGTGAAGCTAACGTTAGCTTCCCGGTTGCGAATATATTTTTTTCCGCTTCCCGTCCACTCTGCTCGTCTCCATGTCTCTGTATCTTTATTTAGTAGAGAAATATATCCACAGTTCTGAGGGGTTCTGCAAAGAATATATCACAGTACAATTACAGATACTCAGGAACAGAACGTGACAGAAATGAACTGCTGTATTCTACTAACTTTAGACCAGTGTTACTCAGCCGTCTCTTATTTTAGGTTTATTTGTGATATTTCCGGATGTTTAGATGCTGCTCCATATATAAAGCCTTTTGATGCCAGTAACCAAATATTACTCACGGTTTCCTGTTCAGACTGGGATGTTTCTCTTTTGCTCCGTCGGTGTCTCACTGGCTGTGAACACGGATTTCAGGCATTTCTTGGCGACACATCTCGGTGAAAACGTCAAAAAAAAAAAAAAAAAATGGCCGACGTGATGTGTCTGCAGTAAATCCTCCTAATCCATGAATTTCAAAACAAAACACGGGCCGCGGTAAATAGAGCGCTTGTCCCGGTCGGAGACAGTTTCCGGGAAACGCCGACAAATGCCTCACACCGATGTTTACAGTTTCTTTACCTCAGACTTTAACAATGATTGTGCAAAAACAAAACTACTGTTCACCGTCAAACTGCTTTTTGTGTTTATTTTGTGTCTGAACGCTGGAAGATGTAAATGATCCTTGTACAGTGTATAGATATAAGTTGAATAAACTAATGGATATTTTTGACACCCCCTTGCCTATGTACATTTCTCAAATGTAAGTAAGATTATTCTTCAGTTTTGTATGAAGCCATGCATACATACAGTAGTGCCAGTGAACATCCAGGTTTGAAAGAAGAGAAAGTCACTATAATTTGAAATGAACATACGTCTTTAATAAATCCAGGTTTAAGCAAAGGAATGAACTTCAGAAAGAAATAAAAGAGTCAGGAACTGGCATTCAAGAAACGTGTAAAAGATACAAAAAAGGTATGAAGACATGACTAATGCCAGCTATTTGATTTGAACAAACAAACAAAAATATGACGGATTTGTATTTTGAATATTTGTACAGTACTTAAAATACATAAAAACTATATTAAATATTTAGAGAGTTGGACATAAACTATGATTAATTGTGTGGAATTCGCTTGATTTAAATTGTTAATATTGTTTTAGTAAAAAGGGCCAAGAAACTGAACTATGTAAAGTAGGGATGGGCCTGATTAGATGAATATTGTGGATCTTTCCTTTTATTTTACGGCGCTGCTTCCATTATACTCATTGTACACAACAACTTAAAGGTGCTTAAAGGAATATTTAGTTAAGGAACTATACTTGATTTTGAACCTTTTCAGTCAAAATGTGACGAAATAGATAAACCCCTTTTGCCACTTGTTGGCTGTTTCTCAATTGCCAGAATCCGACCTCTGTTTGTCCACTTCGTTGACGTCCTCGGTGGTGGGCTCCTCCCAAACAGAGGCAAGTGTCCTCTCACCGCCACATTTGAGTTATCTGGAACGACCTCCGGATCGAGCAACTGCATCACGTGTCAAATCATGTGATAAAATATCAAATTATTCTTTAAAAAACAACTGTTTTATGAATAAAAGAGGCCAGGCAGCTGTTTATAAACTGGTTTTGGTTGGATGTCTTACTGTTTGAACATTTTGGCCTGAAGGATTTGCAAGAAATTCAATTAAAATATCAAATATATTTAGCAGGTCCAGTTTGTCGCTAATCGCCTTCAACTTACGTTAACAACTATAGGCCTGATTTCTCAATAAATAGGCCTACCTTTCATTAAGATTAACTTTATATAAACCTCATTTTTACATCTTTACTTGCTTACAACACTTCTACCAATGATATTATTATTATTATTATTATTATTTTCTTACACAAACGTGGAACAAAACATTTTATAGTGAGTACAAACAAATAAAGTTTGGGAGAAAAGGGGGAAAAAACAAACAATGTTGCAGTGCATCATGGGTAATGGGTCTCTGAGGCAGCGGAGGATCCACAGGTGCATCCTTCGTAAATGAGTCAAACGGAGGAGTCGAACTGCGAGGAGGTGAGGGGTCTGAGTGAACACCACTTGGCGGCGCTGTGATGACGTGGATTCCGTCCGAAGTGGTCGAGACGTCGAGGATCCTGGCAATTGGGAAACAGCCACTGACTCTTTGGGTTGACCCAATGGGGAGCTGACATTGCTGTAATACCACCCCCTGGTGGCCAGGGGCAACTCCAAAAGACACTTGGTAAACAGGATTCCCATGTAGCTTTGGACCTCGCTTGCACTGCTCAAAAGAGTTTCTTTTTTTTGACAACTCTGGGCTAAGTATCATCATTTTATCCGCCCTATTTTTTGTACATCAGAAATAAAAAGTGCTTCTGGAGCTCTATAGAGGCTCATAGCCGGTCCGCGAGGGCGAAGTTTGCCGCCTTTTTGCCCTTTTAAGGAACAGGCATTGTAGGATGAGATTGAGCAGCCATGTTAATTTCACAGACCACACAGGATCATTACTATGAATTGGGCTGAATGGGACCCGCTGATCTCTGTTATTTAGATCTACACAACAACATCAAATCCTTACGCAATACAAACTTCATGCATCAGGCTGAGTTTTCAGAAATGACTTTAACAACATACTGAAACAACAACAACTGAACTTATGACATGACAAACTAGAAACATCTGCTTGAGGGCCAACACAAACCAATCTGAGGGCAGCATTTGACCCCAAGCCACACTTTTTGGGCATCCCTGGCATCACATATTCATTTATTTATTCATTTATTTGCGCATGCGTCTAAGGCTCCCTGTCTCTGGTCGGTGTGGGCTTATAGAGTAAGGCACAGGAAGAGTTTGGATTCTCCCCCGTTCTTATCTCCCTCTCCAGAACTTCCTGTCCCGCTCCGACACACACACAGACTCAGAGGAGCGAGGTGCGTGACAGATTCTCTAAACACTCCAGATCGCCAATGATACGGCTGTGGTTCAGACTCTACACAAACCGCAATGAGTCGAGGGATTATGGCTGGTTCCATGTACATTAAAAGCAGACGCAGATTGTAGACAACACAAGGCTTATTTCTTATCCACATAATAGTACGAGTGTTGCATTTCAGTTGTAATAAAGAGTGTTAACAAATGTGGACAAACTCCTTACGCGCTGCTCAGTTCAGACTTGTGCCGTTCATGGCGCTGTATAATATATTTGTCATGAGTTAGTGATAGATATTCAGATGAACTGTGTCTGTGTCTCTTCTGTGATTGGCCGCTTGGCTCCGTCTCCTCCTGTTCACATGAACGTCTCACAAATCCTCAGAGAAACCCAGGGTTAACTTAACCGTCTGGTAACGCACTTTGTAGGACCACTGATCCAGAAGTCTGGGTTTCATTGATTTATTTATTCAAGCTTTAATAAAGACACAGAATCCTGGTCCATAGTATTAAAGCAGTACTAAGTAACTTGTTCACCTAAATAAATCCTTTCCGTAGTCCCTCTGGGGGTCATACAAGTGTTAATGGGACAATTGGAGGGTCTTTCATCTCCCCCTGGTGTCTCTGGCCAGAAACCAATTCAACTTCACTGCCACCGGGTCGGAGGCGCAATACACACTAATGGAATCACAAAGAAGAAGCTAACAGGCTAATGAGCTAAGCTAACTGCAGGCTAGCGCCACTTAACCAGTATTTACTCCAAGTTTGAGTGAAAAAAAGTATCTCCATTGTGTAATTGGATGTACAATATCCCTCTCTCCCTTTGTCTTTTCTATTTACTCTCACGGACAATTAATGAGTAAAAAAACACAACATGCTACGACACCTGCAGTGGCGCTTATGGCCTCTAGGGGCATTAGCTACTTAGTACTGCTTTAAAACATTAATAAAATAATGTCAACAAAAGTCAAAAGAACGACGTCATACATTATTTACACAAATGCCTCCAAATTCTTGAAGTAAACCTGACCGAGCTTTTATTAGGACAGACTAAAGCTAGTATGTTTATATTCAGAGGAACTAATCCAGGACATGTTCAACCAGCATCGTAGTTCAGCCCTTTACACATGATCTGTCTCTGTGAGTCACGTGTTGGACTTTTTACCAAACAATTTATTGGCTTATTCGAGATCATGAGTGGAAACTGCAGAAAGTAGAATGCACAAAGATACTCCCAACACTCTGCACTCTCTATCCCGGGAGGAGAGGTTCTTTGTCCAAAAGACAATTGTATTTATCTCTGACTGCAAGAGTGAGTTTTAAAGCTTCTGAATCTGTTTTCACCCTGTTCTCAAACAGCGACAGAAGGAGGAAGTTACATGTGTTCCATGGGCAATACAATTCAATATGTTACAAAAATACCTTTTCGTCAAAATATCTTTCTTTATTTTTATTGTTTTATTTTCATTGTTATTTTCAAGGTCTGATTATTCACAAATGGCTGCAGTTGCAAAATACACTGCCGTACCAACTTAACTCCATCAAAGTTTATTACTATAGCACTTTTACGACAACACTTGGCCGACCAAAGTGCTTTACATAAAAACACAGAGAAAAACATTCTGTATAAAAGACATAACATTTAAAAACACCTGCACACAAACAAAACAGATGAGTGTTGGGTGTTTTGGAAGGCCTGTCTAAATAAGTGAGTCTTTAGTCTGGACTTGAACAGCGGCAGGTCAGTGTGATTCCACAGTTTTGGGACCATGGGCACATCCAGAACCATCTGCGAGGAGGCTCTGTGTGGCAGTGAATGGACAAAAGCTCGGACAGATATGGCGGGCGTGTCCATGAAGGGCTTTAAAAACAAATGACAACATTTAAACTTGATCCGATAACGTACCGGAAGCATATGGAGGAAAGAGAGGATTGGGGTTATGTGGGAGCTTCTGGATGTGTTAACTGTTCTGATCTGAGGTCTAGGTCGAGGTAGAGTCCAGATCTTAACCCCATTAAGAATCTTTGGGACGTGCTGGAGAAGGCTTTGTGCTGTGGTCACACTATCCATCATCAATACAAGATCTTCGCGAAAAATGTATGCAACGCTGGATCTTTTGACTTTGCAGGAGCTTATTGAAACATGCCAATCAAAGCTAAAGGCGAATGTGGGTCCAACGTGTGCAAACGACTGAGAAAGGTCATCATGCAACACGCCACACAATATAAAGTCACACTTAACCTCCAGTTGTCCCGAAGCCGGCTGAACGGTAACTGCTTCCAGGTGCATGTTTTACAGATCACACGGTGTTTGAAGAGTGGCTGGCTCTTAATCCCTCTGAAGTATTGCACGAAGCTTGTGGTAAGACACGTCCAATGTCGCAGCTTATACCTGTCAGAGCAGCATTAGCGAGATTAGCATCGCGCTGCAGCTCTAATCTGGGTAAGGCAATGACAGTCGATAACGCGGGTGCACGAACAGCCGTTGTGCAACTGCGGATCGGGACAGAGAGATAGAGGCGGCGGAAAGTGAACGCACAAGAGACTGGACTTTTTCCACTGCAGAGGAAACGGAGAACAAAGAGGCCAGTTGTTTCCAAATAAAAAGTATCCATTATTTAAGGGAGACAGGGCTGTTTGTCACACTGCTTTCTGTAGCCACACTAGGGGGCGCTGTGACTTGATATTGTCAGCATCAGGTTTAATGTCATGATTCTCCTGATGTAATATGTTTTCATTCCAAGTTTTCAAGTGACTTATGTTTTGAGCTGCACGATTATGACTTTTCAAGCCTGCACAACCATTCAGACCTTTGTCTCCCATCCCATTTATATATGTTACGGCCCCAGGCCTCCAGTCTCCCTCCAGTTTGTATTAGTTTTGGTTGTGTGGCTAATTTCCCTTTGTCCTCCATGGAAACCTGGCTGTGTGAGCCCTGGTCTGGGATTGGAGGTGGTTTGGTTTTGGTTAACCTTTGTAAATATTGTAAATAGCCTTTGTTTGGTTATTTTTGTTACTCCTTTGTTAAATTTACCTTTTCCACTCCTTTTATTAAATTACAACTTAATTTATCCATTTTACATCTTGGTTTTTGTTACAACTTTTTAATCTAGCAGAGCCGGGTTGTAACAATATAGTGTCCCACTTTTTCAATAAGGCCAGATTTACATAGAGAATGTTTCGGAGCCAAAATGAAGGCCTCAAATGCCACTGGGTTTTGTCGGAATAAATAAAGGATTATAAAGGATTACTTTGCCCAATTTGTCAACTATCCAAATTTAACTTAATCTGATGTTTATAATTTTTTTTTTTTTTTTAAGATAAATGCATAGATTTGTTGCATTTAAGGCATAAAAAATAGAATTTTACATTCATTCATTGATTGTACAGTATGTTATCAGCAAATTTCCCCTAGTGGGACAATAACGTTTATTACAATTCAATGCAATTGAATTGAATTCAAATTCAATTCACATAAAATGTGAATTTCTGGATTACAATTTTTTGTGACCTGGTTTCTGTCTGCGTGATTTTGGGCCAGAACAGCAAAGGAAACGCTTTCAGTGCAGATCTTCATGAAATCTCTGAATTTCTCATGTCTGTCCTCCATGTCCGACCACATCATACGACTTGTCCTACTTTCACTACTATTTGAGGCGTCCCTTGAGGTTTAAGCTAAAATAAATAAAAATAGGTTCAATTATTGGGAGAGAAACAATCAGACATGACAGTGAGTGTTTTAAACTACATTTCCAGTTTCTGTGTTCTACATTGTTTTACTGAATACTTCTAAATCTTCGCTGTGTTTTTGTGAAGTTCAGTGGATTTTTTACTGCAGAGATTCGTTACGGCCATTTAAGGAAACCTTTTTGGAAACATTCATTTTGGAAACACGAAGAGGCACCACGAGCCCCCCCACACCTGCGGCACAGTGGAGGCGTCACAAGAGGAGCTACGGGAAACAAAAAAGGGACAAACAAGGAGGTATCCGGGCAAGACTCACAGCTAAGCCACCAAATCTTCCATGACTATTGTTCTGGCTAATGCTCGCAGGGCCACTGCAAGCAGAAATTATGTTATTTGTTCTTTAGCAGTATTTTGGTAAAGAATTTATACCCCTCTACATTTTTAAACAAAAGCTCATTATTTTACTTGTATGTGATTTTACTCAACAGATGTAGTTATCCTTTTTGAAATGAAGATAATGCAGAATCTGCCTAAACAACAAACCGGTAACTGATACATTGATACAGAGAAGATAATTGACAGCTCACAAAAGGTCTCAGAGTTTCAATTTTCACCCGAACAAAACGATGCACCCGATGTCCTGGGAACAGGACATCGGGTGCAGACATCTGATCAAACATTATCTACTGTACGAAGGAGAGTAGTCATCGAAGTTGTTGTTGTGGTACCAAGAATATTTGAGATTCAAAGTATTACAAAGAGAAGTGGTCAGTAACAAAGTGAATGTACTTGAGGAGCTGAGAGAACGTATTACTTTCTACAGGGTTTATACGACAGAAGCAAGTCAAATGATTAATGCCATTTTAGTGCCATATCCTACAATTTAATGCCACAGTTTTTTAGTTTTTACTGACGGACACGCTCACCAGAAAACCGACAAAACAATTGGTCCCAGAGGGTTGTAGAGGCCAATGTGATGGAAAGTAAATGCGCCATGCTGACCACTCATACAGCCATACACAAAGCTTTTTTTTATCCACATAAAACGTTGCATAATGCACCTTTTAATGTCTGTTTGAATTTAATTTAATGGTTTATAATGACCCCCTTCTGGAACCGCCACCTTAACGTAGTGGAGGGGTTTGAGCCTGAATGATCCTGGAGCTCTGTTGTCGGGGGCTTCGTGCCCTGGTAGGGTCTCACAGGCAAACAGGTCCTAGGTGACGGGTCAGACAAAGAGCGGTTCAGAAGCCCCTTATGAGAGACCAACAGGCCCGGTTAGAACCATGAGGCCGTCCTTCTGTGGACCCACCACCTGCAGGAGGAGCCATAGGGGCTGGTGCAATGTGATTTGGGCAGCTCCAACAGTTGCCCCCACAACCCGGCAACGGACAAGTGGAAGAAAATGGATGGATGGGTTTATAATGACATTTAAGGCCTTGAGTTTGGCACAATTCATTTAATGGCTTTAATGCCCTGTGGAAACCCTACTCAACTACATTTCTTACAAGGCTCCAAAAAGAAAAGTCATTTTGGCTGTGTTCAATTAAGGTTCTTGAGTCATCTTCGCTATAGTTGAAGTCTCGAACGTTTCGCCTCTCATCCAAAAGGCTTCGTCAGCGCACTAAGGTTCCCCTAGGAGGAGTTGGGGTTGGCCCGGCTCCTCCCCTCTAATCACAGCGACTCTCACCTGTGGGTAAACACCTTTGAAGTAGAGCGTCTCGAACGACCCGCTCACCCCAGAGTTTCGGTCTGCCCTGCCCTATTCTCAGCTGATCACTGCTAATTACCCGCCTATTGTTCTGTTGTGGCTGAGGTGCCGTCTCATTGGCATGACAGCGGCCTGTCGGCTGGCTGCGAATGAGATTAGCATAAAGTGGAGAAAGATTGAATCTGAGCCCGCATTCTGGTTCTTTTCTTTGACAAAAGTAGCTTCTTTCACTCCTCGTTCAAACCAATGTTCTTTAGCTAAAATGTTGACCTCAATGGACTTCAACAGAAGATGACTCAAGAACCTTCATTGAAGATGGACAACTCCTGTAGACTGAGAGCTTAAGACATTTTAGCTATGGTCGGCTATACATTTTTAAATTTTAAAAGCCTTATAATGCATACTCCAGAACAATAGATGGCGCTGTACAGATGTACAGTCAACACTACTGCAACAAGTTGGAAGGTTTGTCCCCGTCGTGTTGCCGTACGGGCAGCACGGTGGTGCCTCACTACAGGAAGGCCCGGGTTCGATTCCCACCTGGACGGGGCCTTTCTGTGTCTGCGTACGTTTCCTCCGGGTTTCCCCTACCACTAAAAACATGTACAATAGGTCCCCCTGCGGCCAGAACTCCCCTAGAAGAGATTCTTAATCTCAGTGGGACTTTCCTGGTTAAATAAAATAATATGTTTTGTCCTTGTTTCTCTGAAGCTGCAAAGTTATGCACAACACTTATTTAAACAGATTTGTACTTCAGTCCTTTCACTAAAGTCATAATTTGTCTGAGCAACGTTTCCTTTTATTGGAGTAATATTGGAGTAAGATTCAAGTGCATTGCATATTCCACAGTCCAATAGGTAAGTGAAATAAAAACATGATAAAAACTGTTGAAACAAGGAAAAACTTGCAGAATCTTAGATAAAATTGAATTAATTTTGTTCTGCTAAATTATTATTATTTTTGCCTAAACTGACATATGCAGTTTGAAATCCGGAATCTCCAAATGCTCCTCCTCAGGTGATCAGCAAAACAAGCCAGTGGGACACCTCAGACTTTCCCCGTCACAACAGCTGGAGTCTGCAGCTGTGGGCTCCTATTAAAATGCATGCAGTTCTAGGAAAAGGTGATCTACAATGACTATATAAACAAACAGCTGTGTATGATGTGAAGGTTAACATTTAGCCAGAGGAGGAGGCCGTGTTGAGACTTGACTCGACCCGGGCACTTGAAACAGATCCACGCTCAGATTCCCATCGGCACGAGCTGCTCCCGAGACGGCGGCGCGAGAACGGCCACTTAATCATCACACAAATGGACACACACCGACTCGCGCTCGGATTCCTCCGCACGGAATCAGCGAGGAGGCATTACTGTACATGAAGCGTCGAAAACAAGACCGAGGAAAAACAAAGACAGATGGTATGTATTTGGATTGTACAGGTTTAATGATAGATTCCAGTCGTATTAATCAGCCGTGCACAAGCTATGACTTCAGGCGGTACAGTAGATACTGATATAAAGGCCAGCGGTTCTCAAAACGGTTTCCATCAACTATTCGCACGTTTGATCAGCGCTTGGTCTGAGGCGTAGTTAGTGTAGCTTACTCGGGACTGATATTATATTAGGCCTGTGTTATATACGCCATATTCATAGGCAATAAGCTAATTCGCACACCTAGTCCTTAAGACATACAAAGATGTTCAAACACAACAAATCACACAAGTAAAGACGACACAATAACAAGACACCATTTACAATAACATTACAAGTTAATGTTCACAAGATACGATTTAAGCCATTGTTTGATTTTACTTTCTTACTCTCTTTCCACAACATCACTTAGTAGCCCCTACAGACTGCACACTTTCCAGTCCGACAATATTTTTGATTTTTTTTTTCCAATATGTAATTCCTGCCTGAATTTTTTGTGCTTTGAACAGAAAAAAAGGCGACTGTGTTTTACTGTTATCTTTTTTCTCCCAGTATTTTCCTATGGCTCCAAACGCTAGTGAAGTTGGAAGCTCTTCCACGGGCACAAACACCAGACAGTAGCAACTCGTCTAAGCTCAGGTAAGAACATATCTCAGTATGGAAAAACAGTGGCCTGTTCCTTTAAAATATTACACATATTTTGAGTTATTTCACCCTTTTTTGTTTCCTACATAATCCCATGTGTTTATTAATAGTTTAATGTCTTCAATGAAAATCACACAAAGTAAATATTGATGGAAATAAAGAAAAGCCGATACATAAAAAAGTCTCCAAACGTTTGATCGGTAGTGTATGTAGCAGCAGCCTTGTTAATTTGTATCTATAAAACTCCTTGTTGTCGGCAAATGTTACATCCTCCCACTCACGACAATACTGACACGTGATTGGCCCAAACCACTGCTGGTTCGGTTTCAAACACATCGGCGCGAACAGAAGATGGATTCTCGATAATTCAGTTTTCAGTTGGCAGGAAACGCCAGCACACGGCTGCAGTTCAGGGCTGGTACTTCAGTTCAGCGCTGCGATACTGATATGTGACAGTTTGGTGGAGTTTCAATTTTGTGGATGCGGTGATGTTTGAGATTCATCTCGGCCAAATTATACCCGCGCTCCGTCAACTTGTTTGTGTCTAGCTTTTACTAACACGCTCCTGTTTGATGGACATATGTTTCAATGTCTCTCACGGCCTTTAAAAACTCCCATTGCTTTTCGGCAGAGGTGGGAGTAATGGTGGTGAGGGTCCAAGTCCCAAGCAAGTCCAAGTCGATTGGTCATGGGCTCAAGTCAAGTCTTTCTTTAGCCGGCAAGTCACCTCAAGTCGCAAACGTCAGCGTTAAGCCTAATTCTTCTTTTCAAAATGTGTTTAATCTACTTTAAAATATAACGTTTTTTTTTCTCAAGATTTAGCTATTTTGAAAATCAAACTTTTTAAAATCTAATGGATTTAAAGTCTAATTAATATTTAATCGCAACAAAATGTAAAAAATATATAGTTGAAATGCTCCCGTCTATGTACAAAATTACTGGGACAGAATTTTAAGGAAGGGAGCCTGGGGGGCCTACTTAATTTTTTTTTGAAACAGAGTCTTTTAAACATGAGCTGCTTTTCCCTGCAGTCTGAAGGATAAATATAACATTATATTTTAATTTTGTTAGTTTCTGGCAGTTTTTCTGTCAGTGGTTCCCCGTAATGCCCCAGCCCCAGTATACTCAGATTCGCCCCTGCTTAAAAGTCGATTCCGCACAGCCTTCAGTCCCGCTGTCACTGGGCTCTGTGTGGCTGCGGAAAATAGCCTCTAAATGCTATAACTTTCATGAGAACGCTTCAAAACACCGAAAAGCTCCCAAGATTTCTGTCATTAATCCAACTGTTACCATCGTCGTTCTGGAGGCCGCCTGTATACGCACCGTCATTGTTGTTCGAACGTTTTCCTGTCCTTAATAAATGTCTATGAATCTTCATCTTTTCACTCACTGTAGAAAACTTTTAATGCATCCAAAGAAACACGTCGTATTTCCTCCTGCCTTTTCGCGCTGTATTGATTAGACGCGCTCCGTCGGGAAGCCAAAAAAGCATGTGGCTAATTACCATAATGTAAACAGATGCGCCGCTTTTACGCAATGAATCCTGATCTTTCAACAGTTTCACTCAAATAAATAATAACTATAAAGTCACAGCAAGTCATTGAGAGTCATTGGCCTCAAGTCCAAGTTAAGTCTCAAGTCCCAAACAGCAAGTCCCAAGTCGAGTCAAGTCTTTTTGGAGCTTTAGTCAAGTAAGTCTCAAGTCCCGAAAATTGTGACTCGATTCTCCCACCTCTGCTTTTCACCAGCTGCACAAACGTAGCTATTTTTCCCAGGAAATGCACCAGGATTCGCTTCAAGTGGCCAGAATGTGGACATGGCCTCAATCAAATCGTTCATTCCTAGACACCCGAAAGTGTGCAGTGACAGCGCTATTAGTATCTGGACCACCGTTTGAGAACCGCCGTAATGTAGTGCATTAGCAGCTTACGAATATATGTTTAAAGCTGAGCAGTGTCATATATAGAAATATAGTTCACTAAAAGTATCTAGAAGTAGGCATCTAATAAACACATAAAAGTAACTAGTCTAACCCCACCTCCCAGTGATATAATCCCATCACCAAGGCACACAATCACCATACGGACGATTGATTATCAGTGAAAACGTTGGTGCACAAGCCGATGAAATGGATTAAAAACTTCTAAATAGTTAGACATTCATTGCACAGGTAGAAAAATATGCAGTGAAACAGCAATCACTTCTACGTAAAATCAGATAAACATACATTTCAATCAATCATCAAAAATCTGTCATGCATTTTCTAAACTCCGCATACCAATAAAAAAAAAGAGGTTAATAAATAATCACGGGAATGTACCAGATTTCATGTTTCATGTAAACTAGAAGTGATCGACAGTCCATGACAGTCCATCGGAAAAACTAAAATCTAAATACATTTGTTAAAGCTACAAGCACCAGAAAATCAAACTGTATTTAAGGCGAGACACTGCAGGTGAATAGGGAAAAAAATAAAATAATTTGTGATATCAATTTGAAACTTCTGCTGTAGATTACGGACATAAATATGAGAAAAAAATGTATTGCAAGTTTTCTGTCATTTATATTGTCAAAATTGCCTATATTTTTAGTGACAAAGTCTAAATAATGAATTGACTCAGGTTTAAATGTATGGTTTTATTTCGGATCTTGTTCAGTCTAATCATAAGTGGAAAAAATCTAATTTCGCCTTGTTTATTTGGGTTCAAAGCTCAATAAATCAGGCTGGGGATTAGATATAAGAAAATGCCCCTGTGAAAACCTTGGTTGGAGGTTGGAGTCTGTAGGAGCTACTAAAGTGTTGTGGTTGTTGCATGAGTGGAGCAAAAACCTAATTTTGAAAAAAACAGCCCTAAAGTTTTTAACGTGTGCGAGACACATTCGTCCGGTCTTTCGTACCGGGTGGCTCCCAGAAAGGAAATGACCATATTTGGATCACGGCGTCATCACCGGGACCCTTCAGGACACGTGGATGTAAAATCTGTTATTATTTGTGAATGAATGCGTGAGGGAAAGCCGTTACAATTAGTCATTTTTATACTCTGACATGAAAACTATGTTAAGGGAGAAAACGAGCTAAAAAGTCAATAGTTTCACCCCGCCTTGTCTCACCTTCAAACAATTCTTATTTTTAAATGTAGATTATATTAGTCGACCTCAGAGCATAAGTCACAGCAGAATCCCAATCCCGTCTGAAAGGTCTTTTGCGACATTTTGAAAGTGGACACATCCATAATTGTGGCTTATAAACCTGTGTCCGGGCGCCTCTGCATTGATCAATCAATCAATCAATCAATCAAACTTTATTTATAAAGTTTCATGATTTATATCAGTGCACGTGTGGAAAACAGACGCATGTTGCTTAAGGCAGAGATATACACACGGTACAGGTCACTATATTTATCGAAATGGCATGCCAGCATATGTATGGCGCCATGATAAACTGGTCTGGTTTATTTGTTTGTTTATTTAGTCGGGACAGTGCATGTTAATGAACACATGTAAACGAAGGGTGGTCACGATAATTACTACTAAATAACAAACAAACGATACATGTTTGGGCCCAATATCTATCGTCTGTCCATTTACTTTCCCCCTATTATTTTTTTTGTAAAACCTAAACGTTTAACTGACGCAAATTGAAATTGAGTAACGTTATATTTCATGTTTATTGCAGCTTTTGCAACAAAGGTTTACTATATATTTAATTTCAAATTAGCGATTTTTTTTATTTGTCATTTCAGTAATTTCCACTGTTAAATCAATCAAACTTGACAACAAAGGGCCCCGTGTTTGTCTGAATTAATGTACACAAGTCCAACACTAAGATGAAAAATAAACATAACAGTTAAAAAAACATTTTAATAATTCCACAGAGCTGTAAGAAAAAAAAAAGCCACAGGACGGATCAGAGCAGGGCAGCCTTCAGCTTCACAAAAGTAAAAGCGGCTCCTGAGCACTCACAGAGTGGAATAATCCCTTTAAACACCGCTGAACTATAACTGCACCGTCCACTGTCAAACCCCTAAAGCCGGGCAGAGGACGTCCAGTTCCTTTTGTGCCTCCAAAGCCTGAAACATAAAGCACAGAAGATTTACATAATGAGTTCACGGTCAGTCGTCTGTGTTCGATACAAAGAGACAAATCTGTTTGAAATGACGGAATTATTATTTGTAAAGAGCTGCAACCAATTTTAATTTGCATAGTTACCGAGGGTGTGAGAAAAAAACACTGCCTTTGGTCCATTAAAAACCTAAACCAAGGACTTTACCAGAACTTGACTTGGGGCAGTGGACACAGTCAGCTGATGAGCTCAGGGCAGATCATTAGACAAACTAACGAGAGGTGATCAGAGCAAACAGGGTCATTGATATTCAAACTCCCTGCTCATAAAGTTTGTCTTTGATCAAGTTAAAAGTTTTTAAGAAGACGGGTGGAATAACTTTTTCATCTGCTGCTGAGAGCTATAGATCATTATTTTCATTGAGGAAGCTTCTTGGATGAGAGGCGAAACGTCCAATGCTGAAACTGCAGAGTACTGATGACGGCTTAAGAACCTAAGAGCTTACACACACGTTCACTCCTTAAAGCAGTACTAAGTAACTCTTGCCCCTAGAGGCCATAAGTGCAACTGCGGGTGTCGTAGCAAGTTATGATTTTTTTACTTATTAAATGTCTTGGAGAGTAAATACTACGCTGACAGAAAAGGCGAAGGGACAGAGGGATATTGTACATCCAGTTATACAATGGAAATAATCACTTAAACTTGGCTGTAAATACTGTTTAAAGTGGCGCTAGCCCGCAGTTAGCTTTGCCCGTTAGCCTGTTAGCTTCTTCTCCGTGATTCTATTAGTGTGTATTGTTGCTCCGCCCCGGTGGCAGTCAAGTTGCAAGCATGGTTTTCTGGCCAGAGACACCAGGGGGAGATGAAAGACCCTCCAATCATCCCATTAACACTGTATTACCCCCAGAGGGACTACAAAGAGGATTTATTAAGGTAAACACGTTACTTAGTACTGCTTTAAAGGGACAGGCCACCGTTTTTCCATACTGAGATATGTTCTTACCTGAGCTTAGACGAGTTGATGTGCACCTGTCTGGTCTTTGTGCGTGCGCTCAGTCACGCAAAACGACCAAATATGTTGTTAGTATTTGGGCTCTCCCAGCATATTCCTATAGCTCCAAACGGTGGTGAAGTTGGAAGTGACCACGCTCTTCCACGGGCACAAAGACCAGACAGGTACGTATCAACTCGTCTAAGCTCAGGTAAGAACATATCTCAGTATGGAAAAATGGTGTCCTGTTCCTTTAAGCCTGTGCGATTTTGGCCGTTTTGCGATGAATGATCACTTGTCGTGAGGAAAATCTCAGGTCATAGCTGAAAATCACAGGTCTCAGAACCATTTCCTAGTTATCCAGAGTGTTGTTGATGTCTGGAGATATTTTTTTCTTAAATTCATGCAGTTCTTATATTTGAAGAGTCTAGTGGCGCTAGGCTAGGGCAAGGCTAAAGCATTTCTATGGTATCAGTTAGCCTGCATTAAAAACAGTCTGACCCACTCCACAGTGCACCTGAGGCAAATCACTTATAACACCAGACTAACCATATAAATGTCTGTGTTAATAGAATAATTTTTGAAATATAACTGACCTTGTATCACATGAATTACCACATTTTGAGGGACTATTTTCTCGCAGATCACTCCGCCGCTGCGTTAGCTTACAGCCACGAAGCTGATGCTGCTCAAATATAAGTTATTTTAAATGCAAAATGGTTAAAATTATTGTATTAACACAGACATTTATATGGTTAGTCTGGTGTTATAAGTGATTTACCTCAGGTGCACTGTGGAGTGGATCAGACTGTTTTTAATGCAGGCTAACTGATACCATAGAAATGCTTTAGCCTTGCCCTAGCCTAGCGCCACTAGACTCTTCAAATATAAGAACTGCATGAATTTAAGAAAAAAATATCTCCAGACATCAACAACACTCTGGATAACTAGGAAATGAGGCCCAATGTCAAAAATCCCGAAATATCCCTTTAACCCTGTAAATGACAGTCATATGAGAATAAAACTCTGGTGTGGTTCCCTCTGTTTGCAGTGATAATACCGTGTTCAGTTCAAAGATTAATGACAGATTATTACATTAACCCCAGGTCACGGTGAAAAACATGGCGGGGCCCGGAGCTACAGCAGACAGGAGCGTTTAAAACTTTACCTCCTTTAATTCTGCCCGTGCTGAGTTTGCAGCTTCACACATCCTCCGCGCCTGCTCCTTTTCCCCCAGGTCTTTGTAACACTGCCAAGCACAACAACAACATGTGTCAATGGGAACAGGTGGGAACGTGTGTCAATAATGTGCAGGAAAATAGACCTTTAGCAAGAACAGGATCATTTTGTGATAACGTCGATAATGTAAACATGGTTTTGCGTTTCGAAATGGATGCGGTACAGAATGCAGCTGTACTTTGATCTTTATCTAGGCCTGGTGGCAACTTGGTAGAAGCCAGATTGATATACTAAATTTGATTAGCACAAGAGAAATAGCAAACTGGAAAGGCTCCAGTTTAAATCGTTCGGGAAGAGGATAGACTTTTGGGGAGATAATTGCTGCTGATTAAGCGATCTTGTATTAGCCATTCACAGCTAGTCAAAAACTAAGCTAAACAAGAAAGCACTAAAAGATGTTACTTGATTGATAAGTCTGTGGCAGCCCCTCGTGTTACAGTTGTTGGCCTGTTGTTTGAGCAGTATCATAAAAGTGCTTGTTGTCGTGACCATGACTGGTCTGAAGGTTTGGGTCTTTCAAACGGTATTTTCCTGAGTTTGTGAGCTCACCTTGCGGCCCAACACAAGCCTGGAGGTACTTGGGAGGTCAACTATTTTATGAGATGTTACTTGGTGTGAAAAGTTTGAGAACCACTGCCCTCGACCATCAGCGGCACTCGCATTGTTTTTCGTTCATTGAGACATTGCATCTGGGACACTTTCCATTTGACTGGCTTTCCTGCGGCATTGAGATGTGGCTATATCAGAGAGGACTACAAAGTTTCAGGTCCAGCTTACTGAAAGACAGCCTAAAGCACAAGCCTGTCAGGAAGCTTCTCTCCCACTGTGCCACCTTTTTGGTAAATATACAGTATATCTATAAAGTGGAAAGTAGGTTTTCTTTCACTAAGAGTTTGAGAGAGAGAAGCACATTTTCAATATTCTGTGTGCAGTGACCACTTCTTTTCACTAACAAGTACTCTAACACATTACTGTGTCCAAACAGATATTCTGATTAAAGTTACTCATCTAAGTCACTGCAAGCTACAATTTATGTAATTTTCCTTAGTAAAAAGACAGATTTGCTTTCTTCCAATGTCACGTGGAATACACAACAAGCACCCACTACACAGACAATAACAACAATAGAGGGTCATTATGTTGAATTGTGTCAGAATTGTAGATGTTACTGTTACAATGCACCTCCAATACAGTGAGTATTGGCAAAACTAGTTGTCATTTGATGATGGAGGTATTGTCGGCAGCTGGTGAATGTATTAATGAATTAACTTGTAATCTAACTTAGTTACTTTAAAGGTGCATTATGGAACTTTGTATGTGAAAAACAAACTTGATATTTGTGTGTAATTGACCTTTTAGTGAAGTGAGCCTATGTATTGGTTAGCATGGCGCCTTTACTTTCGAGGAGGCGCCTTAACTGGAGGAGGAACACTGCAGGATCAATTGTTTTGTAGGTTTTCTGGTGAGAGGGTCCATCAGCAGCGAAAAACTACAAGAAACTCTAAATACAATTGATCCTGGAGCGTCAGAGAGGCCACTGTAATGGAAAGCAAGACGCCACGCTAACCACTGGGTCACGAAAAAGCCAAATACGCACTAATAAAGTTTTCTTTTTTACACATTAAAAGTTCCCCTTTAAGTAATCAGTAAAGCACCTTCATCTGCCATTATTATATAAAACCTCTCGTGATCAACAGACAATTAGATTTCATGGAGTTAAAGTATGGAACAGATATATCCATCTTCTGGATTCATCCACCACATTATACATGTATAAAAACAAACTAAAACAGGAATTAATGGCTGAGTATTTGTGCTGAGTACAGAGCAAATGACTCAAAGGAAATGATTGTATGAGTTTGTATACTTGACACGTTATATTTGTATGTGACTTGGTATTTTGAGTATGTAGTAACCTGGCGTGGGTTGAAGTTGCTCTGATTCTTATTTCATTGTTTACTGGGAGTGGTGTTGTTATAAGCCTACTTGGCTTCTACCTCTCCCATGCACATGCTATTATCATTTATTTGTTTGTTTTGTATATTCATACATCCGAATGGATGCTATTTATGTTCTCCCCCCCCTATAAATGGCTACTCTAAAGTGCTAAATAAAAAAATAAAAAAATAAAGTAACTTTAAAAAGAGTAATCGGAAATCAGTAATCATGTTACTTTTCAACGTAACTCTGGCAACACTATATTATATATTATGGCCTTTACATGTGGTAGAATTGACACCAAACCTAACTACTGTACATCTTACAGGCAAAATACATTATTTCATGAAAATCTGCTTGGTATCCCTCAGGGAACAGTATTGGCACCATTAAACTTTAACATCGGTTGAATACTGACCTTTGCTAGATACACGTAATTGAGTTTGGAATATCCCGGCTGGATCTCTTCAACCTGAAATATATTGCCAGAAGGTTATTACTAACAAGTGGTTAGCCTTCATGGTGCTTAGGATGTGTCTTTTGCACGGTTAGACAGTCACTGCTTTGGGTCACGCAAGTTTCAACAAACTCCACTTAAATCAACTGAGAAGAGCATCGGCACACACGAGACTCGCTGGGGAAATCTTGGCTGGGAGCGGTGGAGTTCAGGTCTATATAAACAAATGAAATGCTGAGATAAACTTGTTTTAAATGCAGAGGGTTTGGCCTGAGTACGGCAGGTACAGGAGCGACCCGGGGGCACGGTGCAATTGAAAAGTCCTAGACAAACATGACGCGGGTGAAGCGGAGCATGCCTCATAAACAAAATATGTCTTAACAATTAAAACAACACCGCTGCGAGGTTTCAAAAGGGATTTCAAGAAGAACATAGTTTGGAAATTTCCCCACGAGTGCAACAGTAATTAGAATCAAGCACTTTTCAGCCTTTATGTTCTCTTAAGTTATGTAAATTACGGGACTTTGCCGCTTTCATGTGGTCGTTGAAACTGAACGGTTAAAACTAGGAACCTGACGTTTTGGACTCACGCCACAGAGCAAGTGATGTCAAACTGCAGCAAAGGAAGATGGCAAAATAATTGTTGGAGAAGTAGTGCGATCCAGCCTTTATATACAGTGCCTTGTGAAAGTACTAATACACCTTGAGCTTATGCACATTTTTTCATGTTTACAACCCTAAACGTAAAGATTGCATTTTTTTACTGAAAGTTCACACACAAGTAACAGACAACTGTGAAGTGAAAGCAAAATGATACATGATTGTGTTATTTTTCAAAAAATAGAAAACTGAAAAGTGGGGCGTGCAGAAGTATTCATACAGCATGACTTAATACTTTGTGGAACCCTGTTTTGCTGCAATAACAGCAGCAAATCTTCTGGGGTATGACAAGGTTTGCACATCTAGAGACTGATATTTTAGCCCATTCCTCTTAACAAAACAACTCAAGCTCTGTCAAATTAGAAGGAGAGCGTTTGTGAACAGCAGTTTTCAGGTCTTTCCACAGATTTTCAATAGGATTTAGGTCAGGACTTTGACTGGGCCATTCTAACACATTAATATGTTTGTTTTTAAACCATTCCATTGTAGATGTAGCTTTGTGTTTAGGGTCATTGTCCTGCTGAAAGGTGAATCTCCGCCCCAGCCTCAATTCTCTTACTGACTCCAGCAGGTTTTCCTCCAAAATGTCTCTGTATTTGGCTCCATCCATCTTCCCAACTATTCTTACACTCTTCCCAGTCCCCGCTGAGGAAAAGCAGCCCCATAGCATGATGCTCCCCCCACCATATTTGACACTGGGGATGGTGCACTCAGGACGATGAGCAGTGTTAGGTTTGTGCCATACATAACGTTTTGCATTTGGGCCAAAAAAGTTCAATTTTTGTCTCGTCTGACCAAAGCACCTTCTTCCACATGGTAGCTGTGTCCTCCATATGACTTCTAGCAAACTTCAAACAGGATTTCTTATGGCCTCCTTTCAATAATGGCTTTCTTCTTGCCACTCGTCCATGAAGGCCAGATTTGTGTAGAGTACGACTTATAGTTGTCCCATGTACAGATTCCCCCAGCTCAGGGCAGTACGTCGCAGCTCCTCCAGAGTTATCTTGGGGCACTTGTTGCATTTCTGACCAGTGCTCTCCTTGTTTGGTCTGTTAGTTTAGGTGGACGCCCGTGTCTTGGTAAGTTCGCAGTGGTGCTATACTCTTTCCATTTCTGAATGATGGATTGAACAGTGCTCCGTGAGATGTTCAAATCTTGGGAAATCTTTGTATAACTTAACACTGCTTTAAACCTCTCCACAGCTTTATCCCTGACCTCTCTGGTGTGCTCCTTGGCCTTCATGATGTTGCTTAGTGACCAATACACTCTGACCATAGCTCTGAGGCCCTCACAGAACAGCTGGAATTATACTGAGAGTAGATTACACACAGGTGGCCTCTATTTAATGGTTAGGGCAAGGTGTGAACTTTCTGCAGTCATTAGGAATGTTATAAAGGCAATTTAATGCACTCAGAAAATGCTGTATGAATACTTATGCACGCCCCACTTTTCACTTTTCTATTTTTTTAAAATAACAGAATCATGTATCATTTTGCTTTCACTTCACAGTTGTCTGTTACTTGTGTGTGAACTTTCAGTAAAACATTCAAAATAAAATCTTTATGTTTATGGTTGTAAACATGACAAAATGTGCACAAATTCAAGGTGTATTAGTACTTTCACAAGCCACTGTATACAGTACATTAACCTCTTAACCCCCACATGAACTGACCACATTTTCTCCAGTTTCCACCCGCAATTCCTATCCGTTCTGCGACCTGGAGATATGACAAACTGGAATGTACCTTTAAGAAATTCTTGAGAGCGTCTTCCACGGAGGCACTGGGGGGCTCTCCGAACAACGTGGCAGCCACTTTCCTCTCGAGCCACGACAGCTGAGCCACCTGCGGAACAAAACAAATGTGTCAAAAGTGTCAAGGCACCAGACCGCGCGCTGATCCGGTGTCAAAAGAACAATCCGGCTCCGCTGAAGCGCTAGGTCATGTTTTGAAATTAAATTACGCAGCATAATGTCCCCTTAAATCAATACCTCACTGTTTTGACGGTATATGTTACAGATCACTTTCCCTTATCCAGAACGGAAAATTACATCTAATCCCGATCAATACACACCAAGGAAATGAGAACAACACCATTTAAATTTCTTGTACAATGACAATAAAAGCAAAGGATGAGGTCAGCAGAACATCCTGAATACTGAGTGACCAGGTTATTCCATCAGTGGATTTCTTCTTCCCTGATGAGACTCTAGAAAGTTATAATATGGAAACCAATGGAGGCTTTACACGTGTCCAAAACAACTTAAACAAATGGCTTCAAAGACTTTTATTGTTTCCACAAATACAGTTTTCTCCCGTGACAACTCTGAGAAGAGTGAAATATTTTTAACCACGCTCAGCCTGCCTCACGGGGGCAGAGTTTCCAGCATTTTTGTCCTTTTTTGGAACATGCCCTGTAGGAGGAGACTGGGCAGCCATCATGGATTTTCTCTTGATTGGTGTCCTTACTGTAAATGCTACTAATTCATGACTGTATGGGTTTGACGCTCCCATCATCAATACAAGATGAACGCAACACTGTGACATTGCAGATACTAATCAAAACAATGCCACAGAAAACACCTGCCAGTGCAAAATAATTTAGACATGGGTATTAATTGAGATATTTGTCCTCTGCATTTGGTTCCTCAGGACAACTTGTGTGGGGCAATGACCCAATGAGCAACATAGGGGATGCGACACAATGGAACGAGTACCTAGTTGGAGGTTTGGCCTATTATGCAGATTACAGGAGAATGTCAACGCCAATGGCCGCTGGCTGCTCTGCTTTGTGACAACGACACTGCTGTAGTACCGCCATATAGCCACTAGGCCCCATTGGAATGCATTGCACTTTAGACACGTTAAAAACAACTTTAATGCCCGGTGCCTAATGTTTGGAACTGTCTACAGCTAGATATTCCTCCTGTGATCACGCTGGGTTAGACACAATCAGCGGCACCGGGCTGGTTATGGTAGGATACATTTTAGAAATCTCCTACTTAACGGGGTCGGACTGTTAGCATTGGAGCTGCTCGAGCTACACGTCACACAAGGCCGAGTCTACAGTGAAGATCCCGCCCTTATGCCCTTATTAGGAACATGCTTCGTCAGAGCTGGGGAGGAGGAGTCTGTAAATCCGCCATGATTTCCCCCTTGAACGTGGTCATTATGGTAAACGGGGAGGAGTGAGTATTGACAATCTATTAATAATATGTCTATGTGCGACACGATGGAACGAGTACCTAGTTGGAGTTTGGCCTATTATGCAGATTACTGGAGAATGTCAAAGCCCGGGTTAGAAACTTGCAACCTTCGTGCTCAGACTTGGGCTGCATGATTTTAACAAAAAACCTAATTGCTACTTTATGCAGCAACAAGATACAAATCTGCAAGAGGCAAAGAGGCATTTTATGGAGAAAAAAATCTTAATCTTCTCTAATAAATGTGGCGCTCTCGCACACTTTCTCCCTCCCTTTTCAGCGACATAATTCATTCTCTGAATCAGAACACTGTTGATAGCAACTTCAGAGCAGCCAAACTTGATTCATGAACATGTCTTTCACTCAAATGTCGGAGGCTTAAGGCAGGAAAACAAAAACTCATCCCCTTCAGGTTATACAGTAGTTTACCGCGGGAGCTAAAACCTCAATTTAAATTTGATAAAGATTAATCGTGCAGCCCGAGCTCAGACAGCGGGATAATGGAAAAGCCCAGGTCAAGAATGTAATGTACAACTCTGCCCTAGTGATCAGACTGCAGCCTAATTGTAGGTGTAGCGTTGCTTTCGCGTCATCACAGCCCCTTTCAAACACAACCGCTGGCTCTATGCACACAGTAGATCATTGTTAGCTACAGAGCGGGACGGCCCATAACGCTCTATGTGGGAAAAGATCAGGTGTTGCAGGAAAAGAAACAAAAAACACTGTCTCTTGCAACTTGCCCTGTTAAGTTTTAATCATATGGGCTGCAAAATAAGCCACAATTTATGCAGTTTATAGTTCTCTCAAATGTTCAAATGTACAAAATCACAAAAATCACAGTTTGACATTCTTCCAAACCTGTTCAGCCCTAAATGTAACAATAATGAGTTTCCCCCCCTTTCAGGCTCTGACTTTGACGACTGGCACGGAGCGCACAGACACAGGGCTTAAAGAAACAACAGGGTTCACACTCCGATTTGAGAGATCGACTTACACAAAATTACCAGGAAGAGCTTGCCAGGAACAGAGACGCGGCGAGGGGAGCTGAATAACAGATCACTGACTGCTCTCGCCTCACAGTCGAAGCAGTAATCGTCTCATTGCTCCCAAAAAAGCTCAAAGCATCGTGAAAGACAGTCACTCAGGGCAACTGCTAACATTAAGTAGCCAACACAAGGCCGATAGTAACACTTAACGCTGCTGAATACAAATTATCTGCATAGTTTTATTTGTGGAGTAGAGGCAGAATTTAACGCTGGTGTGAGCATTACCGTTTGTTTTAAATATGTTTGCGTAGCGCTCTGTAGAAGTCGGTATTTGGGTATTTTACAATAACGGCTGAGCTAATGCCGATAAAAGGCCGATATCTCCGGAGCAGAAAGTGATAAGGACATCCCGTTTGCATTGGAAAGAGCTCCATCAGGGTTTTAAAATGGGCCCTACAACTTCCTAGGCCTCAGGGGAACAGAGAAACATCGCGGTGAAAATCTGTCACAAGTTTGTACACCTCGGATCGTATGTTATATATTTTATGTTGACTTTTGCTTATAAAACAGCCCCGAACAAAAGTTTAAGATCAGTTGAAAAATGGCAAAAATTCAAATTTTCTTGGTTGGATCTTTATAAGAAGAAATGAGTGAAAGACAACAACAAAAACAGCTTTATTGAAAACAACAATTAATTACTCACACATTCATGACGTCCTGATGGCAAAGGTAAAGCTTCATAACTAGGGCCTCTCGCAGATCGCCATCGCTGCTGAGGTGGGACGCAGTAACAGAGTCACTTTGAATTTCTTAAAAGATCCTGAGGTTTATGCAACAAAAATGTCACCAACTCTGAGCTAGAGGATCAGATTGGCGTTCCATCAAGACACTGGACGATCCTCGATGAAGGCCGTTACTGGAGCCGACTGCAGTTTAGGAGGGAAGACACGCACATCCACAATTCTTAACCAGTGTGCTAGATCCAAAAAACAGTACAGTGTAAAAATGGAAGCGATCCGCACAACTGTATGCTCACCAATTATTGAGCACGTAAACGGCCACTGGCTCTGTGCAGATGTTACAGAGAGCATCCCTCATGACTGAGGGAACTCGTCTGTGGGAACCACTGGTTATTGGGCTGGAATCGGCTCCAGTAACGACCTCAATATGGTTTAAAGGAACAGGCCACTGTTTTTTCCATACTGAGATATGTTCTTACCTGAGCTTAGACGAGTTGATGCGTACCTGTCTGGTCTTTGCGTGTGCGCACAGTCATGCAAAACGACCAAAGATGTTGTTAGCATTTGGCCTCTCCCAGTATATTCCTATAGCTCCAAACGGGGGTGAAGTTAGAAGCTACAAGCTCTTCCATGGGCACAAAGACCAGACAGGTATGTATCAGCTCATCTAAGCTCAGGTAAGAACATATCTCAGTATAGAAAAATGGTGGCCTGTTCCTTTAATGATCGTCCAGTGTTTTGACAGACGGCCAATTGGATCCTCCAGCTCAGAGCTGGTGACACTTTTTTGGGTTTTCCACTTTACTTTTTTGTTCCATAACCCTCAGGATCTTTTTAGAAATTCAAAATGACTGTTACTGCGTCCCACCTCAGCAGTGATGGCACGCTGTGAGAGGCCCGGCTTACGCAGCTCAACAACCCGACCACGTTCAAAGTGAGAAAATGTTTTGCCTTTGCCATCAGGACGTCATGACAGTGTGAATACCTGACAGAAAATGACACTGAATCCACTTTTTTTTTTCAGTTTAATTGTTGCTCAATAAAAGCTTTACTCAATTCTTTTTAGTCTCACTCCCATTTCTTCTTGGAACCTTGATAAGCTCCAAACCATGCAAAATGTGATTTTACCATTTTCCAAAAGTATTAACGTATATCTGACTTCTCTTAAAACGAATGTCAGAGATGGAAATGTAATAAAAGGTTGAACCAAAACGTTTTGCAGAACAAGTCGAAGGTCAGTGCCCAAAGTGCAATCAGACTTAGTGCTGACAATGGCGGCTGTGACCTCCTGCAGTGCTTCTGTGTGAACAATTCCAGGTGAAAAACAAACCACGGGGAAAGCTAAACATGGAGAGAATGAGAGGAAATGTGGGCGGTGTTTGAAAAAGCCATACATTCACAGATAAGAGAGATTCGCTGGACATTTTACACAGATTAATGAGTTGTTTGTTGGGTTTTTGCTTCGAGTTCGATGATTGACAAAGTAACGATAGTTTATAATGACATGTGTTGCCCTTTTCTTGTGATGTCTTGTTAAAGGGGGTGTATTATGTAAAATCGACTTTTTCAAGCTTTATATCATGTATTATGTCATTCCCTCATTAAACACATGCCTGGAGTGTTGCCTTGGCTCATTCACATATTTTTGAGTAATCAGTAAAAACTTAGACGGCAGCCATTTTAGGTGTAGCTATGCCTCAGTCCTCCTAGGAACGCCCCCACCTCCTGGAGACGCCTCTGGACCTTTCGTCACCAGCCAAGCCACCAACCACTGCTCCTCAGCTCAGCAGAGCCCCTCCCTGCACAGTGTTGTTGTTTAAATGCCACAGCAGTGTGCTGAAGGGGGCGTGTCGGAAAGCTTCTTAAAGAGACAGAGGCCTATTTCAAGACGTTCAGTACAGCCATTTTGAGAGAGCAATTTTATTCAAGGCAGTTATTTTAATTTACTGCATATACAGCCCAACAGAAGGTTACGTCATCATTGTAGTATGCTATAGACTGGTGCTATGTGATTGAAAAAAGCATAATACCCCCTCTTTAACTAAACTGTAATATTTTACCACATACTTCTGTTATAATACATCAATTAAAACAAAAAAAAAGGAAATATGCTAATGAAATTGTGTCAAAGCACGACTCAAGGTTTATACAGAGAGCAGCAAGTCATATTTAATGCTTTTTATGGCCTAATACAATATTTTTGATATAATTCTGTGCATATTTCATTTCTTTAGATATGAAAACAGTCCATCAAGTAGAGGAATGAGGGGAAATTTCTAATCGAAACCAAAAAATGTGCACAATTTCCGCCAAAAATGCCACTAAATGTGTTTTGGACCATCATTTCTGTGCTTTTAGTGGACTTAGGCATGAATGTCCATCAATGTCATTGTTTTCCAAGAAATCGTGATTTAAAGCCAGTTGCTAATATTGCAACAAAGACTGCACAGGACAACATCGATGTCGAGCGCACATGACAGCCGCTCGCTACTTACTGCGTAACACCAGCGTCCCAGCAGGTAGTAGGACAGAGGGTCGTGGGGCTTCAGCTCGATGGCTTTATCCAGATGATCCTAAAAATACACAGAGACAGACGGAGTTACATTCATTCCATTTCTTCTAACCCTTTTTTGCAATTGAATTTTTTTTTGCTATTTTTGTGAGGGGTTTTGACTGCGCGGTAGGGCAGGGCGATATGGCCTAAAATCTATATCACGATATAAAAAAGAAATATCACGATAACGATATATTTAACGATATAATTGACAATGGACAAATTACTTACAAAATCCCAGCCTTACGCCTATTGGGAAGATTAATTCATTGATGGAAGGCGCATTGAGTTGCCTTATGTACAAAATGGAGATATAAATAAAGTTGCCTTGCCTTGATATTTTATTCTTTTCTTTTTTTTTTACGCTAATACTAATTTCCTAGCAAATATGATCTACTCAAGCAGTTTACATCCTTCATGTCATTTTACTTTGTAAGCGCCTGTCCCTGTGTTCTACAGTCAGGGTTTCTGCTGCTCTGATGGAGCTGAGCGTACCATCAATTATATCGTGTCCACAACGATATAAAAAATTACAACGATATCCAAAAACTATATTGCGATAACGATATGCGATACGATATGGCCCACCCCTACTGCGCGGTGCCTCCAAAATATCCGAACTCCCTCACTCCTCGCACTCTTGCCAGCACCATCACATCCCAAAGATTCTCATGGGGTTTAGATCTGGACCCTGTGGCGACCGATCTATCTCGCGCTCCCTGAACCACTCTTTAACAATGTGAGCTTGATGAATCCTGGCATTGTCATGGAATATGTCCGTGCCATCAGGGAAGACGAAATAACTAAATATCAAGCATGGGTTTAAGTCTAAGACGGAATGTATTGTTAACTTTTTATAATCACTATACCTCATTTAGACTTAATAAATTATGAGTTAATTCATCATGACCTGTTTGCCATGAGAGACCCTACCAGGGGCATGAAGCCTCCGACAACAGAGCTCTAGGATCATTCAGGCTCAAACCCCTCCACTACGTTAAGGTGGCGGATCCAGTAGGAACTTTTTTTTCTCCTTTTTTTAAATTCAAATATATAATTTCACATGCCACTAGAGGGCACTGCAGGCTAATCGAGCAGCAGAAAGAAAGTTTGGAGTGAGTGAGAAAGCAGAGGTTACTCTTACCGCAATGAAGAAAACAAAACAAGCTAGTCGCGGGCTAAAAGCTCGATGGCCACAGCGAGAGGAACGAGTTCGCAAATGAGAGCTTGAAAAACGCGCTGCCGGGAGAGGCTTGTCGACGGTGCAGTTACGCCTCCGTGCCCAGGTCGTTGCCAAGGCGATTGTTCAGAAGTGACAAAGAGGATGAAGATTTCAATGGATTTAGTGATTTGGAGTGAGATGGAGAGTTTGGTCTGTTCTTTATGCTGTAGTTATCTGAACTGTGTATGTGACGTTAACAAACCAGACACCTATTTAGTTTGTTGTTTATGCTTCATGTAGCGAACCATCAATGTGTTACGTTAGCATACCGTACGCCTACGACTTTCGAAGAGCCCGGGTCCAGCATGCTCCTCTAACAATCAACGGTGCTGCAGTGGAGAGGGTGACCAGCACAAGTTCCTGGGTGTGCACATCACAGAGAACCTCTCCTGGACCATGCACACTACATCACTGGTCAAGAAAAGTAATCAGCGTCTCTACTTTCTCCACAAGTTAAGAAGAGCCAGAGTCCCAGCCTCCATTATGTGCAACTTCTACAGAGGGACTATAGAGAGCATCCTGACCAGCTCCATCACTGTGTGGCTCTTCTACAGAGGGACAATTGAGAGCATCCTGACCAGCTCCATCACTGTGTGGCTCGGCGCCAGCACTGCCTCCTGCTGAAGGAGCCTCCAGCGCATCGTGAGAGCAGCGGAGAAGATCTGCGGAGTGCCTCTCTCCACCATTAAGGACATGTACTTCACCAGTCTCACCCACAAAGCCGCCAGAATCACCAGGGACCCTACGCATCCATAACACAGTCTCTTCAAAGTAATGCCTTCAGGGAGGAGACTCCGAAATCTACGGGCCAGGTCCAGTCGACTGAAGAACAGTTTCATACACAAGGCCATCGAAATAGTGTTCAGGTGTTAGTCCTGAGCTGCTGCGGATATAGTCCGGAAAATATGGTACTTTAAATGTCCAACTATCTTAACAGGTAAAACAACTCATATTTAAAATATTATGCTAAATTTGACACATTTAAACTAATATATAGATATACATATTTTGGAATGCAGGCAGTGTAGTTCTATGAGAGGTGTATAGACACAAAACCAACTTTTTCTGCTCATGAACTGTCTATATGACATTTTACTCTAGTATTGTCCTCTCACCCCTCATGTTTGACAATATTCACTCCTGATATAATTGTAATTGTCATCTGTTGCCGTTCGTGTCACGTTTCCTGCAGAGGTTTCCACTGCCCTCTCTGTTCCGACTTGAGCTTGTCCTGCTTCACCTGCCCACAGCTATTCCCAAAAAACAAACAAAAAAAACCCTCACACGCGATGAAGCCAAAAGCCCTCCCACCACACGGATTTTCCATGGGTCCCCTCCTGCCCCTGTCAGTACGCTACAGGTACATTGCAAGTGGGAAGTACTCGCTGACAGGAGATAAAAACGCTACGTGCCGCTGCCCCATGCTCCCATTATGCAACAAAAAAAAAGTGGTTTCAAAAGGTTAAAGCAGACATTTAAGCTTTTGGACCAGCGTCAGGAAAAACAGAAATGGGGGTAATTTGTTGAAGAGAGAAAACAAATGAATAAATAGTCCATATTTCTTTAACTAAAAATGTTTTCCCGCTTGGTTATTTTACAAATGTCTTTTTGCTTCAAGGATTTGAGAGTCATTTTATAATTTCTATTTTCTGTATGTGCTTTACGTGTGGTAGAATCGACAATAAAGCTACTGAACTATTTATATTGTCACGATAAATTATTGCATTTTTTGTATTTTACGCTTTTAATCCAATAAATTCACGCGTTTATGGTCCGTGCAACTTGATGACAAGATGACTGAATATTTTCTTCAGTGAGTTCAGTTTGTGTTGTTGCCTTGTTGCTTCTTTATTGGTATTTTCATATACTTACTGTAGTACTTTACATTTTCATTGGATACATACAACAGGATTTAAACAGGTAGAAAGTAGTCAAACATAATACTTTTTAACGCCATTTTAATGCCCAATACTATATTTTGAATGCCACAAACAAACAAAAATCTGAAAAATGACCTAAATAAAGCAACGATGAAGGCAAAATTACCTTAAAGATGTATCCGTTCTTAATTTTGTTCTGTACTGTGTCGTACTCAGCCATGATCCCACACATGATGGCGTACCTGCGGGAAAAAAGACAGTCATGGTAATGTTTTTTCTTTTTTAATGCTTTTGGCTTGTAGTCTTTATTCAACAGGACTGGGTGAAAGGGGTGACGGGTGGGGAGAGACATTCAGCAAATTATCGACTGTCAAAGCAGCCTCATCCACAATAAGATCATTCTCACCAATTTTGAGTATTTCATCCAAGCAGCGAGTCATCTACAGTGAGGAAAATAAGTATTTGAACACCCTGCTATTTTGCAAGTTCTCCCACTTAGAAATCATGGAGGGGTCTGAAATTGTCATCGTAGGTGCATGTCCACTGTGAGAGACATAATCTAAAAAAAAAAATCCAGAAATCACAATGTATGATTTTTTTAACTATTTATTTGTATGATACAGCTGCAAATAAGTATTTGAACACCTGAGAAAATCAATGTTAATATTTGGTACAGTAGCCTTTGTTTGCAATTACAGAGGTCAAACGTTTCCTGTAGTTTTTCACCAGGTTTGCACACACTGCAGGAGGGATTTTGGCCCACTCCTCCACACAGATCTTCTCTAGATCAGTCAGGTTTCTGGGCTGTCGCTGAGAAACACGGAGTTTGAGCTCCCTCCAAAGATTCTCTATTGGGTTTAGGTCTGGAGACTGGCTAGGCCACGCCAGAACCTTGATATGCTTCTTACAGAGCCACTCCTTGGTTATCCTGGCTGTGTGCTTCGGGTCATTGTCATGTTGGAAGACCCAGCCTCGACCCATCTTCAATGCTCTAACTGAGGGAAGGAGGTTGTTCCCCAAAATCTCGCAATACATGGCCCCGGTCATCCTCTCCTTAATACAGTGCAGTCGCCCTGTCCCATGTGTAGAACAACACCCCAAAGCATGATGCTACCACCCCCATGCATCACAGTAGGGATGGTGTTCTTGGGATGGTACTCATCATTCTTCTTCCTCCAAACACGTTTAGTGGAATTATGACCAAAACGTTCCATTTTGGTCTCATCTGACCACATGACTTTCTCCCATGACTCCTCTGGATCATCCAAATGGTCATTGGCAAACTTAAGACGGGCCTTGACATGTGCTGGTTTAAGCAGGGGAACCTTCCGTGCCATGCATGATTTCAAACCATGACGTCTTAGTGTATTACCAACAGTAACCTTGGAAACGGTGGTCCCAGCTCTTTTCAGGTCATTGACCAGCTCCCCCCGTGTAGTTCTGGGCTGATTTCTCACCTTTCTTAGGATCATTGAGACCCCACGAGGTGAGATCTTGCATGGAGCCCCAGTCCGAGGGAGATTGACAGTCATGTTTAGCTTCTTCCATTTTCTAATGATTGCTCCAACAGTGGACCTTTTTTCACCAAGCTGCTTGGCAATTTCCCCGTAGCCCTTTCCAACCTTGTGGAGGTGTACAATTTTGTCTCTAGTGTCTTTGGACAGCTCTTTGGTCTTGGCCATGTTAGTAGTTGGATTCTTACTGATTGTATGGGGTGGACAGGTGTCTTTATGCAGCTAAAGACCTCAAACAGGTGCATCTAAATGTAGGATAATAAATGGAGTGGAGGTGGACATTTTAAAGGCAGACTAACAGGTCTTTGAGGGTCAGAATTCTAGCTGATAGACAGGTGTTCAAATACTTATTTGCAGCTGTATCATACAAATAAATAGTTAAAAAATCATACATTGCGATTTCTGGATTTTTTTTTTAGATTATGTCTCTCACAGTGGACATGCACCTACGATGACAATTTCAGACCCCTCCATGATTTCTAAGTGGGAGAACTTGCAAAATAGCAGGGTGTTCAAATACTTATTTTCCTCACTGTATATAGGCAAGAAGCCAAGACAAGTTGTCAAATGTACAAATGATTTGTCCGATGTCGCAAGAGAACAGCTTTGCAAATAAAACGTAGATAAATATGCACCGCTCCAGCTTTTTCAATTCTAATATTGATACTTAGGATGTGAGAATCTGCAGTGGAATCATCCATTTCTTAGAAGTGGATGATTCATTGTTCTTGTAAGGACATCGGTTTGTAGCAAAAACAGTATAAAAGTAAAAAAAGTCAACGGGACCCACCATAACTCAGACCTGAACTGTTTTCCAAGACTGTGCAGTTCGAACGTTCCACACAGATTATTGTTGATTTAAGTGTTATATAAAACTATAAAGCTTAAATTAAAACAGCACAAGTCGCTTTAACAGACTCGAGTAATAATGAAAGTCGCCTCCACTCCTGAGGAGACTGAGGTCCTTCGGAGTGAGCAGGCCTCTGCTCAGGACTTTTATGATTCTGTGGTAGCCTCTGCTCTCCACTACGCAGCCGTGTGCTGGGCCCCGGGCAGCACAGAGCGGGACAAGATAGACTGAACAAGCTGGTCAGGAGGGCCAGCTCTGTCCTGGGCTGCCCCCTGGACTCTGTTTGTTTATTAGTTTATTTGGTTGGGCCTCCATCATGGACAACACCTTCCACCCACTGAACGGGACTGCAGAGGAGCTGAGCAGCTCTTTCAGTGACACCCTCAGTGCAAGAAGGAGCGCTACCGCAAGTCCTTCATCCCCACTGCTGTCAGACGGTACAACAAGACCACTTGCACTATGACTGTAAACCTGCAGTTTTTTTTTACTGTTTATACTTTTTGCCCCCTTAAAGTTTTTGGTAGTCATTGTGTATTTACTTCTATTTTTACTATTTAATTGTTTGCACATTTCCTGTCTATCCTGCACACCCTGAGTGTTTCTGAGAGCTGAATGTAACATGTGAATTTCTCCATTGTGAGATCAATAAAGGCTTATCTTATCTTATCTACTTTCTCAGTTCCATGCAAATGGTTCAGCAATCCACTGATGTAGACCAATATTTTTTTTATATCAATAAGTCCCCAACAGCATTTTAAGATAATATTTCTGAACTCTATACTTGATTTCCTGGTTTACAAACCCGTAACTTTCCTAATGCATTTCTCACATCCAAATTCTTCACAGTCAAGGAGCTATTTTTCCCTTTTACAACAATATTAAGTATCCTGTTCGTTCATGAGTGACAAAAATCCATTATCTTTAGATGCAAAGTGCACAAATGTCAGCTAAATATACCCAAGGACAAAACCAAATCGGGTACAGGGCCTTTTAAGCTAATCTGACTTTGTGCATTGTTGCCGCTCAGAAGGCAATCAACACCAGAAACATTACACTCGCAATCTGTTAATAAACTGTCAATAATAAGAGCGCATGTGGAAGTTGTTAGGGCAGTAAAACAATAACCGCCAACAGAAATGAAAATAAAGCCTTTGGACTTCAAACGCGCCGAAGTGAAGTCAGCGTCACCAAACACGTAAATCAATCAAACAGTGAGTCATTGTTCAGGCAGTTACAGATCAGGTAAAACCAACCGCTGCAGGGCCACTTTCCCATCGACTCCACCAAACTCTACACAGACGATGAAAAACTTCACCCAGCATCAAAACAGTTTTAATCTGGTGTTGACTGCTGCTGACCAGAACCAGGAAATATGACCACATTAGTCCAGTGCTCCGGTCTCTGCACTGGCTTCCCGTCGCTCAGAAAATAGACTTTAAAACAGCTGTGCTCTTGTGTAAGTCCTTTCATGGTCAGGCACCAAAGTACATCTCTGACATGTTAAAGCCATATGAACCGCCTCGTCTTCTGGTGGCTCCCAGAGTCACGACTAAACACGGTGAGGGTGCATTTCACGTTCATGCAGCAAAGGTCTGGAACAGCCTCCGAAGAAGGTGAACGAGGCCTCAACCCTGACTATGTTTAGGTCCAGGCTGAAAACACACTTATTTACAGCTGCCTATGATAATTGATTGTATTTGAACAAATTTTAATATATACATATGTATTTTCCGAACTATAAGTCGCACTTTTTTCATAGTTTGGCTGGGGGTGCGACTTATACTCAGGTGCGACTTATATATCAAAATGTATAATTTCGCATGTTTGTTATTTTCATACTGACAGCCGCTAGAGGGCGCTCTAGGCTTGTGCACCAGTATCTGCTACTCCTGTACCACCAACATTTAAAAACGGTAATCGAGCAGCTGAAAGAAAAGTGTCCTCGGCTTTGTGAGGGACTGGCAAAAAGCGGAGGTTACTCTTACTGCAATGAAGAAAACCAAAAAATTGCTAATTGCAGGCAAAAAGCTAGATGGCCACAGCTAGAGGAAAGAGTTTGCAAATGGGTGCTTGAACAACATGCTGCCGGGAGAGGCTTTCAATGGAGCAGTTACGCCTCCATGCCCAGGTGCGAACTTATATACTCCAGAGCGACTTATATATGTTTTTTCTTGTTCATTATGCATTTTTGGCTGGAACGACTTATAGTCCGAAAATTACTGTATTTGTATTTTTTATATGTTTTATGGGTTGTATCGCTTGAATTGTTTTATTGTGTTTTCATTGTGTTTTTATTGTGTTTATGTGTTTTTTGGTGTTGCTGTGAGCCACATTGAAATGCCTTGGGCATGAAATGTGCTGTATAAATATATTTGCCTTGCTTTTCTATTCTGACTTCAATTAGGTCTAGCCCACCAGCACCGCAAGATCTGGTTCAAGTTAACTAAAAGGTGTACGTTATTGTCCTCTGCATATTACCCGTCCAAAGAAGACAAGGTGCTGAAAACAACTTTGAACCATGAGATAAAGGGATGATGATCAGCTGGGAGGCCAAGGAAGAAGTGGAGTTAAAAGTTATAGAAGAAGACTTGGCCGGACAAGGAGCTGGCTAAAGAACAAGGATGAAGAGAAGAGAAGCCATCTCATGTCCAAACCCAAGAAGGAACTTATGGACGTTTAAGTAAGTAAATAAATAAGTGCTTTATTGTACAAGCGTACAACAAAATCAGGTGTCAGTCCTGAGCTGCTAAAACGAACATGATGATGATGATGAAGTGACCCATCCCCTGCTACTCATCTTCAGACGTCAAGCCAAGATAATGGTCAAAATCCCGAGGCTGGAGGATTAACTATTGTGCATGTTTTGTTTTGATGGGAGAAACCGGAGCACCTGGAGGAAACCAATCCAGATACAGGGAGAGAAACATGCAAACTCCACATAGAAAGGAGTTTGCATGTTTCTGCGAAGATTGAAGTAGCGACCTTCTAGTTGTGAGGCAAGTGCAAACCACTAAAGGCTTATTTGTGTTCTATGTTCGAAACGCATATGAATACACAAGGTTTCTGTCCATCTCCTGTGTTAAATCATCCGCCTGCTCCTTCATTTGCTCTGTTAACCCCACAGACTATAAATTAAGAATGGACTAAGGGTGGTTTCAGCGCAGGCTAACTGAATCTCTTTCATGCTAGCAATTTGGCTGGGTTTTGGAGCCAGCTATATTATATAGAATTGGACAAAAATAAAGATGAAAATAGGGCTGTCACAGTAATGACTATATCACCTTATCGTTCAATAAATGACAGATAAAGATGACATTTTTGGGCTCAATATTTAGCGTCAGTACATTTATTTGCATCCCCCATTGTGGTCTATTTTAGGATTAAGTGCTTTTTGAACAGAGCTGAAATGTCAATTTTAAGCTTTAGAGTTTGTTTCTGTGGCATTATACAGTAAGGTCTTCACTAATATTGTTTATCGCAATAGTTTCCTGCCCTAATATAATATATTAGGGCAGGAAACTATTGCGATATTATTGAACTTCAGATTCTGTTATCGTGACAGGCCGATATGAAAATATAAAAAATTGTATAATGTAGCACATGTAGACAAACGAGTTGAGGTAAGAACGACAAGCCTGTGTTAAATAATGATTAAAAGAGCGTAAAAAATGGAAAGTCCATTTGAGCAAGGAACTTCCGGAGTTAGCCACCATGTCCTCAATTAGTCCATTCCTATTTTACAGTCTATGGTTTACCCCGTGTGTGTGGGTCGTAACAACGGAGCAGTATAAGAGCTAACCACTGGAGGCGCTACTGCACACAGCTCAACTCCTCATTTAAGTAACCTGCCCTTGTCCTTGAAAGAAATGTGATGAACTCAAGCTCAGCCTGACAGTGAGGTCCAGAACTTGATCAAAGTCTCCATAGATTCTGCTGGTAATGCATAGAAGCCTTTATTCTCCGCAGAGGACAGTGTGTTCCAGTGTCCGGTGTCCATACGATATGCAGGTGATGATGGAAGAGGCAGGTGAGAATGCTGGCTTCACAAACACAAGGATTTGGAGCTTTGGCATGAAACGGAAAGTGAGAATTAATGACTCTGTGGACCCACCACCTGCAGGAGGAGCCATGGGGGGCTGGTGCAATGTGATTTGGGCAGGTCCAACAGCTGCCCCCACGACCCGGCAACGGAAAAGTGGAAGAAAATGGATGGATGAATGGATGGATGGACACAAATGGTACTGAGCTGCCTGCATTCCTGTAAACTGCACATCCAGAGCTTGGAATAATGTTTTTTGATATATAAACCAAACTCTAAATCTAGCAGGTTTGTAATGGCTTTTGGAGGGAAGATGTATCGAATGTTGCCAATGAAAAATGAAACTGGATGACAACCAGAGGATAGATTTACTTGAGCGCAATCATTTAAGAAAGTTGCAGTTAAATCAAACTCTGAACTGAATGGTCACAGTTAGTAAATTGCAAAGGCCACAAGCAGTCAGGCCGTGTAATATCTTCTGTAGAGAACCAAATATCCCGTCTCTATGGTGTCACAAAAACTGACCAGTGGTTCTCATATGTTACTTGGACATCTAGTTCATTCTTATGCTTTAATAGTAACAGAACTTTGACCAATTCAGGACTACGCTAAACTTGGTTTAGTCCTGATATAGATTTAGGCCTGGCGGTACGTGGGAGGTCAAATTTCTGAAATGTAAAAATTTGAGAAGGTTGGAAATTTCTTTTTCACTTCAAGTAACCCCTATGTTGAGATTGCAGTCAATTATTTAGAAAATGATAAACTAAAGCTAAAAAGACAAAGTGATTTGTTTCTACAACTTTGTAATATGCATTGTGAACTGACATAGTAATGTCAGTAAAGTGAAAGTGAATAGCAAATCAAATCGCAATTGCAATACTTGTCAGAACAATTGTGAAGCACATTTGGCATAAATAACCTGCCAGTTCACCTAAGCATGAAAGATATCATTACATCAGTTTTTGGCAACATGTTTTTGGCAGCCTTTTCCAACCGACTAAAATGAATATCGGCAGATAGTGTGCCTCACCACACGACTTTTCCTCTTGTCCATCAGTGCAGTTACATGTTGAAAGGTGCTGCGATAAGGCAAGTATTAACTGCATCGTTCCCAAGAGCCCTGAAAGGTTGTGCGCAAAGCAAACAAATATCTTCCACAGAAGGAGCATTTGTTATATTTAAGGCATGAGTCAAAGATGATATCAGGGCGGAGTGGAGCTGCAGGTGTCCAAAGAAAACAGACAAACTCATCAGCGCAGAGTACACATCTCCCGAAAGGAAACCGGCCGGGGCAAAGAGCGCTGGAGCAGGGCCGACGGGCTACTCTTTCACATCGTGGTGCAGGAGTGGCTCACTTCTGCAAAGAAATGATTAAAGGTAATGTACCAGATTTTTCCCATTTCTAAACTGTGACAGAGGGAGCTATTTAGTAATGTCCCATCCACATGGAGGCAGGCTCAGGCCTCAAAACAAAATACTGCATCAATCCTTCAGAGCTGCTGTTTTTGGAGTTAAAGATTTCAAAACATTAGAAACGTTAAATTGTTAAAGCCTTTTCTCATTTTCCCTAAACGACATCACAGCCCCAGTGTGATTTTATGCATAATCTGACCTAATAGGGTTAAGAGTAGAGGGCGATATATGGGTAATTTACAATATTGACTATCGACCGATTAAAGGTGGATATCTCCGGAACAGGATATTTAAAAGCGTAAACTTTTAGGTTAAATCCGTCTTGATTTGGGAGATTTCGGCGCGCACTGTAGGGGCCTGACTTTGTCTGTGTCTATTTACATACTGGGTAAACACCCGGAGGAGGAGGCACTGCTGCTTTGGTTTGTGTTGTTGACACATGCTTTACAAACAAATGCCACGCAGAAAAGGCAGTTTTATACATACACCTATTGTCGATCAGTTTACAGGTTGAAAAAGTCTTGTTTTGTCGGAGAAATAGCGCACGCCGTGGGAGCGTGTCATGTGCATGTGTGGCTTCATGACTATGCAACGCTTGCCTGTGTGTGGCTCTCAGAGGCCGCTGCGCTGCTGCTAATGCTGGAATACTACTGCAGAGTTTGTTTTTTCTGCGTGAAACCAGTGAACATGAACCAGGCTAACTTCCCAGTCCCACTAATGATGCCCTGGCTGTAAGCATGCACAGCGCCCTGCTGACCATTAAGTTTCCCGAGCCAACTCCTTGCCTTCAGAGCGTGTTTTAAGACAGAAGGATGTAGCACGGATTTGCAAAACTCTATGAAAAGAACTGAGCGACGAAAATGGATTTACCACGAGTTTGCTGAGCAGAGGGCACGCAAAGGTTACTTCAGATGGGTGAGTGAAAGTTTGTTTATTTTCGCTGGTGGCTGCCTCAACTCTGACAATGTTCAAATCCAGGCTGAAAACAGCTCTTTTTACCCGTGCATATGAAAACTGAAAGTATTTTATCTGCACTCTTGCCTTTTACTGTAATTGATTTATGTTGATGTTTTATTGATTGATTTTATCTGTTTTCTTGTAATTTTATGCAACTGAATTGCATTCAACTTTGAATTGCCTTGTGTATGAATTGTGCTCTACAAATAAACTTGCCTTGCTGTGCTATCCTGTCTGTTTGCTTTTTGATGAGGCCATTGTTGTGCTGTTGTAAGCTAACGTGGTGTGTTCAGTTGATTGGATTTGTTTGCGTTTTGGTTTTGGTCGTAAGCTGTGTGTGCAGGTTAAGGATAATTAGTCATTGTCCATGGCACTAATGATTGTGTGATCACTAATGATTTCTCTGCAAATATATAAATATTATCAGATTTCCATGTGTTACACATTGTTGGAAAGCTTGGAGACTACACTTTAACAATCTATGAAAATATCAAAATGCCCCAGAACCGACTTGTGTCCCTGATTCTAGTGACTGGTCACATATGTGTGTATATGTGTGTGTGTGTGGGTGTGTGTATATGTGTATATATATATATATATATATATATATATATGATGCCGGGCATTTTGTTTTAAATGTTGTAATCTGCAAAGCACTTTGTGATACCCTACGGTATGAAAAGCGCTTTATAAATAAAGTTTGATTGATTGACCAAAAATATTAGCGGTGCATAATGGCAACAGCCAAACATCCCCTAAAATCGGAATCAGCCTTTATCGGTATAGTTAAGAGTTAAGGTTAACGACACTTAACCTTAACACTTAACCCACTTGACATCCATAGCTGTCAAGTGTCCCGTTTTGGCCGGGAAACTACCGTATTTCACCCGTCTTGGAGCTGGATTGGGCTGGTGAGACGGCTCGCAAATGTACAGTATTTTTGAAACCAAAACTTGACAAGCATTCCTTAATCAGAATCAGAATCCCTTTATTGCCATTGTACAATGCACAAACAAAATTGAAAAAATGTCCTCCTCGTCTCTTGTGTAGATTGTTAATCCAGAGTAGGGATTAACAATTAGGGTGACACACATGAATGTTGGTGATTGCATGCTGTGATGCTCTACAGAAGGAATAATACAAATATTAATCATAAAAAAAAATCTAAATGTTGTTGATGGGCGGACAATAGCTGAAACATGTGGTTATTCATAATTTGCTATGTTTGATGGCCAAATGCTAACGGCTTGCTAACTGTTCGCATACGTTAAAACAGAACGCCGCTTCTCCTTTTTATTTCTATGGTACAACACACATGGTTCTCCTGTGGTAGCCTCGCAGTGCTACACACTGGCCCGGCGGATGTATCTACAACGTATTCGAAGTTTAAGTTCTAAGTTATGTCTGGCATACGTTCAGGGATTCTCAGCATGGCTCCAGGAGTAAAGGCAGGGTCAAAAACATCCTGTTGTAAGTACAGCGTTTGGCAGATAGCGCTTTGAAGTGAGTTACGATCTTTGACGTCAGCGCATCAGAACTCAGTGGGTTAATGTTTTTAGCCTCGGGCCTCTGTCAGTTCTCTGTGTGGGAAGTTGGCGTTAAGGGAATAACCAGCGACTACTGCAAGTCGACAACCTCATACAGCTGCACACGAAGCAACAAGGAAGCAAAAGTAACCCATCGAAATCAAAAACAATACTGCACACACTCATTCAAAGGTTGGCGGTTCAATCTCAGCCCTGACACGTGCACACATTTATGGCACAATTTTGTCTGTCTTAGACAAAAGATCGCTCATAGTAAAATCTTTCCCTGCACTTTCCGTGAGAAGCAAGCATCTGCGTCCAGAGCCTGAAACTCACCATGGCAGATATGATCGAAGCCATGACTCAATCTTTGAACTATCAGAGTAGTTGGATCGCGATTTATACCCCTCGTCTTGCAATGTGACATCCAAAAATATTGTAAGATTTAAAAGTTGCACAGTCGTCACAAGCTTTTAGCCACTTCACTCACATCGTCTGGTGTATGAATGACAAATGAGAGTTTTGCTTAGATGAAAATCCTCTCTCTGGTCCTGGAGTGATTGGGCATTGGTTTAGTTAAATTCAAAGGTCTTCCATAAGTAGGTACATTTACTGAAGTACAGTAGAGTTTGTACTATATTTGTGTAGTGTTTTGTATGAGAATATATAACTTTTATTCCACTATATTCAAAAGATAAATACTTTTCACTACATTTCTAAGTTTAGCCATGTATATTGTTTATTTCAAAAGCCTTAAATTGCACACTCCACAACAATAGGTGGCGCTGCGCAGATGTAATGTCAATGCCACTGTCTCACAACAAGGAGGGAGATTTGTCTCCATCATGTTAGTGAATTTGGGCACAATTCTTTTGTTTTTGAAGTACATTTTAACATTTATTTAAACTGATTTGTGCTTTGAATACTTAAATCAGTACTAAGTAACTTGTTTACCTTAATTAATCCTTTCAATAGTCCCTCTGGGGGTAATACAAGCGTTAGCAGGATGATCGGGGGTCTTTCATCTCCCCCTGGTGTCTCTGGCCAGAAAACCATAATTGCAACTTTCCTGCCTCAGGGTCGGAGCCACCAATACACACTAATGTCTAACACACAGCAGTCCTCTGGGGCATGAGTTACTTAGTACAGCTTCAAGTACGATTTACTGCAAATTAAGGGTGGGCGATATTGACAAAATGAATATCTCAATACTTTGAGGGACTTTCTTTATAATGATGATGAAGCGATATTTTTTGCAAACCCATCCATCCATCCATTTTCTTCCACTTGTCCATTGCCGGGTCGTGGGGGCAACTGTTGGATCTGCCCAAATCACATTGCACCAGCCCTATGGCTCCTCCTGCAGGTGGTGGGTCCACAGAAGGACGGCCTCATGGTTCTAACCGGGCCTGTTGGGCTCTCATGAGGAGCCCAAACCATCAGAAATATATAAAAATGCGCTGTTAAATATCTAAATTTACATTGCTTTGTCGCTCAAAAAGATAACTTTCCTGAACAGACAATAAAAGGACAGAAATACCCCAATACCCCTCCCATATTTTCTTCCTAACGTTTTTTTACATATTTTAAATTGTTTGTCCTCCTATTTCCCCTATTTTCCCTTAATTTCCCCCACCACTTTTCCACATTACTTGACATTGATAAACTCAATATTCTAAATTTGCATATCTTCCAAACAGCAATTTCAACATTATCTTCTAGATGATATGTTGCCTACCTCTACAGCAAATACTTCAGTACTTTCACCTAAACAAAAATGTGAATGAGCACCTCTGGTTAAATTGCACTACACCCTCATGTCATGTGAGAACCCAATCTAAATCTTGTAAAACTAAACTGAAATGCTCCACATGAGTAGCATTATTCCACTTGGTTATTGCATAATCACCAAGCCCGACACTAACGGACAGAAATTTCACCTAATTGTGTATCCACAAATATTACTGACGTGATCTGCAGGTGAGATGTCATGAATCACACTGTGGTTTGCATACCAGGAGCAGTCTTCATGTTCTCGCCCTCTCGCCCTGTGGGAGATTGCCAAACAGTTTGGGGTACCTCAGGACATATTTTGGCTGGGCTGCGATTGGGTAACACCAGCAACATTCAACATGAAGCAATGCCTCTGCTGCTGTTTACACAGAGGTATGCGGACCTGGGAGGCTTGCCTGCAGACTGCAATGTGATTGGGCCAAACCTTGGACTTTCCCTTTTTTTTTCTCACAGGACGATTGGGTTGCATCTTCAAGAGAATTATACAGGTAATTTTGTTCATAAGAGGAGCAGAAGATTAAGAGCATTTTGTTACACATTTTTATAGCATTCATATCATATTTTATACTAACACTAACAGTAGGGGAAGCAGTCATCTTCTGCATTGTCGAACACCAAAAAACATGCATAGATACAGACGGCATCTTAATTGCTCATATATGGTCATGTTCGAAGCAGCCAGCAGGGGAAAACAAATAAGGAAAACAGCCCATAAACAGCCAATAAATACTTTTAAAAAAATTGTACAATGCTAACCAGGAAGCTAACGTTAGCTTCATGCTACATATGCTAACGTTAGCAACCAGTGTGGTTTTTTTCGCTTCTGATCAATTTGCTGTGAAAAAACATCCATATGGACCCGATTTTGGCTTGACTTTATTTGCATGTGATTAATACATTTATAGTCCGCCTGAAAACGGCTAAAAATTGTAAAAGTGTGATTTCCATAAGACGTTTTCTTCCCCTTCGGCTAAGCCACGCCCCTTGTATGGCACGTTGTATGATGAAAAAATGTTTTTATGGACGGTTGAAACACTTGGCTCCTCTCCATGTCTGAGGAAGGGCTGGCTTAACGCCCGAAACGTCATGACTTGGTGCAAGTAATAAAACTGTGGGAGCAAACTTGAGCTGTGCGGCACTTTTTGTTTGCCTCTCCATGTCTCTCTATCTTTTCGTCGAAAAAATATATTAATAATTCAGCAATTCAAAAATGATGTTCATTCATTCATTCATTCATTCATTCATTCATTCAAAAATGATGCGCATGATGAAAGAGTTCCAGGCGTACGATGAATGTGGCAGGTTAGTGAATTTAATGAAATGATGATCACGTTCAACATTTCAACGTTTAGATCAACATTTAGATGTAGATTTTTTTGTTCAGACTTTTCCAAAACGGTGTCTTTCCCATAGAGTTGAATTGGCCTTTGCTCCAACAAAAATTACGACATGACAATCTTGAAAGTTGTGAATGCAAACCTATATTATGGAAAAACAGGGTTTTCCAAAAGTTATAAACCGAATCTTAATATGAGATTTGGATTAATATTTTGAAAAGTAAAACTTTAGATCATTTTTGGCCACTTTTCACTGCAGACTCATTGATAAACATGGCGACATTAAAGTTATTTTAGGATTATATCCACGAAAACGTATTACAATAGACTGGCACAAACTCTAGGGGCCAGGTGTTCCACCTGGCGCAAGGACAGGGCTGCTCCAAAACGCGACGTTAGACTGGCGTCATCTTGCTGTCTAACGTATCTCACTGCCAAACTGGCGAGAGGGTGTTGCTCATTAAAAACAAGAGTTTATTCCAAGCAGTGATGAGAGCGCTTCTATAGCAACCTTCACATTCTTTTCCTCGTTTACATCGTGCTGCCTCATGTTCTTCCCTTTTGCAATACAGGCTTTTATAAGCTCTATCGGTCAAACTAAAAACTTTCTTTATCCCACCGTGACTGTCCGTGTCCGGTGTCCCGAGAGAAAGAAATGTACAGCCAGTTCCGCTGTTGCCAGTCAGCCCTGACCCGTAATTGCGTTAACATGACCTAAACAAAAGCATGTGTTCACCCCACTCCCCACCACGCCTCTCCCTTGCCCTCGCCCCTTTCCGGCCACGGAGTCTGTTGTTGTACATAACATTGCCATTGTCCATGTCTGTCCTGCCCACTTACAGCGCAAGGTCTGGCACATAAAGTTACGCTACAGTCTGTGTTTAGAAACTATGTTGTGGGCCCTATGAGCTGCAGGGTTAGCACGTTTTATTCAAAAGACACCCTTCTACGCACGGTGATGACATAATATACAACATTACAGAATACATCAAATTTAACTTGAATGAAGAGTTCTGATGCTGGCGTTGGGATGGTGAAGGTGTAGGAGGAGCGTCTGCCCTCAGGGACTTTTGCTGTTTATCTTCATGAGCTGAAACTCTATCACCAGAGCAGGGCGAGAGAGAGGGGGGCATAGTTGCAAGTGATAGTCAGTGGATTAATAAGACATTTGACATTTCCCACTACACTGAGGGAAAACAAAAGGCTTGGGTGTCTGGCGTCTAATGTAAACTGATAGACACGAGGCATTAAGGCTACAAAACAGTCGATCAATCAAGAGTAAGATAAATCATACCTAATAATAATAGATGTGTCTGACAAACATGAAATACTAAACTGAATTGAGCTTTTTGTATGAGCAAACTTTATCACCCAGAGGGGTTGTTACCCTTTGCCAGGAGCAGATTAGAGTTGTCAAACAAATATAATAATACACTGTAATAGCCTGAACCGCATCAAGAACGTAAGAAAACAAAACCACTGCTAGAGCAACAGGTAACTTTTACAGCTGTACTTTGTTTATACTTCTATATTTCTTTACTGGTGGATTTGATTAGTCAAGATACTACCTGCAAAAAAAATCTGATCTGTGTCATGAACTTGAACTTTATCTTCCAAGGTCGCTCGGAGTTCATCTGAACACATAAACAAAACTCGTGACAGGCCGCTATTATCTTTCGTCTCTGCGGGAGGCCATTGTTTCCATGTCGACAACCTTAAATAAAAAGTCAAGTTCAAGTCAACGAATCTTCCATGAGAGAAATAAGTTTATTAGTGCTGACAGATAAGATGTAGAACTTTGTGAGAGCTTTAGCTTAATAAAAGTGACTATTGATTCATTGTTTTTGATTATTGTTTCAGTATTTTTCAAATTTAGTATACTAAAATAATTGCCATATGTATGCATTAATGAATTTCACGCCTTTTGCCACTTAGACTTTTCTGCGAATTCTCCCTGGAAGTCCACCAGAGTTCACTTCAAAAGGACCGAGTGTGAACGCTCCCTTACAGAAATATGTCTTTAAAACAATCTGCATCGACGGCCTTCTCATCCACCAACCAAGGTGGGTGAAGTGTCTTGCATGAACATCAATCGCCGACTTGTTTTTAAAATGGTGAATGGTCTCAACTTATATAGTGCTTTTCTACCTTCATCAGGCCCAAAGCGCTTAACATCAAGGAACCAGGGGGAGTATTATGCAAAATTGACCATATTACAATGCTGTTCTCTCACCTATATGTAGTTGGGTTTCGAGGCGCTAGTGCAACTTTGAGGTAATAATCCCCAAAAGCTCCTCCTGAGGTCCGACGTATCCAGGAAATGCTTTCCTCACCTAACGATCTACGGCTAAGCTTAATCCTTTCATCGCGGAGTAACAACACTTGGGCGGCACGGTGGTACAGCGCTCGTGCTTCACAGCTAAAAGGTTCCGGGTTTGGGACCTTTCTGTGTCTGTGTAGGTTTTCTCCGGGTGCTCCGATTTCCCCTACCACTAAAACATGTACAATAGGCCAGAATGAATGCATTGTGTGAGTGAGTGGGTGGTGGTGGTCGGAGGGGCCAACGGCGCAGACTTGTAGCCTCGCTTCCGTCAGTCTACCCCAGGGAAGCTGTGGCTACAATAGTAGCTTACCACCACAGAGTATGGTGTGAATGACTAATGACTACAGTGTAGCGCTTTAAGAAACTTGGTAACACAGGCTTGTAAAGCTCAAAACAAGTGTAAGCCATTATTATTATTACTATAACACTTGCCATAGCTTCACTATACAGCCACACAGGCCGCATTGTCTTTTTACTTTTCTTTACTTTCTCTTTTTGAAAAAGCTGCATAGCAAAGGGAAGCAAGAGGAAGGGGGTGGGAGGGGCTTACGCCTCATTTACACCGGGTATGTTACGTCCACGGCCCGTTTTACATACGTCTGCCATAACAATAGGAATGAAGTAAATCAATCAGGTGGTTTACACCTGTCCGTCAGGTGTCCATTCAGTCTACGGCTCTGCGGCAGGAATACGCATCGATTCTATTTTGACGGACGCCGGAGCGTCATCAAAGGCTTTTTTCTACAGCGCAGTAGTTTTTTTATGCTGCATAATGAGCCATGTGCTCGACAAAAGGGAAAAACACCGGATAATGGCCTAGTTATAACATTAACGTCAAGGTGGAACTGCTTCTCCGTGTTTCGGTGGGACAATAAACAGCGTAACACCACTTCAGAACAACATAACATCTCATGGAAAACGTTTTGTCCGTGACTCACGTCTCGTCACTTCTGAAGATATTCAAACGAAAATGAGCTAAAGCCGGGTCTCTGCACCGTGACTGAGCCTATACCCATTGCATCCAGGAAGGGGAGTTGCGCGTCTTCAAATGTTCCGAGTGCTAAACCCCAAAAAAGTATAAATTTTAGAAAAAATGTAAAGGGTAGCACATCAATGTAATTCATATATCCAGACAGAGGTACTCACATAGTTTTTTATTTGATTACAGCATTAAAAAAACGCTAACGCGTTTTGGCATTCGTCTTCATCAGAGCGTTTCGCCTATACCCATTGCCTTTTCTTTTTCTTCTCACACACGGACTATGATCTGAAACTCTGGGAAACTCCGGGGACCTAGAGCACGTTTGCTTCAGACGTTGGATGTAACGATGGTGATGATCGGAGGTGTACAGAGGCCAGGAGAGGAGGACCAGAGGACAACAGACAAGCAGAAAACTGAGGGGAAAGATGAGGACAGAGGAGCGGATGATGAGGGAGGAGGAGGACACAGACCAACGGTGGCTCCATGTGTTGTTTCTTGAGGCGCAGGTAAACGCATAAACACTAAACATTCCCTAATAAATTAGGTTAAAATGTAGGAAATGAATTTAAGCTCTTAAATTGCATTTTAAAGTCAGAAAGTAAAACTGTCATTACTGATTTACATGTGATTAAAAGGCAACATTATTACATGACGGATTAAAGACGTACGGACTCTGTGTAAACTAGAATGTGTGATTTGACGTACGTAAAACGGACCGTGGACGTAACGTACTCGGTGTAAATGAGGCGTTAGAATGAGACTGCTTGAAAATCAGGAAACTACTGAATATTTTGTGCAAGATAGTGATTAAAAATTAGTTTCAGATTATTACCAAATAGTGCAAAAAGCATAATACCCCGTGTTTAAAAGGTCTATCTTGTCCGTGTTCATGCACCCTAATGGTAAAAACTATATTATCTCCAGTATAAACCTTGTTGCTGCCCTCCATCTCCATGTTAATCTATGGTCTCTTTAGAATGACATGATGTCACTGAGCGCAGCCTATTTAAAGTCAGAGGTGACCGGCCGCGCCGATGGCCCCTCGGCTCCTGGTTAATCCCGGGCCTTTGTGATCGCGACACTGACCCGAAGTCCGGGCTTTGCGCCGGGCTGGATTCACACGGAGGGATTACCGAATACACAGCGGTGATTAGAAGAAGCACGGACCTGAAACAAAGAGGGTCCAGGGAGGCAGGGAGTGTCGCCGGCCAGTGACCAGAGGCCCGGCTCTGTCATGACAACACGTGTGTGACTGAATGTATGTGCAGATTTTACATGTGCATGGACAAAAGGGAGACAGGGAGACAGGCGGCACAGCGTGGGCAAGGTCCGGAACTATGCCCAGGCTTATACAAAGGCCGTATCATGCGATGAATCTGATTTACCACAGACATAAACTCTGACAAAGTTCTATTCCAGGCTGAAAATGGTTCTGTTTAGCTGTTGTTTGCATAAGACCACTGTGGGCAAGTTACGATAACAACATTTAAGGTTTGATATAATGACCATTTCATTCAGATCAGAGATTTTAACAGAAACAACCCAAAAGCAAAACAAATGACAAGAAGCTTTTGTTCTAAATGCACTTGACAATATTTTAAATAACAAATGTAAATTGAAAACCTGAAATGCAGCGGAAGGAATGTTTAAGTTTTACAAAGGAAAATAAGGAAATTTTGCAAATAAATGTACAAACAAATAAAGTCCAAAGATATATTGTTTATCTGTCATTTATTGAACGATAAGTCGACAAAGTAATGTTCATGGAGTTATGGCCCCAAAATAGAGCCTATACCATGCAAAATATAACTTTTTTTTTTAGCTTTTAACCATTTTATATACAAGTAGGGCTTAGCAACAGTGTTGTTTTCGTCAGCGAAGACGATAACGATATGATTTCGTTGACGCCCCTTTTTGTAATGACGATAACGTAACGATGACGAGCTAAAAATAGCTCTTTGTGGACTAAAACCTGACGAGACGTTTATGAGTTTACGTCAACGAGACGAGACGAGACTAAAATGGGAGAAAGTGGTTCGTCAGATCGTTCACAAACAGAGTTTGTACGCGGAGCGGGAGAACACACCGGTAAATGTGACACAGAGCGGCCCGTCAGCTCTCATGATGCGGCCGGGCGCCTCTTTCTCTCTCTCTCTCCCTCTCTCCTCGTGGCGTGCAGTCATGGATCTAATATAATAAACGCGTGCAGTGCACTGCTAGCGTACATCCTCCACGGAGCGCATCTGACATCGATGTCACAGGGACAGTTTTAAATACCGTAGCGTATGAACGCAGAAGCATGTTGAGGTAGGCTACGTATGTGCAGACAGCGCTGTTGATCAGAGGACAAGGAGAGCGGGCGCTTTTGGGGAAAGTCTTGTTCACAAAGACACTTCTACTACTGCCTATTGTGGTGTAATCGGTTTGTCAAAAGCTATAAAGCCAATAGATAACTATTATTTATCCCAATTCCAATAGTTCTCTAAATTAATTATAACTTTTTATAATGAAACTGACGAAAACTTGACTAAAACCTTTTAAATTTTCGTCTGACTAAAACGTGACTAAACTATCACATTTAGAAATGACTAAAATGTGACTAAATCTATAAGCATTTTCGTCCAAAAGACTAAGACTAAAACTAAAATTAAAAGGGCTGCCAAAAACAACACTGCTTAGCAATTAATCGAAATTTTATCAAAACTGCTATCCCTACTTTGATCATTCTCAATAATCGTCATGGTACTTTATAATCGTCAGGTTTGCAGCCATTTTCTCAGAAATAGCACCTAGTTTGGAGTGTGGACGAGACAAAGGAAGGTTTTTGTGAACAATACTGTGTGTCAAATTATTCCTTTGAGCTAAAGTTTGTATAAAAGGTCTAAGTTCATGAATCAGCTGCATGTATTCATTTTAGTATGAAATAATATGATAAAATCAAATTGAGATTGATCAATATAAGAAATAAAAAAATCTTAACTTTTTTGGCTGGGTGAAAGTGTTTAAAGGCACACTGCGTAACATTTTGGACTATACCGATCCCATCAGTACAAAACATGCTCTCAATGACCAGCTCAACACAGAAAATGCTATTCCGGCAGTGAGTTATCAAAAAATGGATTTGGATGAGAACCTAACCAATTAAAATCTCTAATTCTGCTCACACATCTCCATGGAGACTTGCTGGAGACGTACCCACCCCCGGTAAAGTTACAGTCATGTCTCAGGAGTAGAGAGCTGCTCACAGCAAGAGCTCATTGCACATAAAATAAATGCTTGTATTTTAATTTTATTTATTGGGTAAATCCTACACGGTGGCTTTAAATAAGTTGTATATAATAACTTTGCAGCTTTAAAAACATTATAAAATCGCGGCCAAATTCCTCACGTGTTCGGCCACCTGACAAAGCTTCTCCTTAGAGGCATTAGAGCCATGTGCCAGTATATCACTGCACAGCGCCACCTACTGCTCTGGAGTGTGCATTATAAGGCTTTTAAAATGAACACATTCCCCCATTTTCCTTTTTTATTTTGGAGTAGAAAGTTCCATATTTTTCTTTCAATTGTAGTGAAGAAAATGTAAAGTCCAGATCCTCCGAAACTCTATTTACTGTAGGTGAACCACATACATTATTTTAAGTTGTACTACAACACATATGAAAGCTAGGATATCCTAAAGTAGTCTACAAAGCCTGAATGAAACGTTGTGGAACTGCTCTTCATGTCACAACCGAAATCTGATCTCGAAGAGCTTGGTGCGTTATCTCCGGTGAATTATGTCTATATTAAAAAGGTACAAGATCTCCGCTGTGTAGTTTAGCTTTGACTCCGGTCTTTTTTAAGCTCCTCAAAAGCCAGCCCCCTGCCTCTGCTCCTGGGACAAGTGCACATGTTCAGAGGATGACAGAGCGCTGAGGTATGTGGATCTCATGGGGAAGCATTGACTCTCCAAAAGACTTCTCGTTCTTTCATCGCCTCTGAACTTCAAACATCAGGCCGGGGTTAAGAAAACAGACGAGCTGCGTGTGAGGTGTGCGTACTGCAGCTTGTGGTGTCGTTTCTTTTATGTAATCCGTGCTTTCGTGATAACAACAGGAGATCTTTCAGCTGGTGTTAAAGTATAAAAAGGTGCGTTACGTAAGGCAGGTTTGCTAAGATGTTTAACCGGCAAATGTCGTAGAAGAAAATCACATTCATTTAATCCTCACTTCAGTGGCTCTGCATTTGTTGAAGAGTTTATCTTGCAAATAGAGTTGTTCCTCACATAGTGTAAACAAAGGCGTCTCAAGGTCTTACCCCAGGATATTTTTAAAGGATTTATTTGGAGATTATTTCAAGTGGCTTCTAGAGCTCCCTTATGTGCAATCACATAACAGTATTTCTCAAAATCGTCTAGAAAGTCAGAGGATATTATGCTGGGGATAGGGATGCACATTCTGTTCAATTTCTTTGATTGTTACAATTTTTGATAAACTCCAAGTGAGTGACAACAGTTCGAAGGGAGGGATTTAAGCAATACAAGTGTGAACTCACAGAAGAAGCAGATGACTTTAGTTTTCTGTGAAAGACAATACCTTATTGTGGAAGCACCGTATTTCCGGACTATAAGTCGCACTTTTTTCCATTAGTTTGGCTGGGGTGCGACTTATACTCGGGTCCAACTTATTATTTATTTATTTTATTTATTCATTTATTTGATAGGGACACGTGTGAACAATAAACATGTACCACACTACAACATTTATAGCCAAGGCTAATTTGCAATGTCCGTCCCTAGAAGGGCTTTTCAAATGCACACACAGAGTACAGAAAATACATTACATTACATTTATAGTAACATTACTGACTTTACACAAAGGATGCGCATTTGAGCGCAAACTAAAAATGACTACACACTTGATCTCTTTTTAAAATACGCTTTAGTTCATTTTTAAAAGCCCCCAGATCTAAGTCCTGTTTCAGCTCAGGAGACGAGGAGTTCCAGAGTTTAGCTCCTGGACACTAAAGGCCGACTGTCCGAAGGGCTTTTTTCTAACGGGCACTTTCACATTTCCATTAGCAGCTCCTCGTGGGATGGAGCCGACTGATCGAAGTGGGACTATGAGCCGTCTGAGAACATCAGGGGCTTGGTTGTGCAGACATTTATACATTAATTTCAAGTTACAAAATTTAATAAAATTTTCAAACTTAAAAAAGTTTAACCTCTGCAATACTCCACAATTGTGTGTTCTGACAGATGTTTTATCTAATATTTTTAGTGCTTTGTTGTAAATCAGTCTTAGAGGCCTGATTGTTGTGGCTGTTGCCTGTGACCAGGAGGTTATACAGTAACTGAGATGAGAGAAAATCATTGCATGCATAAATATATTTGCCGCATGAAATGGTAAACAGTCCCTTATGATTCTGAAACTGTGCAAGTTTGCCTTGGCTGTTCTAGTGATCTTTTTGACATTACTTTCAAATGATAAATGGGAGTCCAGGATTAGGCCCAGATATTTAACTTAAATATTATAAATATTATAAATTATATAAAAATATATAATTTCACATTTGTTATTTTCACACAGCGCTACAGGGCGCTCTAGACTTGTGTACCAGTAGTTGCTACTCCTGTACCACTATAAATGTAGAAAGAATGTTTGGCGAAAAGCGATTACTGCAATGTGGAAAACATAAAAAGGCAATCGCGGGCTTGTCAATGGTGCAGTTATGCCTCCAGGCCCAGGTAATCGCCAAGGCTGGTGCGACTTATACTCCGGAGCGAGTTATAGTCCGGAAAATACGGTCATAATTTTTTCACTTTCAGGTGTAGTCTGTAATCTTCCTTAACAGACGATACACTAGTGCACATGAATCGTGATCAAATTGAAATCGAGATCCCGGGCCTGTGAAAATCGTGATAGGACCTTTAGTTTTTTGCCATATCGCCCAGCTCTGTACAAAATGCTGTTACAGAATGACTGATATATCACATTTGCGAAGAAAAGGTTTTTTAATGATCACCTTATGTTGGAGGGTGGCTATATTCTGTATTATATAGGTGCTATATTAAAGGTTCGCAACTTTTATGTAAAAAAAAAAAACTGATATTAATGCGTATTTGACCATGGGGGTTGTTTGGGTGGTAACATGGCACCGTTACTTACCATCCCGGTGGCCCCTATGATACTCCAGGGTAAATTGATTTTTAGGATTTCTAGTAGGTTTTCACTGCTGATTGAACAGTCTCCATGGTTACGCATACATTCCATCCAGAAATCTACCAGATTATCCTGAAGCATCACAGAGGCCACCGATATGGAAAGTCACAGGGTCACTGAAAGGTCTAATATGCTTCTTTTATTCTTTTTTTTTTACATAAAATGTTGTGTACGTAATGCAACTTTAATGTAACCAAAGTATAGTCTACGTTAGAGCTGCACAATTTTTAACAGCTCGATTTGAGATTTTAATATTTGATCAATTTAATGCATAAACTGGCAAAATGATGAGTGAAGGAAGTCATGTTACTTTTAGACTGCTCAAATTGTTGCCCCACATTTGAACAAAACACAATAATCTACTTTCAAAAATATTTGTTTTAGGTGGACAGCGCCCTCTTCTGGAGGAGTTCGGCTTCCACCTTTCCCTGTCATTCAGAGTACCTCTGGGGGATGGCCACGTGACTAAAGTCGGGGATGGTGTAACATAGCGTCTATCTAAACACTTTAGAAGCTGCTTTATGAAAACTCAGACTTTTTATCTGTTGCAGCTGAACCGGAGATCGAAAGGCTCCACAATTCTGATTGGTGACGTCTATCACTCAAATGCCAGAGACAGAAGAACAAAAACCCTCAGCCTCTTGAGGTTTGGTTATTGCAGTCGTCAAAACCTCAATTCGATATTGATAAACCTTGTAGACCAAAGCTACACCAAATAAACCAATCCAATCGACAGTTCCTCCATTCAAATTTCAATCAATACCGCACAAAATCATTTCTACTTCAAAAGATAATAAATTATATATATATTTGAATTCATGAATAAAACATCACTTGGAGGAGGCATGTTACAAGGTTCCTAGAAGACACACAAAACTCAACAAACGAGAACGGCCGGTCCCACCCTCCATTAACCCAGCTCTACACAAAGGATTATGCAACTAGAAACTGGTTAATGTCATTTCCTCTCCTGTCACACTGTAATTACGCGCCATGTTTAATACTGATCTCAACAGTTTACACAATCAGAACACAATGTGCACAGTCATAATGCACAGGCAAAACTGGGTCTTCTCAAAGGGCCATTAACCCCAAAACACTGATCATAAACTTGCCCTGCAGCTAAACTTCTGACCGTGATTGGATCAGCGTGACGGCAATGGAACTGAAATCGGTTGCATTCCCGTTCCAGAAGAGGCTCTTTAGAATGTGGTGTATCTCAACGCCAAGGTTTCCAATCTTAACCTTATCAAGATTTTGAAAAACTCTTCCAGAGGGAACTAAAAACAAGGCAACTTTTTATTTGTAGAGGTTTTTTCAGCTTATTCAAAAACTAAACAAGATCCAATAAAGATTTAATAAATATTTACACCAAAATAAATCCATAAATCTCCACCTGGCTCAAGCCATTATTTTGATTTTTTCTCATTTTTATATCAGTAATCTACAGTAAAAATATGCATTGATATCTCCAAATGTAATCCCCCCCCCCCCCTCCTATTCAGTGCAGTGCGTCGAAGTGGTTTTGTGATATATTGTATCTTCTTGCGATACGGATATTGCATCACCCAATATCGCGAGACAATATTTGTATTTATTCATTTGTTTATTTGGTCGGGACGAGTGCATGTTAAAAGGTGCATTACGCAAAAACAAAACAACTAAAAAAGGTTCAGGACCAATTGTTTTTTAGGGTTTAGGTTTTCACTGCTTTTGAATTCGGCTTCATGGTTATGTACTCTAACCCAGCGGTTCCCAAAGTGGGGTCCTCAGAGCACCAAAGCTTGTCTACAAAAGAAGTACATTGAAGAAAAATCTACATTTATTTGCTAAAATGTATGACTTAAAACCAGTTTTTCGCCTATAATCATCGCGTGTGAGGTGTCGCTTTTAATCTAATTTGAGCTGAAAATAATAAGACACTTCGCAAATTATTATTACTACAGTGGGAAGAAAAAGTAAGTTCACCGTTTGGAATTTCTCACATTTCTGCCTAAATTGGTCACTAAATGTGGTCTGATCTTCATCAAAATCGCAGGAATGATTAAACAGTGTCTGCTTAAACTAATACCACCCAAACATTTAAATTTGATCATATTTTTATTGGCCATAACATGTAAACATTCACAGGAGAGGGTGGAATAAGTGAGTACACCCCTGAATCTCACTGAACTGCAGCAGTTTTGAAAGAAGAATGGCCCAAGATTCAACCTGATCGTGAACGTCTAATCTGCAACTACAGGAAAGCAGTTATTGCTGCAAAAGAAGAGTCAGCCAGATATTTAATACAAAGGTTCACTTACTTATTACACGCTGTGTGAATGTCTCAGCGTTCTGCAAAATATCTTTGGGGAAAAAAATGGTATTGATGAAAGCACGTTGTCCAGGCCCTGAGGCAACAAAACAGCCTCATACCATGATTCTCCTGCTCTAGACTTCACAGTGATGTTGATGTGCTTTTTCCTCCACACATGATGTGTGTTTCTCCCAAACTGTTCAACTTTGGTTTGCGAAAGAGCACTTGGATGCTCCACAACACTATTGGAAAAATATACTGGATTGGAATTTTTTGGGAGGAACACACAACGTCATATGTGGTGCACAAATGGAACAGCACACCAACATCAAAACCCTATCCCCACTGTGAAGTATGGAGCAGGAGAATCATGGTGTGGGGCTGTTTTGTTGCCTCAGGGCCTGGACAATGTGTCATCATCAATAGAATTGTTTTTTCCAAAGATATTTTGCAGAAAGACCTGAGACATTCACAACAGTGTGGAATAAGTAAGTGAACCCTTGTATTAAATATCTGACTGATCCTTTTGCAGCAATAACTGCTTTTCTGTAGCTGCAGATTAGACGCTCACAACGATCAGGATGAATCTTGGACCATTCCTCTTTACAAAACTGCTGCAGTTCAGTGAGATTCAGGGGTGCACTTACTTACTCCACACTCTCCGGTGAATGTTGTGGCCAATAACTGAACTTACTTTTTCTTCCCACTGTATATGTTTTGTGATATAATGTACATCACACAATTGTAGTGACATGTACATTGCAATAGAAATACTGGCCAGATATAACAATTAAATGTTTTTCCATAGCCAGTTCGCCCCAGTGCAAAAACTTGCCTTTAAAGAAATACCTAAAGGTTCACAATGCTGCAGCTTCTCAGTGAGCTTTTCCTTGGCGGGACGTTTTGCAGAGAGAGGCTGCAGGTGGAACAGGTTCATCGAGTTCTTGTCCTCAGCTCGATCTGGCGCTGTCACCGAGCGGTTTCAGACACACGCTGATCATTCACAAAAAACAGCTTCAAACTGCGTGAGCACCGCATGGACACACTGTGCACGAGCTGACATCCTACACCGGTTTATACAGCGTCAAGCAGATATTTCTTTCAGTCGTTTAAAAGTCAAAGTGTAACGTGCAGCAAAGATACATTAATGTTGGGATTCCATTTGTACCAGTTACTATAATTGTGTTCCACTGCAGGATTTTCTTTATTTTTGCAAAACCAATATTCTAAATTTGAATCAGAGCAGTGGTTTGCGGAATAGTTTATGATTTTAAAAAGGTGCATTATGCAACTTTTAATGTGAAAAAAAGTTGATATTTGAGTATGGTATGAGTGGTCAGCATGGCGCCTTTACTTTCCATCACAGTGTTCCTAAGACGCTCCAGGATCAATTGTTTGGAAGGTTTTCACTGCTGATGGAGCCTCTCGCCAGAAAACCTACAAAACAATTGATCCTGGAGTGTTGTAGAGACCACTGTGATGGAAAGTAAAGGCGCCATGCTGACCACTCATACAGCATGGGTCACTACAAGTCAAACACGCACAAATATCAACTTTATTTTTTTGCATAAAAAATTCTGCTCAAAAGGAGTGGGCTGAAGCAAGAGCTTATAAGCGCTCACCCCCAAAATCAATACAACATTTACAAGATTAATAAAGCATTTACATAGACATTACATGACAGAAACTCATGTACTACATTCCCCAAGAAGGAGTAATACTGATTACGAAACAACAATGATAATGCTACATAAGGAACCATGTCAGTCGCATGCACGACCTCTGCAGCATGCACACCCGTTTATAAAATAACTTTATCCTATTGCAATTACATCATCAATCATACAATTAGCAGCATCATATTTTGATTTGCCTCAATGTCAAAGGAAAACCAGTTACACTTCAAAGCGGCTTTTTTAACACAGACCAAATTACAAAGCATTGTTTGAAATGTTCATATAGAAACAGAAACGAAGCACAACGACAACCACGATCTCGTTTCATGTACGATGTTTAGTACAAAGCAAGTAACAAAAGGCAAACCTTAATATAATATATTTCAGCATGTTACCAATGCCAAACCTTGGTAACAAAGTCACTATTATGTTATAAAGGCACGTTACTATGCAGTACATATTATACTTCGTGATCTTGCTACTTCACAGTTGTCATTACCATCCTCAGTATAATATTAATTTGTGTACAATTTTCCTCTTTTTTTTTTTTTCCCAGTAGCTATAATGTATTGTGAAAGCCCTACATAGTGTAATGCATTAAGTATCAAAATATAGTATCCAAACAACTCACTAGATTTGTAATGTTTTGCACTTGAAATGATTATACATGCCAATGACATTCACAGTGGAGGTCCCAAGTTTTTGGTCTAGTGATTTTGGGGGTCATAGCCCGAAAAGTTTTTTTTTTTTGCCCAGTGAACAACTTATGTGACGAAAACAGCAGAAACATGTGTACTTATGATTCAAAAGATTCAAATATGACTAGTGTTCCCTCTTCTTTACTGTATGTTCCTAAATGTTTGCAGCGTGACTTCGGCATGTTCAGACTAAAAAGAAAATGCATCTGAAATGTGACTTATCGAGCGCATGTAGAAATGAAAAGAAGGTCTTTGGGGAGCTACTTGGACGTCCCTAAAGTAGAAAACATAAAACATACTTGACAGTTCAGTGACCTGGGATGCATTCATGATTTAAAAATGTGTGCTGACATATACTAAAAATCTTACTTTTTTCCAATACTATCTGCAAAAACCAACATCCCTCAGAGCATTACTTTGAATGGTTAAAATATGTTGGTCACAAGACACAATGGGGTTGGTTGAATCGCTCTTGTGCACTTTGAAATGCCTTTGCTTCTCATTCAGATAATTTAAAGTGCGCACAGAGTACAAAGCAGGAGTGACATCTATTCCTTTGGTTTACAATGTTCTTAATAACCCACTGAACTAGTTCTGCAGTTTCTGGGTGCACATGTGATTGTCTCACAGCACGGCTTTCTGCAGCTATCAAATATAATTACAGACTAGATTCACTCTTAACGTCGCTTTTAATCAGGTCATGGGATTTGGGTTTTGCAGATTTGTCCACCTCGGTGACAAGAGTACAAGCTCCATAGCAAACATCCTAAACATTTACTAGGTTTATACAAGACAAATAGTATGCTTATTCATGCCATTTTAATGCCAGAATACAATATAGCGTCAAGCAATAAAAATCTTATATTATCATCCCGTCAAACAGAGGAATGAGGGGAAAATTGGACACAAATGACAACTTTTGAGCCAAAAAAAAAGTTGAGAATTTCAGCCAAAACTGCTGTTTAATTAAATGCAGTAATAAATATTTTAGCAAAGTAATAACCCCCGCCTTAAAGAGGGGGTATTATGCTTTTTTTCAATCACATAGCACCAGTCTATAGCATACTACAATGATGACGTAACCTTCTGTTGGTCTGTATATGCAGTAAATTAAAATAACTGCCTTGAATAAAATTGCTCTCTCAAAATGGCTGTACTGAACGTCTTGAAATAGGCCTCTGTCTCTTTAAGAAGCTTTCTGACACGCCCCCTTCAGCACACTGCTGTGGCATCTAAACAACACTACTGTGCGGGGAGGGGGCTCTGCTGAGCTGAGGAGCAGTGGTTGGTGGCTTGGCTGGTGACAAAAGGTCCAGAGGCGTCTCCAGGAGGTGGGGGCGTTCCTAGGAGGACTGAGGCATAGCTACACCTAAAATGGCTGCCGTCTAAGTTTTTACTGATTACTCAAAAATATGTGAATGAGCCAAGGCAACACTCCAGGCATGTGTTTAATGAGGGAATGACATAATAACATGATATAAAGCTTGAAAAAGTCGATTTTACATAATAACCCCCCCTTTAACCAAGTACATTTTCTCCAGTTCAGCTTTACTCAAATCTAAAAGAGTCTTGACTGGAGAGCAACAGTGTAATGGCTCATTTGAAAGCTCAGACCTACAAAAGTGATCATAACTTTTTTGTTTTCGTCACGTTGTTGTTGCTTTGCAGGCACATTTTTTGTCACTTTTTCCAGTTGGGTCTTCGTCACGTTTTTGCCGCTATTTTGACACTTTTTTCAAGAAGCTTCTTATTGGCATCAATAGGCCAAGCAGGGAAAATGTGCTCGGGTAATACAAGTGTTAATGGGATGATTGGGGGGTCTTTCATCTCCCCCTGGTGTCTCTGGTCAGAAAACCACACTTGCAACTTCCCTGCCTCCGGGTCGGAGTCACCAATACACACTAATGGAATCACGAAGAAGAAGCTAACAGGCTAATGGGCAAAGCTAACTGCGGGCTAGCGCCACTTAAACAGTATTTACAGCCAAGTTTGAGTGAAAAGAATGATCTCCATTGTGTAATTGGATGTACAATATCCCTCTGTCCCTTTGTCTTTTCTGTCAGCGTAGCATTTACTCTCACGGACAATTAATGAGTAAAAAAACGCAACATGCTACGACACCTGCAGTGGCGCTTATGGCCTCATGAGTTACTTAGTTCTGCTTTAAAGTGATTACTGTAAGATTGCAAAATGAGGAGAGAAACAAAACCTGAAAGCTACTGGGATTTTTCCCACTTGAACGTTCCAGCTGAACAAAGTCGTGTGTAAACAAAACGGCTAATACTGAACAATTCCCCCCATTTACTGTTAATAACTTTTTGTTCCATATAACTAAGTATAGCCTAAACCGAAACAATGAAATATTTACTACTGGCTTATTACTTTAATAAGTCACTTTAATTACACACAATCTACTAATTATGCAAAATATTAATCTTGCAGATTATCATTTTACTGCCAATTCATTGCTTTACAATGACATTTAAGGTCTTGATTTTGGCATAATTCATTTAACAGTTTTTAATGCCTTGCAGAAACCCTGATTTAAATTATGAAGAATGGATCAATGGAACAAATATAATCCAAACTTTATGCCAGATAGCTTTGGTAACTTGTAAAAATATGATTATTTTGCAGGCCAAATATAGGGCTGTGATTGATCAAAGTTTGGCTCTAACAGGTCTACACACAATCCTGCAAATGTCAAACTGGTGGGAACCAGGCTCGGACTGAAAACTTCTCCTGTTGTCTTCCATCAGGCTCAATTAGCAGTAATAACACATTGAGTTTTTACAGCATAAATAGTTGGAGTGGCCCAACAGGAAATGAGCAGCAGAGCGACTAAACATCGTGTGCCAGGTGGTGACAGGCCGGGCCACATTTCGGAAAGCATTCGGAAAACAGGTGACACCTTTTCTCACGGCAACGCTGCGCTAAGTAAACAAATCAGACATGAGCTGTATAAACAACAGGCAGCCAGCACTGGTCTCTGCACTGGAGAAAGGGAGAATTTCCTTGCATGATTCTGTGAATACACGGTTTTATTTCAGTGTAGAGGCTACTATGTACATAATGTTTTAGCATTCCTCAGTGATTGGTAAAATCGGTTTAAGTGGCACGATTGATTTCTCAAATTTGCTTGACTTTGCCACTCCGTCCGTAACGGTTTCCTTTAGAAATGAAAATGACTTGGTGCATATACGTGCGTGCTCGGTACCTAAAACTGAGGTCTGTTCCGCTTCCATCAGAGCGTTACTTTGAGCATGCGCCGTAAGCCATTAGTTTGTCTGTGGTTTGAAGACATAAAGCTGCAGAAAAAACGACTTCGTTTAAAGAAGCTTTCACATCCTACAGACAGTTTTGAATGTCCTCTTCGTGCTTATCAATCAAACTTGCTGTCCAGGGGTCATTTTAAAATTTGCCACTGACTGGAAGGTCCTGCAGGTGCACACTATTGCTGTGTCCTTGGGCAAGACACTTCACCCACCCAGCCGGGAGGCATGGTAGCACAGCAGTTAGTGTTCATGCTTCACAGCTCGAAGGTCCCATGTTCGATTCCCACCTGGACGGGGCCTTTCTGTGTGGAGTTTGCATGTTCTCCCCGTGTCTGCGTAGGTTTCTACCGGGTACTCTGGTTTCCCCTACCACTAAAACATGTACAATAGGCCAGGATGAATGAGAGTGTGTTTAAGAGTTTGCATGGGGGACGACAAATGGAAATTAGCCCAAGGCCACATCTGTGGCTGTTACATGCATGAGAACATTACAGTGCCCTTTATATATATATATATTAAATTCATTATATATATAATATATTATATTTCTGTAATTCAACTTAAAATGTGAAACTAATATATGATACAGATCATGACATGCAAAGTGACAAATGTCAAGCTTATTTTTATAATTTGATGATTATGGCTTACAGTCCTTTTTCAAAATATTCTAATTGTATGAGATTTCTAATTTGGGGGTTTTACAAGCTGAGCCATAATAATAAAATTCTAACAATTAAAGCCTATACATATCTCATATGCATGTAATGAGTCTATCATATATTAGTTTCACAGTTTAAGTTGAATAACAGAAGTGAATGCACTTTTTCATGATATTCTAATTATATGACGAGCACCTTGCCTCCAGTGTCTGCGTACACTGGTGTATGACTGAGCGTGTGAATGGGTGAATGGTTCCTTGCTGTAAAGCGCTTTGGGCCTAATGAAGGTAGAAAAGTACTAAGTATAAGTTAAGAGATAAGAGATCTACTGAATACTCCGTAGGCTTTCATAGAAAGAAGAGAAAGAGACAAAGGTGAAAACATAACATAATGTAAAAAGGGATTATGTGTTTCTTCGTTGTAAATGGCCAAAATTGTGCAGCATGCACCCGACTTAAACTCTATACTTGTAATATTATTACATTTACTGGAAATTTGTTGCAGTATGGCGTCAAACATTGAAGCTCTATACATAAACGTAAACGATCCAGAGTGAGATTAATATCCTAAATTTGCGGCGTGACCCTGCCTCTGTCTCTCTCGTGCAGTTTTCCCCTCCTTTTCTGCTGTTTGTTCGAATTAGCCGCTCTGGGTAAGAGTCTTACAGATTCCATTAGGGGGTATAGGATTAAGCATTGAGCCTTTTTAAAACTGTTGCCAGTAATTAACTAAACAAACACAGTCTGTTGAAATGTGGTATGTGCATGAGCTCAGGCTGATTAGAAGTGAATACAGTGAAAAGAGGCGGCTGGCTCCAAACGGGGAATTTAGATCCATGAAAATGTATACACGCACAAGAAGGCACTTGACCGGGGATTGAACCGAGCCGTCTCGAGGCTAACGGACATAAGGGAAGTCTTACCAAACAAGTATGATCAAGGAAAATGGTACAGACTATGCACTTCTAAAACCTAGTAAACATGCACAATGCACTACAACTCCAGCTGGGTACTACAGACCGGATGGTAGATCATAAACCTGATTTTGAGCACCTCAGCATTGATAATATACCATTTCTGTGTATGAAAGGGACAATTAATCTGCCAGGACTGCGTTGGTTTCATAGAGCGTACAATAGCGATAGACTGAGGGCGCCCCATACGAAGCTCGTTCATGCTAGCAATGTGGTGGGTTTTTCAGAGCCAGGGTTATGACGTTAAAAAGAAAAAAAAAAGAAATGACATATAAAGCCGCGTTAGTAAACGTGCCATCAGCTCACTGAAAATGTATAGGCTGCATTTACTTTTATAAAGATAATGCTAAGAACCTTAAAGTTAATTTTAATGTTTTTCAGCAAAAGGTTTTAAATTAAGAGGGTTTTGGCTTTGTTTTTCTCTAAATGCTGAAATATTTCAGTTTAATAGAAATATTGGCAGGATCTTCAAGGTCAGGGGCACTTGGAGTCAACGTGAGACAAGAAAGGTTGGGAACCACTGCTAATAAATGCACTGCTCTGCCAAAATATTTACTCAAGTAAGAGTAGCATACTTTAAAATATTTTACTCAAGTAGAAATAAAAAGTAATGGTCCAAATATGTATTCAAGTACGAGTAAAATATTAACTTTTCATCGAACATGCCATACAAAATATAAAAATCTAATTATTATGAATTAGGTAAACAAAACACAGCATACATAGCACGGTAGCACAGCGGTTAGCGCTCGTGCTTCACAGCTAGAAGTTCGATTCCCACCTGGATGAGGCCTTTCTGTGTGGAGTTTGCATGTTCTCCCCGTGTCTGCGTAGGTTTCCTCCGGGTACTCCGGATTCCCCTACCGCTAAAACATGTACAATAGGTTAATCCTCCAGCCAGGTGTTTCTGACCACCAGCCTGGCTCCACATAATGGAGATGGGTCCCCGAGCGCCGGCCCACACTGGCAGCTCACTGCTCCTACAGGTCGCCCCAGCAGCATTGAGGATGGGTCAAATGCAGAGAATGAATTTCCCTACGGGATTAATAAAGTATACCTTAACCTTTTTCAGCAAAATTAATATTTGTCACTTACATTTACAATTTATTCACAGTGTCACAAGTTACTATTTATTGAATATTACTCAAGTAGAAGTAAAAAGTACAGCATGAAAAAACAACTTGCAAAAGTTCCGTAAGTACATGTACGTACATGTACATGTGTAGATGTAACGAAGTACTACTGCTGCTCAGAACCGGTCCTGTGATGGTTTATGAACTTTAACAATGTTCTATCTCTTATGCAACAACATGCAGGACACACAAATTGAAATGCTTCAGCAGAAGAAAAAGAAACACACTTTAAAAGATGTCTCAATTGCAGACACACATTTCCCCACAGGGACAATAAAGTTTCTTTCAGGTTTGACCTTGCGGTGTTGTGGTAAGTACGTTTTCTTTCAATCCAAGGCTGATTATAACACACCTGAGTGCTCACGCTTTTATAGAGCTAAAATACCAAACTCAGTAGTCAGCCAGCACAAGAAACGAAGGAACAAGCAATGATGACAAATAGACTTCACGTACACATACACATCCCCTGAACATAGACAAAATGCTTTTCAACAAAAACCAGGCCCTGTGCAGTTACAAATCACAAAAAGAGTGAGGTGAGATGTCTGCAGAGAGTGAAGAGGCTCGCTGACTGACACTACTGTCCATGTTTTGTACAAATATGAATAGCATCTTGAGTTACACCCTGTTGTTGGCAAACAGTACAATCATGCGTAGTATGTAAATCTGCCTATTCAGCATCTGCCATGACGAGGGCGTGCCTCAAGCTCTCCTGTTTCAATGCAGCGGATCCTTCATTACATGCTGACAGAAGGCTTCCTGGCTTTAATCAAATACTGAGCAAGTGATAATGCCATCTATTATGACTTCAAAACTAAACTAAACTCAGCCCAGGTCTGATAGATACTGATTAGTGTTGATCGTGAACAAGCCACAAGAAACGCACTAAACCAGGTCTATAATGGTGCAGCTGGTAGTGCTCTCGCCTCACAGCCAGAAAGTCCCAGGCTAGATGGGCCTTTCAGTGCGGAGGTTGTTCCCATTTCCTCGGAGCGTCCCGTATTCCTAACGTTAAAAAACATTGAAAATAGGATCACCTGTGGGGCCTGGAATCCCTGAAAGGGTAGCGTCTGGAATCTCAGGGGCCGTAGATTAGCTACACCACATAACAACTGCACTAAACCGGACGAAACCCGGTCTAAGCCTGGAGTAAAGCACCTCTGATGGACACTGACCAACGCAGACCACGAGCACCCCCTCAGCAGCTGCACTAGGACAGCTCGAAACCAGGGCTAGATCTGGAGTAAAGCGCCTCTGTCTGACCGGGAACACAGCGCAAAAGCTGCAGGTTTGGTGACGCCCCGATCCAGTCCTTATCAAACAAATAGACACATGTTGACTTACTATCCACCTCAATAACAAATTGGACTGGCCGGCAAACGTCCTGCCAAAAAAGGATAGAGCAAGCTTTATTTGCTGCGGAGGCTCGGGTCTTTTATCAGTCAGTGGGAGCCAGTGCAGTGTTCTTTGGAGGGGAGCATGACCCTGGATAAGATGCCAGGAGGTATGTTTCTGGGATGGGTAGGAGGGTGGACTTTAATCTGTGTTTTCATGACGTTATACATGAATGAGTGGCTACTGGACACCTGGATTTCTCCTGTGGGGGATTCTTTCTTTTACTTATGTATTTAATCATTTCTCTCCTATCTATCTACAACAGTGGTTCTGAATTGGTGGTTCTTAAAGGGGGTATTATGTAAAATCGACTTTTTCAAGCTTTATATCATGTTATTATGTCATTCCCTCATTAAACACATGCCTGGAGTGTTGCCTTGGCTCATTCACATATTTTGAGTAATCAGTAAAACTTAGACGGCAGCCATTTTAGGTGTAGCTATGCCTCAGTCCTCCTAGGAACGCCCCCACCTCCTGGAGACGCCTCTGGACCTTTCGTCACCAGCCAAGCCACCAACCACTGCTCCTCAGCTCAGCAGAGCCCCTCCCCGCACAGTAGTGTTGTTTAGATGCCACAGCAGTGTGCTGAAGGGGCGTGTCGGAAAGCTTCTTAAGAGACAGAGGCCTATTTCAAGACGTTCAGTACAGCCATTTTGAGAGAGCAATTTTATTCAAGGCAGTTATTTTAATTTACTGCATATACAGACCAACAGAAGGTTACGTCATCATTGTAGTATGCTATAGACTGGTGCTATGTGATTGAAAAAGCATAATACCCCTCTTTAAACTGTATACACAGTTTAAAAGCTGCATCAGTTTTGTACCAAATACTATATTTACTACTATATTAATGCCAAAGACAATACATTTCTACATATTCATTTCTTAAGAACAGCAGAATGAGGGAAATCTCAAATGTTGTCTTTGGAGCGATCCATTTTTAACCCAAAATGTCTTTCGACAAACTTGGAAATAATGACATTGCTTAAGTATTATTTGTCAAGAAATGTAGATTAAATGCAAGTCTGAATCCGATTTAATGTTTTTTTGTTTAACTGGCATTTAAGGCCTTAATTTTGGCACAGTTAACTGAATGACTTTTAATGCCCTACAGAAAAAGTCTAAAGTGCCAAGTTCTTTTGACCATGATTTCAGTTTAATAGGTTTATTCCATTATTAGATCTGCAGGAAAATACGAACAGATTCCGGCTGTAAAGTGTTTCATGGGTTGGAAAAGCTGTCATTATTTGGGTCTCGGCTTGTCATCATTATGGGCTGGCGGTGGGTCCTGAGGTCGTACCAAGTTGAGAACCACTGCTCTACCGGCCGCGCTGTCAGATGCAGTGATGATGAGTTACTCACACATGTAGTTCTGGCGTGCTGTATTCTGCGCTGGTCATGTGAACGGGAGTCAGGTTTGGACACGAGAGCCGCTTCATCAAAGGAATGTACAAATGTCAGAGCCACTCGGCAGAATGATTATCTGAAAGAGGGGATTTTCCTCTGAGTCACATGGCAACCGCCGACCGGATATAAGCAACGAGAGTGTCAGTCCATCCGGGGGGAAGGACTGGTCTGTGCTACTCAAAAAAAAAAGTCTTCTGTGTGAAGGTGGGCCTCAACTCTGACACATCCCTGTTGTTTTGCAAAGAACTTTGAATTACGTGTGTATGGACGGTGCGCTGCAAATAAACTTGCCTTGTCCTAATTGAATGTGATGACGGGCACATTTTAATGTAGCTGTTCTCTGGTTTATATATTCCACTTTAGGTCTATTTTAGACCCGGTTCAGTCTTGCTTTGATCTTGATCTAGGCTTGACAGCAACTTGAAAAGTCAAATATTGTATGAGGTGGTGCTTGATGTGAAGTGGAATCACAACAATTAAAACGTGTATTAGAAAGGAGCTCTTTTTCTATTATCCAGAGTTTAAGCGGGGCGTTAAGAAGCATTAAAGTCATTTAATGAATTGTAAATGGTCTCTTACCGTATATAACCGTATTTTCCAGACTGTAAGTTGCTCCGGAGTATAAGTCGCACCAGCCTTAGCAACTACCTGGGCACGGAGGTGTAACTGCACCGTTAACGTTGTTCAAGCACCCATTTGCAAATTCTTTCCTCTAGCTGTGGCCATCTAGCTTTTAGCCCACAATTAGCTTGTTTTGTTTTCTTCATTGCAGTAAGAGTAACCTCCGCTTTCGCCAGTCCCTCACAAATTTCTCGCTCACTCCACACTTTCTTTCTGCTGCTCGATTACTGGTTTTTACATGTTGGTGGTACAGGAGCAGCAGATACTGGTACACAAGCCAAGAGGGCCCTCTCACAACTGTCAGTATGAAAAGAACAAACATGTGAGATCATACATTTTGATATACAAGTCGCACCCCGAGCCAAACTATGAAAAACAGTGTGACTTATAGTCCGGAAAATACGGTATATAGCACTTCTCTACCTTAATTTGGCCAAAAGCAGCAAGGGACCAATCACTATTCACACTCTCATTCATACACAGTGTACGCAGACACTGGACGCAAGGAGGAAGAAGTGTCTTGTCCAAGGACACAAACGACTCTGGAGGTTCCAAACTCTAAGCGTAAAACCAGAGGAGACCGGGCTTTTGCCGTAGCGGCTCCGAGACTCTGGAACAGCCTTCCGCTAAATGTCAAAATGGCCCAGTCCATTCATGTTTTTAAGTCGTTGTTGAAAACGCATCTTTTTGCTTTGGCCTTCAACACAAGCTGAGCAGATCCCATGTATTTTATTATTATTATTTCATGTTGTATATTTTGTGACTGTTTTTACTCTTCAATTGTATTTTATAATGTTTGTTGTACAGCACTTTGGGCAGTTGTAGCTGTTTTTAAATGTGCTATATAAATAAAGTTGACATTGACATTGACAATGTGCATCTTCAGGAGCTGGGATTCGAACACCCCACCCTTCCGACCATGAGACGACTGTCGCCCATTATGCCAAAATTAAGGCCTTAAAGGTTGTTAAAAAGCATTAAATTCAACTGTGGGGAAAATGATGGTATTGCTCTGCTGTTATTGTTGCATAAGTTATTTTTGAAAATGCAAACGTTATGGTCAAACACTGTAGTTTTGGCAGAACTTTTGCTCAAAACGTTTTGCTTGTTGTGTCCAGTTTGCTTCTAAATATAAAGATTTTCCCTCATTCCTCAGTTTGATGCAATGTTGGCAAATCTTAAGAAAGGCAATATGCACAGATTTGAGCAATTGTGGCATTAAAATGTAGCATTTGGGTATTAAAATGGCATTAATAAGCTGCCTGTATATATCCTATAAACCAGGGGTCACAAATTAAATTTCACCAAGGTCCGAATTGGAAAAAAAAAGGTCAAGCAAAGGTCCGGAACATACGGGGTTAATTCAACGTTATATGGGGATTTTTAAGGCTTTATTAAATCTATTACTGTGATTAGAAAATAATGCAATTAATTGAATCCTGTTGTTTTTTGCTCTAAAGATAAGTATTGGCCCCTAAATAGCAGAATGCATAGGCTACTGTAGCCTCTGTTATACACAATGTGCACATAATATATATGACAGTGATGTGTTTCTGCTCTTTGCTCAGTTCAACACACTGAGCCCTGCTGAGTCCAGGTTTAGTCCTGGTTTAGTCCTAGCTTAGACCAGGTTCTGACCTGCTCGCTGCCGAGCGGAAACAGCCGCGCTATTTGCGCATTACGACCGCACGTGCATATTTAATTAGGGCGTCCTCCGCTCTTTTTTTTAGCGAGCCATATTTCAGTCATTCCGAAACCGTTTCTAAAAATTAAAAAGTGTCATGGAGCTAAGATGTAGGACTTTCTCTTCATCTGGGCTGTAGATTACCACTCTGCAGTCAGAGGGAGAGAGAGGGAGAGAGCGCACATGCAGCCGCTCGCTCGAGGGGATTCACGGTCGTGTCCAAAGTTCGGATCCAAGGTTCAGGTCCGGACATGGGCGCATGGGTCCAGATCCGGACCGAGGTCCGCCGTTTAGTGACCTCTGCTATAAACCCTAAATACGCCATTATGCTACAGCGCAGATCAGATTTGCTGCCATGAAGCCACCTGTGTTTACATTCCTGTGATTACAGTGATGCTATCGGCCGGACGTTGAGCACAACATGTTTGGGATGTACAGGGGACTTCCTCAAAACCACTTCTAGGAATTTCCAAAGCCTGCACAGAGGAGGCACTCTTCAAGTCTCGGCTGTGTGGAAGTTGGATTTGCGAGACGTTGTTTTGATCCGTCCACGTTACCTGCACTGAACCGCACCACACACCGAGGAAGAGGCGCCCGGAGCGGAAAAACGCCACTCAAAAGGGTTTAGGCCCCAAAAGGAAAGTACCTGTGCTAATGCGTGTAGGATGGAAACAAGAGGGAAGCAGGGGGAAGGATAAAAACGTGACACGCACCATTGATGACTGTCAGCGCAGGTCGGGTTCAGCTGCACGGCCTCCTCGCCCACGCTCTTCCCTGGGTGCACACACGCAAACAGAGGGATAATTAAAGGGGAAAGAGATGAGTTAAACTTTGGAAGCTAAAAGTGTATTCATGTGGTCAGTATTAAAGGCCCTATACCTGAGTTTTTCATTTCAAACAATGAAACAGGAAACCACTAAATCAAAATGTTGGTTTAGGTACAAACTTATCCCCAATCTTCCTAACATATTTGTAGCAGTTCTTTACAGGGACATGTTTATAGGCACTTTTCAGGGTCACTTACAGAAAAATGCTAGAAACTATCCTGCAAGTTCATGAAATTGATAGAAATGTTTATAATTAGATCTACAGTGTTTTCCCCACAAATGTCTGAGTTTACAATATACTAAAGGAAGACAAAACAAATTTCATTCCAAAAAAATCAGGTATAGCTCCTTTAAGGGCAGCTTTTAATGCCTTACAATGTTCTTTTCTCATCAAAAACAGGCCCAGAGCTGTGTTACGACCCACCAGCGCAGCTTTGAGTAATCTGTGAATTATCTTCCCCAGAGGCTGATCCCAAAAAAGCTTCTCCTCACCTCGATCTCAAACATAGCTTCATTACAGCCACACGGTTTATGTGTTTCTTTGTTTTCTCTCTTTATTGAAACAGCTGTGCAGCGAAGAGGAGGAAGAGGAGGGGTTGGGAGGGTTTATGATGAGAGTTCAGCTGTTTTAGATCAATATTAGCATTTTCTAACCAAACAAAGTGTAAGATAATGATAAAGATGTGTTTGAGATTATTACCAAATACAGTACCCGCTCCTTAACCAGGCCCTTCAGGATTTGCGATTTTGCAATTGCAACTATTAACGCAACATCAAGCAAACTCCGCAAAATCAGCGCGGCATTGCAACTTTTCCAAAGGCCCACAACTTTCCCGTAACTATTCCAGTAATCCGCAATTTCCTTCCTTCCAACTTTTCCTTAAAGAGTACCTAAACGGGCGTGCCAAAGCCTTTCCCCACCCACAAACAAAAGTCAAAAATTGCCGTGAAAGAGGCGGTCTCTGAAGTTTGGGGGTGACATGCGGGGGTGAGTGTGTGGGCCTTTGCATTGGCACAATCACAGCAGACTGATTATGTGGGAGGGACTGGTTATATACCACAGGTACAGGGCAGGACAATGGGCAGGATAATGGGCAGCACCTGTGGAGCTGGTGCGGCTTATGACGTTCTGTTGAGGCCGTGGACACGTCTCCAGCCAATCAGGAAATTCTAATTTAGTAGCAGAGTTTACCCTGAAGGGGGCGCAACCCATTCGTTTTCAGGCCAAAGTTAGGATTTGACACATGTTTGCGCTATAATGTCAGAATAATGTCAGGGACCAGTGGACAACACTATGAGACACCCATTGAGACAGTTTATCAGTAAAAAAACTTGATTTAGTGTTTAGTTGCTCTTTAACTCCGCAGCTTATGCAACTTAAGTGAGTTTCTGATCAATTAAATCCATTACTATATTTTCGAGTAGGAAGTCATGCCCAGCGCCTCCGCCTCAGGCTGACTTTCCCATCTGCTCCGCCTCCTCTCACTCGCCTGGGTCTTTACAGCGTGTGCCGCTGTGTGCTCATACCGCGCTCTGTCCGAGATGAGTTTCTCTGCGCCTGGATCTTTATTTGGCGAGAAAGGCTTTATCTGACTGATGAACGCTGCATGTGCGTTTAGACGCTTCTTTCTTCTGTGACGCGGTGGCGTTTGTGTGAGGGGTGCATACCTATGTTCCCCGGGTCCTATGTTGCCCGGGTGTGATTTCTTTTTCTGTTGATGAGTTGGTACTTCAACCAATCACAAGTCATGAGAGTGAAATGTCATACATATATCAAGCAGCTTAACCCTGACCCTGCCCTAGCCACTAATCTTAAAGAGGGGTATTATGCTTTTTTCAATCACATAGCACCAGTCTATAGCATACTACAATGATGACGTAACCTTCTGTTGGTCTATATGCAGTAAATTAAAATAACTGCCTTGAATAAAATTGCTCTCTCAAAATGGCTGTACTGAACGTCTTGAAATAGGCCTCTGTCTCTTTAAGAAGCTTTCCGACACGCCCCTTCAGCACACTGCTGTGCATCTAAACAACACTACTGTGCGGGGAGGGGCTCTGCTGAGCTGAGGAGCAGTGGTTGGTGGCTTGGCTGGTGACAAAAGGTCCAGAGGCGTTTCCAGGAGGTGGGGGCGTTCCTAGGAGGACTGAGGCATAGCTACACCTAAAATGGCTGCCGTCTATGTTTTTACTGATTACTCAAAAATATGTGAATGAGCCAAGGCAACACTCCAGGCATGTGTTTAATGAGGGAATGACATAATAACATGATATAAAGCTTGAAAAAGTCGATTTTACATTATACCCCCCCTTTAAGAATAGTGGGCTGGTGCCTAATCTTAAATCACTAGAAGTGGGGGAACATAGGTACCGGGAACATAGGGCTGACCCCTTGTGTGAGGGGCTGGTGCTTTCTGTGCGAACTTTAGGAGTCACAGTTCTGTTGAACCGGAGCCGAAGCTCAATGTCGATGTGTGAAAATAAACAGACATTCGTCCTTTGGTCCGTTCTCTTCAGATTCTCATTCATCGCTCTATTTTATCAGATTTGTGTGGAGACAGAGCGGTGCCTATTAGCTCCGCCCATTTTCCGCAGCTGAGTGGAGGAGATAAGAAATAAAGCTTATTTTAAGTCTTTTCTTATTCCCCAGAGTCTCTTTGGTTAAAACGGATGTAACATGCAAAGAAAAGTTAATTTTAATGTAAAAATATCAGGCATTTTACCCCACAACAATCACAAAAAATGCCTGCGAAATCGTGGCAGGGCCTAAACTGTGGATCTCACGAGTCATCACTGACCTGCCGCTGTTCAAGTCCAGACTAAAGACTCACTTATTTAGACGGGCCTTCCAGAACACCAAACACTGATCTATTTTGTTTTGTGTGTGGTGTTTTTTATTATATTATGTTTTTTTTCTTCTTTTTTTAATGTAAAGCACTTGCTGACATGTTAACCTTTTTGTGACATAGCAGTACATCACCTGGAATCTACCATATTGAGGCTTTATTTATTTTCTTTTTTAAACATGTACAACTAAGGAAAGAACAGCCAAGTTTTTAAAATAGTTCCTGCAGGGCGCTCTACAAAAAACAAACTCCACTTGGAACTGGTTTTGCATATTTTCATTCATGAAATCCTGACGTCCTGACTAAACTAAACAGGATGTAGATAACCCACAAGCATCTCTAATGACAGGATCAAAATACAAGTGATAGTCATTGTCTCCAGGAAACAAGTGACAAATCAATCGCTGCACAAATACCACCGTGCTATTAATATCCAACACTGCAAATATAACTTCTGTTGCTGAAAGAACAATCTGTATATATTATTTTAAACCCTGTGATCGTGACGAGGAAGGGTTGTGGAAAACAGGTCTGTCCGGTCTGAGTTTTGCCCAGTCACAAAAGCACGAGGTCTCTACAGTACGCGCTGTAACAGTAGAACATGAGGAGTCATTGTGTCATTGAGCGATCCCGTTACAGCATGTGGGAAATCTACACAATTCAGTGTTTTGCTGGAAAGACATAAAACTAACGGATGGGAGGGAGGGTCAGGAAACGAGATACATTTTTGTTGTAAAGTATAGATAGTGGATGATGATATTGAGGTGCATTGGCCGTAAAGTGGACGCTATAAATCACTGCAGAAGGGAGTAGTGTCTTGCCCAAGGAGACAACAGTACTCTATGCATTGACAGTAATCCAGCTGTCAACTTAAGATGAGTCACTGTGTTGCTTTTTTTTAATGGCTGGTTTTGTCAGTGGGGCTTTTGTATGTTTTATTGTCCAAAGGGTATTTCCTAACATCAAGGGTAAACTTACTAACATCAAGTGTAAACTTACTAAATAACCCACTTACATACTGACTTTTGTCATTATCATACTTGGATTAATATATTGAACTTTCTCGTATTTTTGCTGCGGTATGCTGGATGTTGTGATAACGTCATCCTTCACAACAAAATGCCTTATTTTTGTCAAAATTTATGATTTTTTTTAATGAAAATTTGATTTTGGATAAAAAAATAAAAATAAATATTGAAATTGTTTCCAAACTGTTAAAGGGGGGGTATTATGTAAAATTGACCTTTTCAAGCTTTATATCATGTTATTGTGTCATTCCCTCATTAAACACATGCCTGGAGTGTTGCCTTGGCTCATTCACATATTTTGAGTAATCAGTAAAAACTTAGACGGCAGCCATTTTAGGTGTAGCTATGCCTCAGTCCTCCTAGGAACGCCCCCACCTCCTGGAGACGCCTCTGGACCTTTTGTCACCAGCCAAGCCACCAACCACTGCTCCTCAGCTCAGCAGAGCCCCCTCCCCGCACAGTAGTGTTGTTTAGATGCCACAGCAGTGTGCTGAAGGGGCGTGTCGGAAAGCTTCTTAAAGAGACAGAGGCCTATTTCAAGACGTTCAGTACAGCCATTTTGAGAGAGCAATTTCATTCAAGGCAGTTATTTTAATTTACTGCATATACAGACCAACAGAAGGTTACGTCATCATTGTAGTATGCTATAGACTGGTGCTATGTGACTGAAAAAAGCATAATACCCCCTCTTTAAATATTATATTGTCTTGCAACAACTGGTTGTGATTGCCATTGTGTGGCTGTTTATTTCCTAGGGACTAAAAAAGGCACCGTTTTGGCGGAATGACCCAGTATACTTCCATTGGGTTTATGAACTTTCATATCATATTTCATACGGCACCTTCATCAACACTTCTTTTTTTTTTTCATTCATACACCTTTAAAAGATCAAACCTTCAAATCTTTTCTAATTAGTTTTACATTTGGACTTTCCGTGCGGTGCTCATTCAAGCTTTTCCACAGTTTCACCTTTTAATGGAAGCACAAAAACCTTCCCTCTTGCTTTGAACCGTTGTTACTTAATTAAAAATGTTTCCTCTAAACTTACATCGTTCTTCCCTCGGAGGAAAGATTGTTTTAACATTTGAGGTAAATTATGCCCAAAGTGGAATTTGTCATTTGTAAAATAATTTGTACAGTATGTTCCCTACCCAGAGTAATTGCACACTGGCCTAGCACAGAGCTCTGTTAATCACCTGTTTGCAAAGTAGTATCATGTACGATAATAGCTATAAAGCAAAGTAATAAAAGCCCATTGACGTCAACAGACACGATTATGCAGAAGTTTGTCTGTAACCGTTGTATCCCAGATTGGCCAGAGGCTAACAGACCTAGCGTGATTAGCAACTTGCAGTGGACCAAAAGAAGCTGCTTATTTACAACATTACTGTCATTATCATGTGAGTAATTTCAATCAAGCGTTCAGGCCTGATGAGCGCTTTCGGAGACGACTCAATTCAAAGTTTCAGCCAGAAGTCGTCCTGCCCTGTCACCCATTTAAGATTTCGACATCATATTCTACAGATTGCACACGAGCGGGTCAATAGAAATCCTTTAGAGACTTATATCTGACATGTAGCGCAGTAATAAGGCAGCATAATATGAAATGGTTGAATACCGTTTTCTGCAAACTCTTTCTTCTCCTCCAGAGTGCCGCAGAAGTCGTGGACGTCGCTGTAGGCTCGGGTCAGACGCCACAGGAAAGCGGAGTTCTGTCCCAGCTGCAAACAGAGACAGAATGTGAGGATATTGTTGTGTCTCTTTTCAAATCAGCGGGTATGCCCGGCCGTTATGTGACAGAGTGAGACGTTTATTTAACTGAAATGAACAAAGACAGGGCGGAACAGGACTGCGGATTGGTCCGTCTCTATAGCTCTACAGAGAATGTTTTGACCGACTGGATAGGGATGTCAAGATTAACCGGTTTTACAATTACCGATGATTTAAAATAAAAAGATCACAGTAGGTTAATCGGTAGGAATTAAGGCCCACTGCGGCTCACGTCTCATGAGCCAAAACACATGAAGTCAGCGGCAGGTTAAATCCAAGGTGCAGAGAGCAAATCGTATGCGTTTTTGCGTGATAATTGCATAATGTGGTCAAAAGGAAGAGTCCCAAAAGAACCACGTGCAGCTGCGTTTGTTTGTCACGGTAAAAACTACAATGAAACTGTACGATAGGTTCATTTGTTTAGGAACTGGTTTGTAATTATAGTGAATTCATGAGACACAGATCAGAGGAAGATCTTCTTATAGAAGATCTTTTGATAATGACCACACCCAATTGATTCCTTTAGATATGGATAATAATATTTTATCGCCCGTTTGTTATTTCAAAATGTGTTTAAAGCATAAAGATAAAGGCTGAATGTTTAGGTTTCCAATTAAAACAAGTATAAAGGAGGAAGACACGCACATTCCAAAAAACCTTAAAAAGCGTGCCGGACCGAGGGAAAATACAAAGAAACAAGAAAGATCTGCACAGCTTGCTTAGCTCCCAAATAGTGATTTATTGATGATTACACCAAGGTGACGTTTCGGGCGTCTTGCTTGTCTGATGAAGGGCCAAGACGCCCGAAACATGACCTTGGTGTAATCATCAATAAATCGCTATTTGGGAGCTAAGCAAGCTGTGCGGATCTTTCTTGTTTCTTCCAATTAAAACAACCCATCCATCCATCCATTTTCTTCCGCTTTATCCGGGGCCGGGTCGCGGAGGCAGCAGTCTCAGCAGAGATGCCCAGACTTCCCGATCCACGCACACCTCCTCCAGCTGTTCTGGGGGACCCCGAGACGACACCAGGCCAGCTCAGAGACATAGTCCCACCAGCGTGTCCTGGGCCTTCCACGAGGCTTCCTCCCAATAGGACATGCCTGGCGCACCTCCTGAGGGAGGCGACCAGGAGGCATCCGGAACAGTAAAACAACCCTTATACATATAAATAATATAGTAATAGTGACATCCTTATCTGTGGATGCAGCAGATTTGTGCAAAGCCAACTCGTCTACAAAGCAGAAAGGTGAACTTAATCCTAATAATTACAGATAGTGAGAACAACGACACTAAAAAGTGTGCAACTTAACCAGGCAGAAGTGGGTCACATTTTTTATATTTTACATTATACGGTAGCGTAGCCTTTGTCAGACAGGCTGCTTTACATGAATACAGCCCGCGAGACGCAACACTTACTTCTCACAACATGATGTTTCATGTACTGTTTGAGAAACCCACTTCTTGTCGCTGCTGCAGCAGGAGACTGAGGCTCTCTCGCTTGTCGGACTCTGAGCCCTGGTGCAGTCGGTCGATTTTCTCAAAAAGAGCTGTAGCGTGATCCCCGGGTGCTCTTCCTCCCTCTGCCTCTCTGTGACTGCATCCTCATCATCATCGGAGTCCGTCAGGGCAGTGATGTATCTGAAAACACAGGGGGCAGTGGGTTACACACGTGAACTGGAGAAGGCGACTATATTCCTTAAAGCTTACAAAACTTGCTACAATTTCCCTCCCAAAAGCAGCTTATGATTTGGCAGTAGTTCCCAACGTTTTGTCTGATGCTGACGCCAAAAACAAACAACCTTTTACAATCAACAGGATTGCACATATAACAAGAGAAACCTCTCCAACTGGATCAGTATCATATCAGTCCGCAGCTAGAAGTAGATTTAGGAACTTCCGTCCCACTGAGACTCAGGGCCTGATCTTGTGTATCTAAACGCAGGCTTTAGACTAAACTTTCGTGCTGACGAGGGGCGCACTGTGAAATCTTCAGCACCAGACAAACGCAGTAAGTGGGTTGTACATGGAATGGACAAAATTATGGACAGCGGTGGTCCCTCCCTGAGCTTTTTCCTCCTACCTCCTCCTAGGGCTGGGACGATTCACTTCTGTCACGATCCGATACATACCACGACACTCAGGGGCGGATCCAATGCGTATTGCGATACAGGAAGTAATTATGATAAGTAATACGTTTACCTTAAAATGAGTAAAAGGAAAACAGTCATGTGTCCAAAGTTTATAAGCCAAAATGTAACAAAGTGCTGTTTCTGGAAAACAAGATAAAAATGTGTCCAAACACAAGTATTAAAAGTATTTGGTACTTGGTATTGCGATCCAATCCGATATTGAGTCTCAGTCCTAGGACACGCAGACAGTGGAATAAAGTTTGTATTTTGTCCTGTAACAGCTTGATGATGCAGCCTAAATGCTGAAGGAAGTACATGAGCCGTCTTGCGATGTTCATGAAAGATGAGCAGAGAAATGGGGAAGAAGTTCCAGCCACGCCACACGCCTCCGTCGACCCCTTGTTTCTAAGCAACGCCCCCGCGCCCTGACCACACAACCGTTTGTTTGCACCCAAGAGGCGACTCTCTTCTGCGCCAACGCTGTTGTTGTGCCAGTTAGAAATCTAGGGGTAATCATGGACTCAGACCTGAATTTTAACAGTCATATTAAGTCCATTACATCAGCGGCTTATTACCACCTAAAAAACATTGCCAAAATAAAAAACATTGTGTCAAAACCAGATTTGGAGAGATTAATTCATACGTTTGTCTCCAGCCGGCTAGACTATTGTAACGGTCTGTTCACTGGCCTTTCTAAACGAGCTGTTAGACAACTGCAGTATATCCAAAATGCAGCTGCTCGAGTCCTGACAAGAACCAGGAAATACGACCATGTTAGTCCAGTGCTCCGGTCTCTGCACTGGCTTCCTGTCACTCAGAGAATAGAATTTAAAATAGCTCTGCTTGTGTATAAGTCCCTTCATGGTTTAGCACCAAAGTACATCTCTGACATGTTAGAGCCGTATGAACCATCTCGGGCCCTGAGATCCTCAGGGAGGGGTCTCCTGGTGGTTCCCAGAGTCACCACCAAACATGGTGAGGCTGCATTTCAGTTTCACGCAGCAAAAGTCTGGAACAGCCTCAGTGAGGACGTGAGACAGGCCTCGACCCTGACAATGTTTAAGTCCAGGCTGAAAGGACACCTTTTTACTGCTGCCTATGGCAGTTGATTGTATTTTTACAAATTTTAATATATACAATATACATATTTTTAATGTATTTTTTAATGTATTTTTAATGTATTTTTTAATGTAATTGTATCGTGTTTTTAATGCTTTTTATTGCATTATTATATTATTTTGGGTGTCTGGTGCTGCTGTGATCTTTATTAAAGGGATATTTCAGGATTTTTGACATTGGGCCTCATTTCCTAGTTATACAGAGTGTTGTTGATGTTTGGAGATATTTTTTTCTTAAATTCATGAAGTTCTTATATTTGAAGAGTCTAGTTGCGCTAGGCTAGGGCAAGGCTAAAGCATTTCTATGGTATCAGTTAGCCTGCATTAAAAACAGTCTGATCCACTCCACAGTGCACCTGAGGTAAATCACTTATAACACCAGACTAACCATATAAATGTCTGTGTTAATAGAATAATTTTAACCATTTTGCATTTAAAATAACTTATATTTGAGCAGCATCAGCCTCGTGGCTGTAAGCTGCGAGAAAATAGTCCCTCAAAATGCGACAAGTCATGTGATACAAGGTCACATGTCACGGTAGTACAGTGGTTAGCACTCGTGCTTCACAGCTAGAAGGTCCGGGTTCAATTCCCACCGAGGCCGGGGCCTTTCTGTGTGGAGTTTGCATGTTCTCCCCGTGTTTGCTCTGGGTACTCCGGCTTCCCCTACCACTAAAAACATGTACAATAGGCCAGGATGAATGAGAGTGTGTTTGAGAGTGGGCATGGGGGACGACGGATGCAAATTAGTCCAAGGCTACAATCCGGTGTGGCTTGTTTATTAACTTGCACTGTCCCTAACAAATAAACCAATTCATTTCAAAAATGATTCTATTAACACAGACATTTATATGGTTAGTCTGGTGTTATAAGTGATTTACCTCAGGTGCACTGTGGAGTGGGTCAGACTGTTTTAATGCAGGCTAACTGATACCATAGAAATGCTTTAGCCTTGCCCTAGCCTAGCGCCACTAGACTCTTCAAATATGAGAACTGCATGAATTGAGAAAAAAATATCTCCAGACATCAACAACACTCTGGATAACTAGGAAATGAGGCCCTATGTCAAAAATCCTGAAATATCCCTTTGAAATAAGAAGCTCCCTGCAGATCTTAGGAGACGTCTGGGAATATTGTGAGGCCTAAACAATATTGATAATGAACTGATGTGACTGTTTAACTTTTGAGGACTTGCCTATTTGACTGCCATGCACATACCTGTACAGTACAACAATAAATAACAACAATACCAGCTGTCCCTTGTTAGTAGATAAGTAAGTCTAAAAGTAAATAATTCTAGGCTGTAAAACGTTTTTCATGAAGATATAAGAGCGCATTACACAAGCGCAAAAGAAAAACAGCTTTAGCTTGGGTGGGCACTTCGATATCAACATAATTTACTGACGTCAACCGTGAGAAACTCCCGTTAAACTCCAATGACGTTCGACGGATTCCTCGACCACTTTCTACCTCTGCCTGTGTGGTGCGTTCGAAACACCTCTGTGGGCAGGAATTTTCAAGAACCAAAGCGAATCCTGATTTAACGAGGACTTTTTTACAACTCGGTGCCAGGCGCTGCTGATTAAAGGGATCAAACTGCTGTGTGCATGTTTTCGTACAAACGGCAGCACGGTTGTTTACATAAGTGGGTCGCCTAATTGTTTATAATGCTAGCTGTTAAGAAACCCTTGACGTCTTAGCGTGGATCCCCTCAGGCTTTTGCTCCGACAGTGCAAAACTTGTTTGTGAAACGGAGGCACGCAACGTTCGAATTTGAAGTTTTATGTTCCCCCAAAAACTGTAAATTTGTCATAGTCGTCCGGACACATAGGCAGGGATTTCTTTAATCGGTTTATTTTAAATGGAAGGACTAAAAATCGTGACTAAAAATAATGCTAAAGATTTGGTGAGATAATGATTGAAAATGAAATATTACTTACCCCCATAAATCTTTTGGGTAAATGCCACTGAATAGTCAAAATGTACAGCAGTGTCGGACTATTTTAGTATAAACAAAAGCCTGGGACACCCTAGAGATTTTATAATCTCCTGCAATCTTTAAATGTGATTCCAAGTGCCACACACATTTTTCCAGAAATAATAATCGTGCAGTGGTATGAAACCACAGACGACTAAACCAGTGGTTCCCAACTTGGAGGGTAATTTGAGCAAATTATATGATTAAAAATCATCAATATGACTGAGACTACAGGTGCATAAAAAAGTAAACAGCTAGATTATGAGCTAAAGACATTCTTCTTCTGTAACACTGAAGAGGCAGCAAGAGCCCCCCACAGCTGCAGCACAGTGGAGGCGTCGCAAGAGGAGCTACAGGAAACAGAAAAGGGACAAACAAGAAGATGGTGAGTGGAGGAGCTGCGCAGGAGAAAGAGGAAGGAGGAGAGCTGACCAGTGCAGGACACCACGCTCTGAAACAGAGACAAACCCAGGAGGAGGTGCACCGTTCATAGGAGCACTGAAGGCAGCCAGCCGGGTTTCCTCTGGGTGCTCCGGTTTCCCCTACCTCAAAAACATGCTGGTCAGGTTGGCCCACAGTGGCGGTGCGCTCAGTCACTTACTTAAAGCAGTACTAAGTAACGTGTTTACCTTAATAAATCTTTACGTAGTCCCTGTGGGGTAATACAAGTGTTAGTGGGATGATTGGGGGTCTTTCATCTCCCCCTGGTGTCTCTGGCCAGAAAACCATGCTTGCAACTTGACTGCCACCGGGGCGGAGCAAGCAATACACACTAATACAGTAGAATCACGGAGAAGAAGCTAACAGGCTAACGGGCAAAGCTAACTGCGGGCTAGCGCCACTTTAAACAGTATTTACAGCCAAGTTTGAGTGAAAAAAAAAAATTCCCATTGTATAATGGATGTACAACACCCCATCTCCCTTCACCTTTTCTGTCAGCGTAGTATTTACTCTCCAAGACATTTAATAAGTTAAAAATCGTAACTTGCTAAGACTGCAGTTGCGCGTATGGCCTCTAGGGGCAAGAGTTACTTAGTACTGCTTTAAAACACTACAATTTCAGTTTATTTGTTTGCAATAAATACTTATATCAACCCCTGCACGTGGGGGGCCTCAAGGAATAAAGGTTGAGAATCACTGGCCTAAACCATTCTGACAAGCGCAAAACACCATGCGCGATCACACACTTCCCATTTCTTTGGAAACCCCATGAAGTTTCACATAATCAAACGCGAGGCCAGAAGACGGAAACTGGAGAACCCCAACCCACCTGTACGTTCACGCGTTCTGCCAGACGGCCACAACAGGAGTGGGTTGGATGCTGCGATGCGAGGCGAGAAAAGCGCTGGATGCGAGCGGGGTGAGGCCACATCTCCCCAAACTCAGGAAGGATGCAAGTCAGGCTCAAAATCGGGCTAAAACTAAGCACTGGCCTGACGAAAACAAAGTCGCCACAAAATCCTGGGGTGTGAAACTGATGTCTCATCCTCCCTGAACCACTCTTTCACAATATGAGCCCAGTGGATCCTGGTATTGTCGGAATAGGGCAAGGTTTATTTGTAGAGCACAATTCATAACAAGGCAATTCAAAGTGCTTCACAGTTGCAGAAAATTACAGAAAACAGATAAAATCAATCAATAAAACATCAACATAAAGTTAATCATGACAGTAAAAGGCAAGAGGCAGATAAAATACTTTCAGTTTTCATATGCACGGGTAAAAAGAGCTGTTTTCAGCCTGGATTTGAACATTGTCAGAGTTGAGCCTGTCTCACATCCTCATGAAGACTGTTCCAGATTTTAGCTGCATGAAACTGAAACGCAGCCTCACCGTGTTTATTATTGACTCTGGGAACCACCAGGAGACCCCTCCCTGAAGTTCTCAGGGCCCGAGATGGTTCATACGGCTCTAACATGTCAGAGATGTACTTTGGTGCTAAACCATGAAAAGACTTGTAACAAGCAGAGCTGTTTTAAATTCTATTCTCTGAGTGACAGGAAGCCAGTGCAGAGACCGGAGCACTGGACTAATGTGGTCGTATTTCCTGGTTCTTGTCAGGACTCGAGCAGCAGCGTTCTGGATGTTCTGCAGCTCTAACAGCTCGTTTAGAAAGGCCAGTGAGCAGCCGTTACAGTAGTCTAACCTGCTGGAGACAAATGCATGGATGAGTCTCTCTAAGTCTGGTTTTGACACTATTCCTCTGATCTTAGCAATGTTTTTCAGATGGTAAAAGCTGATGATGTTATTGCTTTGATTTCAGGTCTGAGTCCATGATTACTCCTAGATTTCTAACCTGATTTTTTGGTTTCAGAGCGAGAGACTCAAGGTGACTGATAACACTTTGTCTTTGTGTCTGTGGGCCAAAGACAATGATCTCAGTTTTGTCTGAGTTTAGTTGGTGAAAGTTGTTCTCCCCTCAGGGAAGAAAATTAGCCTTGGCTATAAATGTTGTAGTTTGATACATGTTTATTGTTCACACATGTGCGTATCAAATAAATGAAGAAATAACTAGAATAAATCCAATAATCTGTTGTTGTTTTTTTGGCAGTGTACTGTATGTGCGTAAATATCTGGGAAGATTACAACGTGACAAGCTCACTCTTAAAAGCCCATGAAGCCCATGTAGCTTAATGACTACCCATCAAACACCCTGAGCAAACACTTTACGTTTCTCCAATAAAAGAATAGAGCCGTGTGAAGCAGGTACAGAAATGAAAGGCAGGAGACCAGGAGCAGGTATGAAAAGCTGCTATTAAGAGCTGGCAGCGGCTGCCTGTGCGTCATTGGTGGTTAGGGGAATGTTTCGGGCTGAGAGCCACAGTACGAGAGGGATGTGTCAGAGCAGGGCCACAGACAAGACTCCGACAGGTGCCGAGAGCCAGGGGAAGGCCCCGCCCCGCAAGCCTCGCCCCACACACCTCCGAGCGGCGGGAGTGAAGGGAGAGGGACATGAAATTAAGGCCCTGCCCTTTTTCATAGAAGAGGTAAATTATTTCAGCCTGCAGTGCATTATATCGTACATCATGTTAGTCTAGAACTTGGGTCTGTGCACTCACCATGGCCTAAGGGCCCAGAATCCGGACTAAACATGGTGAGGCTGCATTTCTGTTTCTTTAAAGCAGCTAAAATGTGGAACAGTCTTTCAGAAAGATATGAGACCAGGCCTCAGCTCTGGCAATGTTCAAACCCAGGCTGAAAATGGTACAATACTGAAAATGAGTAGAAGATCTTATTTATATAGAAGAAGATCTTTATTTATATAGCGCCTTTCACAGACATGGTCGCAAAGCGCTTTACATGAGAGCATTTACATTCACTCCATACTCGGTGGTGGTAAGCTACCTTAGCTTCAGTTTCCCCTGGGGAGACTGACAGAAGCGCTGTCGTAACTGCACACATCTGCGCCAACGATCCCTCTGACCACCTCCATGCAGTGTTAATTTCGTCGACTAAATATTTAGTCTTAATTTTAGTCAAAGTGATATTTTTGACGACTAAAATTGGACTAAAACTAAATTAAATGTTTTTCATGAGACTAAAACTATGACTAAAATGTCCAGATATTTTAGTCGACTAAAATAAGACTAAATAAAAATGAAAAGGAGAGACTAAAATCAATCAAACTTCTATTGACGTCTGAAAGAGCCTCGGATCATGTAAATTCACTGCCAAAGGATCAGCTCTGAGCTTTGTTCATGTGGGAGCAGCTCCATGAAGCAGAGGAGCTGATTAAATATGATTATAATGAATATTATAAATGCAAAGTCGACTAAATTTGTCTTAAATTTAGTCGACTAAATTTACTTGCAATTTTAGTCGACTAAAACTAGACTAAAATTTAAGATATTTTTTTGATGGTGGTAGTGGTAGGGGAAACCGGAGTACCCGGAGGAAACCTACGCAGACACGGGGAGAACATGCAAACTCCACACAGAAAGGCCCCGTCCAGGTGGGAATCGAACCCGGGACCTTCTTGCTGTGAAGCGAGAGCACACTAAACCGCTGCGCTAGCCGTGCCGCCCATGCATGCAAGTCAAATCTAATGCCTTTTCATGTCACTTCAAAGCCTAATTACTCTATTTTTAATGTCACAAATGCAAAAAATCTTGGCATATTTAAATTCATAAGATCTGTCAACATTCAATCAAACAGAGGAATGAGGGGAAATTCTGATATTTAAAACCTACTTGGACACAGCGGGTAACTTTGAGCAAAAGATTGTGTGAAATTTCAGTCTGAACCGCACATGAACCTGTTTTAGGCATTCGTTTTTGTGTTTTGGACAAATGTATGGAGTAAAAGCAGTTGAGCAACCTTCTTATGCACTACAAATACACTTGCCAATATTGTAAACTTATTTTTTTGCAGGAAATTGCTGGGGGGAAATCGGATCGCTGCAAAATGTCTGCATCATATTGCATTATAACGTTGACGCGCTAGGATTTGGATTAACTCCCCCTTCAGATTCTGAAAGCTGTGCACGTGTGGAAGAGTGACTGGAAGACTGATTATTACAGAAAGAACACGGCTCATTTCTGCGGTTGGTCTAAAAATTTTCTTGCAGAATAATTTTTTCAATGTTGATGTTTGCAGACGACACTCCCACAAAAAACTGCATTCTTTACGATTTCGTAACTACTACGGTTCAAATTGCGATCGCTGCCTGATCTTTTTTGCAGCCTTTGAGAAACCTCTGAGAAACAATGCATGTGGTCTTGGAAAGGCTCTTTACATTGTTGTGTGTGTCTCAACTGTAATTTCGGGATGTTGACAAGGCCTGGCTGCAAATTGCTTCGTTCGACTGAAGAGCGGCGATGTTGCAACTCTCACCGCACAGACGCACACAGCCCGGTTTTCATAAGATGTTAATAACAGCACTTTAGATAATAACCGTCACATGTTCAGCTGCAGAGAGCTTCAGTATCAACGCCTTGTCAGCACTTTCATTCACAAATGTATCCATGACTTACACGACTGGAGTTTAACCAAATAAAAGCCTTCGTCTGCAGATGTTCGGATTAATCAATCTCATATACTGTGATTATCATTGTAAAGTATAGGGCTGCTACGGCGATGAGGACCGAATCGTGATCTGACGTAATGAAGTTTAAAGCAGCTCTATGCTCAAATACACTCCTCCCACTTACTGCTTTCTGCTGCTCGGTCTTGTCAAGCTCTGAGTGAGTGACGGGGGATTTAAGCAATTAATGCAAACTTCCAGAAGAAGTTTATATTGGCAACAGATGTCTTTAGTTGCCTCTAAACGTCGCAAAGGACCTGATTTCCCCAAATGATAAAATTTCAAAAGGTACTGCACCTGATTTATAAAGTGCTCCTAAGGTGTTATTACGCCTCACAATATACAGTAGTTCCCCTTTTTATCCGCTTAGAAAATCGACATGTTTAATTTTGTGTAACTAGACTTGGATCGTGTAACTGCTCACGTAACCGTATTTAAATAAGGGAAACGTGAAGAGCTTGGTCGCTTCTAACTTCACCCCCGTTTGGTCCATGAGGAGAGGAGGAGAGGCTAAATGCTAACAACACCTTTGGTCTTTTTGCGTGACTGAGCGCACACGTAAAGACCAGACAGGTACGCATCAACTCGTCTACGCTCAAGGTGTCACAATTTAAATTTTTTGAGTCGCGATTATTGTGAGAGAAAATATTGCGATTTTACGATATTCACGATTATCGACCGAATGAAAGGAAATAACTGATATCTTTAGTTTTTGTCTTTAAAAAGCTTTTTAATACTTGAACTTGTAAACATTCACCGTTTCTAAAAAATGAAAAATGCTTTAAGATTGGCCTACATTGAATAATACAAAACCATGTCAACTTTACTTCTTTATAATGATCATAATTATCATAATTATTTACTATATATTATTAGGCCACAGTCTAGGCTGGGTTTCATGTTCTCTAAAGTTCTGCTGCTGCTTAATTATTTGTCAGATGTTTTGATGAACCGAGAATGAAACGTGTTTACAAAATGACTAAGGAGACTCTTTTGAACAGCTGATTTCCACATGTGCGCGGTTTCACTTTCCTTTCTGTTACGCTGAAGCAGAGCGGAGCGCGTTAGCTTTTGTTTACATCCTGAGCCAGTTGTGGCTATTCCCAACATTTGGACAACTTTTTGGGGAATTATGCAGTTCGTTACCTTGACCTGGACATTTACAGCAAAGGATTATCTCCAAGATGTTCAACATAGACAGTGGAGATGATCGTGGACTTCAGGAAAGACACAGCCCCACCGTCCCCCCTCGCCCTGATAGACTCTCCCACCCCCATCTCCATCGTGGACTCCTTCCGTTTCCTGGGCACCACCATCACCCAGGACCTCAGATGGGAGCCGACCATCTGCTCCCTCATCAAGAAGGCCCAGCAGAGGATGTTCTTCCTGCGGCAGCTGAGGAAACTTAAGCTGCCAACCAAGATGCTGGTGCAGTTCTACACGGCCATCATCGAGTCCATCCTCACCTCCTCCATCACCGTGTGGTATCCCGGCGCAACAGACCGGGACAAGCATCGACTGCAGCGCATTGTGCTGCTGCTGAGAAGGTGATTGGCTGTGAGCTCCCATCTCTCCAGGACCTGTTCACCTCCAGGACCCGGAGGAGTGTGGGTCGGATCACAGCTGACCCTTCTCACCCTGGACACGGACTATTCACCCCTCTCCCCTCAGGCAGGAGGCTACGGTCTATCAAGACTCATAAATCCCGCCACTTGAACAGTTTTTTCCCCTCCACTATCAGAGTCATGAACAAAAACAAGACCCAATAACCTAGTTACAGACTCATGGATGTATCTGCACTTGCACTGTGTGGTGTGTCCACACTTGGACCCGCTGCTATCACTTATCACTTCATATCACTTTATCACTTCATATGCCTACACATCTGTAAATACAATCCCGCTGTTGTTCAATGTCAAATTGTTGTTGTCTTATATGTCATATGTCACTTTTATTTTATCTTATTTATTTAATATTTTTCACGCATGCCCCTATAGCCTTATAGTTTTAAAGTTTTTTAGCTTATTTTTATCTTAACTCTGTGTTATATGTTCTATGTCGCACGTTTGCACTGAGAAAAATTCCTAGTTTGTGAACCTGTTCTCAAACCATGGCAATAAAACTGATTCTGATTCTGATTCGTAGCCGATATCAGCGCCTTTTGCGGCAACTTTCTGACGACAGGGTTTGCATAACGGATGTTCCATCAACAACAACAACGCCTTGGTCATCTTTGGATCCTAAAGAGGTCCCACTCTGCTGACTTCAATCGTCTTTGGGTGTATACAACACTGGAGGAGAGCGTCCTTCTGCCTTGCTCAACTACTGGTGAGTTTACGCGCTGTTTATGGCGTGCAGCGGCTCGTACGTCAGCGTGAAACATTTCCACGGTAAACCGTGGCTTCTAAAATTCTTGCGGATAACCTACCGCGTCCTTTTATAACCGGTTAATCTTGACATCCCTAGTAATAACATATCTCAGTATGCAAAAACGGTGGCCAGACAAAAAGTTTGGGCACCCCTGCTCTAAAACATGTTTGGAAAAGCATAGTTCTTGGATTACTTTGGGTCATTATTTCAGTCTCGACGTGAAAAGTGAACTTGACTTTGATTAAAACTGCAAAATGTATCCCAAGTGTAATTGCTCTGTGATCCTTTTCAAAACCATTCAGCTAAATCTAACGTGTCAGCACTTTCATTCACAAATAGCTATTAGTTCTACACTATCAACTCCGACAAGTGCAAGAAAGTATGTCGAGCGCAACCAAGTAAAACACATGACTTCATCCGTGCCGCGGCCAACATTTGTAGCACACTTGTTTTGAGAGGAACTCGTGGTGTAGTCGGAGAAAAGGCTCTGGGGTACAGATCTCGATGGGGCCTAAAGAGCGCAGCGGTCTCCTCAGTTACACAGTTCAAAACAAACCCGAGTTGCCATCTCAACTGCAGCGGAGCCGGGAGCACGCCGACATTTCTTTCAGCGCTGGCAGGAGGTGAGGGAAAGAGAGACAAAAACAAAGGAGAGAGAGAGGAGGTTGGTCAATGTGAGCAATGATTATTTCAATGGTAAAGTTCCCTACATGCTCGTAACTAAACTTGGGGAATCAGGAAAGTACCAAGCTCAAATTGTACACAGATAAAAAAGTATTCATATCCGAAGACAACAAAATGCCTAACCCCGTCCCTCTTTTTATGACATGAAATCCGTTGTCACTTATGTCTACAAATCCAACTCACAATTTTTCCTGCCATATCGTCCAGCCCTACTAGAACCTGATACAAGATCCATCACAGGCTCCTGGTTGGACTCACCATCACACTGAACTATGCTCTGAGCCACGGAATCAAGCTCTACTTCCATCTACAACTGCCCATCGGCCTCACTGTAGACCTGCTCTGGTCCCACAGTCCAGCTCCAGCCTCCAGGTCTGAGCGATCGAACACATCCACCATAAACTGACTCGTACCCAGACCTATAGGGCTGGGCAATGAATCAAAATTGAATTGAAATTGCAATCTGAAATCTCAATCTCAGTAATCGTCATGGGACTTTATAATGGTCAGGTTTGCTGCCATTTCTTTGGCAGAAACAGAATGGAAGATGTTTGTGTTAAATGATATTGGAGGAAAGAATTTGTTATGAAGCCTAGGCGTAAATTCAACCTGGGAGACCAATTTCAGTATCACCCACCTCCAGCTAACCTCCACCTCAGCCTATCAGCACAGAGCCACACCTTTGTAGCAGCCAATCATCGCCCTTGGTTCTGCTTGTAAGCCTCCGGCATTCATGGGTCGTTCGCTTCCCAGCTGTTCTGCGACCCACCTCCACCCCGTCCCCGGCTCTCCCTGCTGCATCCTTCACGGGTCTCCCACACTATATACCACAAATACCACTATCAGTGTCCAGGCTCCAGGGAAGACATCTCCAACTCTAACCTGCCCATCCATAATTTAATTCATATATCCAATGTTGCCGTGGTCTGATCGCCAAATATACACATGTCAATAAATCTTTCTAATCGTTGCTTTCGTCTGTTTGAGTCTATCCAGGTTGAAATTAAATTGTGATTCATTTTTTTGCCATATGGTCCAGCCCTACCCAGACCACACTCCAGGAACAAAACTCCTTATTCTGTGAGCTCACCGGGGCCAAAAAGACGGCCTCACACCAGCGCAATCATCTTTGTGTGTGACTGTATGTTGTAGAATGTTGAAAATCCGTTTGTACCAGGACCGATTTTGTTATGAATCTTTCCTGGATAATAATAAAAAAGGAAATGAAACATGAAATGAGTCAACATTACTATTAGATGGTTCCTCAAACTCACGACACTAAGGCCGGCAAGTGCTCAGCGTATGTGTGCCGCAGCCTTTACCCTTGAGGCTATGCTGCAGCACATCCAAACACAACACCGAAGCGCTTCCAAGCATTTTGTGATGATATGACACTTCTCAGAGTGACACTATTGTTCACTCTGTGGCTCACTCTGTGGAGCCAAATCAGGCAACCGCTCTACTCCCAGTAGAAAGGAGGAAGGAAAGTGAGCAGTTAAGTAGAATAAAGTCCAAACTTATTTTTAGAATCACCATAAACGTCGAGGAGTGGAGGGAGATGGAAAAAACAGAAAAGCAACACCACATTTACACTTCAGGTAAAAAGTTGAAACAGGAAAAAGTACTTTTTAATAGATAATGGCAATAAGTAAATGTAAAACTAATAAGGGGTAAACATAACATTTGGTAATTACCTTTAAGACAGTGGTTATAAATAGTGATTGGATACATTTCTATACTTCATGATAAGAGGTGGTCAGTAACAAAGTAGATTTACTCAAGTACTGTACTTAAAGGCCTTATACTACAACCCAGCTTTGCTAGGGTACAGGGAAGTAACAAAAAAACAGATGTAAAAAGGTTAAATAAAGTTGTCATTTAATAAAAGGAGTGTAAAAGGCAAATTCAACCAAAGGGGAATTATTTACAAAATGCACAAACAAGTCACAGTTGGCCTAATAACAAAACGAGTGACAACCAAATGAGACACAAACTAAGTTAATTAAAACGAGCGTTCCTAGAACTCAAACACAAAGGAACAAAACAAAATGGCGTACTGGCCACAAAGGTCAGCAGCCACGAATGTTCTTAAAGGGACTATACAGAGTTTAAAAATGTTAAAATTAAGTATTTCCTCCCCCTACATGTTCCAGTCATGTCCTAATGTGTAGAATGAGACCTGTTCACCACAACTGCCTCTAAAATCCTGCACTGTCACTCAAAAAGGTGTTAATTCGAGTCCGAAGTGCCGTCATGCACGAGCTTAGTATAGAAACTGCTGTTACGCATAAGACCTGAGGTGGCAGTAGTGAGTATAAAATGACTAACTTGCATCTAGTCCCTTTAAGTATACTTTCTTGGTTACAAACCAGTAGAGCGAGTAAATTGAAGTGTCATTTGTGGTCATTCTTAACTTTACAGATTTGTAACACTCTCGTTCTAACAGGGATGACTTTACAGGCTCATTTCACAAATTGCAGGGTCACTTTTCAGTGTCACCGTCACAGAAATGCTAACAAACTAGCCTGCAAGTTCATGAAATTGATCAAATGCTTTGTAATTGGAAGCACACAGTACTTTTTCTACCATTACCTATAGTTTACAATGTATTGAATTAGGAGTGGAACACATGTATGCTTTCTACTCCACTAATTACAATTTTGTTCATTTTAACAGCCTAATAAAGCACACTCTATAGACAGTAGGTGGCGCTGTGCAGATGTGCTGTCAAAAGGCCATGGGTTAGAGCAGTAATAGTTATAGTTGGTCATGAAAACTTCAACGCCTTCTAAACACAAAAGTGCATCATTTGATCATAGTAATTACCCTCTTGGCTCAATGATGGCCTGTTCACTTAGTCTCGAGTTTACTTAAGGTCTAATTGTGAGAAATCAGGTTTTGCATTGTAAACCGCTCCACCCACGCTTTTGTTTTATCAGGGACTTTTTGCACCTGGTCTGGCAAACGTCCAGGCCATTTCATCACGCAGCGATTGTTTATAACTGAAGCTATTTTTGTTTCCTGTTCATTTCTATTTTGGAAAGAAGGGGAGTTTCAACAGGTATGTGACCATACTTAATTGTTGATGATGTGCCAACTAATCACAACGTTAAAACTTATATTTATGGTAAGAATTTCAAACAGGTAACGAAATACTCAGAGTTCTGCGGTTGCAATTATATTCATGATTAATGTTTTAAAGTCAAGATTCAGGCCTTGTCCACACGTAGCAGAGTATATAAAAAAGAAATGACTCGAAGACGCCAACAGCGGTTTTGGGTGAGGGTCGGGTGAGGGACGCACTGCAGCTGTGGAGAACTTTGAGATGGATGATGAGACGAATGTCACGGTCCTCACTGCTGCCGTCGTCAGAGATATTAGGTGTAAGGACAGTCTACGGTCACGATCACCGGTCAAGAAAGTTGTTTGCATTCTGTAATATTTATCTGACGGAAGATTAGGAAAAATGGCAAACGCACTTGGTTTGTCAAGGCAGGTTGTCTCAGAATTGTTAGGCAGGTCTATAAAAGCTATAACGGACCCCAATACAGCAGCAAAATAATGAATGTGCAGTGCAGACACTTGGGGAGATTTTAAAAATGAATGTACTTGACAACGCATATATGCAGTTAGGTGTGGATGGCGTTTTTTTTTTTTAAACAAAACTGTGTGGACTCAAGTTTACCTTGCTATATGTGTACAAGGCCTCATTTCGCTGCACTGCTAAACCAATGAGAGAATCATGTGAAGGTCAGGGGTAAATTCTGGATGTTGGCCTCGGCCATATCATATTGTGCACGGTTACATCGGTGGATTCTTTGGACACCGGTGTAAATTGTAATACTGCCGGTAAATGCGATATAATTAGCATGCGCATTACAGCTGTCGAGTCATGACGGAGACTGCAGCTAATGCTACGCTTAGCTCCACACCAGCATAAACATGACAGTGGAGGCGTTGCTCTCCTATTGCTTGAGTAGATCGTCTTCAGCAAAGATGATCGAAGATGATCCATGGCGGCACGGTAGCGCAGCTAGAAGGTCCTGGGTTCGATTCCCACCAGACGGGGCCTTTCTGTGTGGAGTTTGCATGTTCTCTCAGTGTCTGCGTAGGTTACCTCCCTACCACTAAAAAATGTGCAATAGGTAAATCCTCCAGCCAGGAGATTCTGACCATCAGCCTGACTCTACATCATGGAGATGGGTCTCCGGGCCATTGCCCCGCCCACTGCTCCTTCGATGCCCAGTGCCATCGAAGGATGGGTCAAATGCAGGACAAATTTCCCTACGGGGACAGTAAAGTATACAAACAAACAAGGAAATTATGCCACAACAAAACCAACAAAACTTGAAAAAGGCAAAAACAAGGCTAAAGTGGGACAATCATGACTAAAATTTCTTATAAATGTTAAATTGTTTATTTTAAAGTTACCGTGCATTTCTGTTGAGGTTACAGGTACATAATAAGAAAATGTAGCTTCTCGACATCGTGCAAAACATTAAGGAAAAACAAAGGGGGTCATTTACTAAGCGTTTGCTCATGTACAAAGTGAGTAGCACGTGCAAAAGTGGATCAGCAGCAGAGTTATTTATGCATTTTCTACGCATGCAGCATTGTCTCATTTACATATCAGATTTTGGGCCCTAATACTGTAATACATGCATCATCAAATGAATTAGGTGCAACATGCCTATAAAATAGCATATTTTATTTTTTCAGCTTGCACCCGCTTTTTAGCACCGGTCTTGATAAATGACCCCAAAAGTGTATAGAATACCGACTAGGGCTGAACGATATGGACAAAATTTCATATCTCGATATTCATGCCAGATATCTCGATATCGATACGATACGATATAACTATGGGTTAGGTGAAAACCAAGCATTTTTCAGAAAAATAAAAACATAATAACAAAGAGTGCAGTTTTATTGATGAAAATCTACATCGTTTATATATCTTGCTTTTTTCAATTATAATGTTTTGAATGTTCATATCTCGATATCGATATGATAACGATATATCTTTCAGCCCTAATACTGACCTCGACGAAACTAGAACAAGACACTAGAGGCCTGAAAGATCAATCCCAATCTTTATGACATATCAAATTGAATGCCAAAAGACTGCAAACATAAGTACAATAATCCTTTGCAGAGGGGTTTTATGAATGCAATCCTGTCATTTGAACCGTTTACAAACCTACTCTGAAATGTATGCATTTGTTGCTTAAGGTTTGCAGTTAATAAGTTCCTCTCTCAAATGTTACTGCTCCCGGGCGTATTTAAGCAAACTGGATCTTTATCTGAAGACAATAAATTGCAAGTTGCAGTTTCAGTAGGGCGTCCATGTTTTTCTTTGCACAACCCTAATGCAAAGCCAACAAATGAGCAACGACAGTGTTAACGTGGGTGGCCACAGCTGCCCCAGACAGTAGCAGGTCATCTATTTTCAAAATAAATAAAATAGTAACAATAATGAGTCAGCCTCTTCTGTTCCAACACATTGTCGCTCTTTCCCTTTTTTTTTTCTGTGAGCGTGAATCTGCCTGAACACAGGACTTCTGCGGACCAACACGTCACAGCCAACTTCCACTAAAACCCTTTAATCACAAACCACACAATGTCGGCATTTTTCTCTTTATAAACATCTGCGCGTGTGTTGATCGGACATGCCCCTCTCTAAACAAAATCTCATTCTGCTTGGATCAACAGCCTGCCTAAGTCATAAATGCGTTTTGTTTTTTTTCTCGAAAGGAGCAGAGATAATGTCCCCGAGCTACGAGTGAATAAACTCTGCAGTGGGAACTCGCGGGGAAGCGTGTTCGGACAAGAAGAATCTCAAAATGAGGAGATGGGAGCTGGGTGGAAGCCGTTTTAACGTCTGCCGCGCAAATTTGCACCAAACAAGGAAGGGGGGAAAAAAAGAAGAGAAGGAAACGTTGACCTTTCGTAGACCCCCAGACGAGCGCTATAGGTGGATTCGTGACTTTCGAACGTACTCGTTTTTGGAAGAACATTTCGGAACATGACGAGAGATAATGAGGCTAAAGGGAAATGTGCCAGACGCCAATTAAACTTCAAACGTGGAAACTGTGGCTCGAAGGAATAATCATTTCGATGTTATTAATTTTCTGCGTGTAAAACTCCCGCGAAATTACAAGGCGGTGTGTCATCAATCACCGTCAGACTGGCAAAAAGCTCGGGATATGCAACTGTATTGACTTATCTTTTGACCTTTTTGATCAATCTATTACCGTGCACAGTCCCGGTTTAAATACAAATCATATCAAACAATGCAATGCAACTACTAGGGTTTATACAAGTAGCAGGAAGTTAAAATGAATGCTTTTTAAGGCCAAAATACGATATTTTTCATGCAACAAGCAAAGAAATCTATGCATGTTTATTTTCTAAAGACATTTCTAAAAACATTACATAAAACTGAGGAATGAGGGTAAATTTGGTTGGGCAACTTTTGTGGCGAAAATTGTGTTAAATTTCAGCCAAGGCAGCTGAATGTGTTTTAGACCAGCATGTTTGCATTTCTTGACAAACGTATGCAGGAAAAGTAATCGAGGTGAAGTAATAATTTCCCAAGAAGTCCAGATTTATTGCCAGCTTGAATCCGATTTAATGCTTTTTAATGATACTTAAGGCCTTCATTTTGGCACAGTTCCTTTCATGACTTTTACTGCGGAAACCCTGTTTTATAAAGACTTTGCAAACACAGATGCATGTAGTATGCTTTAGTTAACATAATTGAATTAATTTTATCCCTGAAGATATTTTACACCTTGTTTCTCAAATGGGGACACTCCCGCTCCCATTAAAGCAGTACTAAGTAACTCTTGCCTCTAGAGGCCATAAGCGCAACTTCAGGTGTCTTAGTAAGTTACGATTTTTTAACTTATTAAATGTCTTGGAGAGTAAATACTACACTGACAGAAAAGGTGAAGGGAGAGAGGGATGTTGTACATCCAGTTATACAATGGAAATGATTTTTTTTTCACTCAAACTTGGATGTAAATACTGTTTAAGTGGTGCTAGCCCGCAGTTAGCTTTGCCCGTTAGCCTGTTAGCTTCTTCTCCGTGATTCTATTAGTGTGTATTGGTTGCTCTGACCCGGTGGCAGTCAAGTTGCAAGCATGGTTTTCTGGCCAGAGTCACCAGGGGGAGATGAAAGACCCTCCAATCATCCCATTAACACTTGTATTAGGACCAGAAGGACTACGGAAAGGATTTATTAAGGTAAACACGTTACTTAGTACTGCTTTAAGTTGAAAGGACTCTAAGGCAGGGGTGTCCAAACTACGGCCCGCGGGCCAATTTTAAATGGCCCGCTGCAAATAAAAAATAAAATAATAATAATAATAATTTTTAAAAAATGGTATATAATTGAATATGTCCCACATATGAACAAGCGCTGCATGTATTTTTCAGTCTTAACGCTCGTTCGCGCTGCTGTCTTAAACAAGGCAGTGGTGCCCGCCAAATCAGAGCAACAAAGAAAAAATCCAAAAGATAAACTAAAGATGGCAGAGAAAAGAAACGCACGATTGAACATAAGGGCTGAAAATTTCAGCCACAGTGGGGAAATTTCTTCACAGAGGTAAATGGGAGATGTGTTTAATCTGCAACGATACTGTTGCAGTAACGAACACAGTGTTAATAATCACAATTCCTAATAAATTCAGTCAGTTGATGTTAATATTTTTAAGGAGATTCATGTTAAGTTACTGTGGGCTATACATCTCAGGCTGTGCTGGTGGTGAGTAATTGTTTTATTTCGCTATGGATTACCTTTTTTCTTTTGTTAAAATACATGAAAAGCCATTAATAGAAAGCTGTGATGAACGCTGTTTTTTTCATACTTTAAGCATATACTGGCTCGAAATTGCGACCATTTTGTTCGCATACGCTCCCAAATGTATGCATTAAGTTTGCGATCTAAAAATAGGTTTACTCGCATGTTTGCGACTCCGAGCGTAAATGCTCCGGTCCACCTTAAAAGAAAGCCTTCTCGTGCTACCTTAAAAAAAGCTTGCGTCATTGTTTCACAAACGCTGCCTGTCAGCAACAGCAAACTTTCTGTTCTAAAATAGTTCAAGAGCATATCGTAAACTAACTAAACCTCTCTTTTGGCTCAGCGCCGCTGTCATTCCTCCCAGTCACACGCGCTGGGCCGACCTGCACCAGCCCCGTGCCTCTGCTCCGCTCTCATTCATCTGCCCGTTTTCATTGAATGAGCCAATGTTTTTATGCAAAGTTAGTCTCTTTATGAGCAAATGAGGAATATATAATGTCATTCATAAACTCATTGGGACTGGGGGCATCTCTCAAATGACCCTCGATGAGAGAAGCAGCACAAACTTCAATCCAACCCGCTCGCCCCTCGTGCAGCGCTGAAAGCGAATCATCGCCGCTCTCGTAATATACAAAACGTAAAGTCACAAACGCAATGTCAAACACGATCTATGGAGCTGACCCTACAGCACAGAGGGAGGAGACGAGATGCAGTGAGTGCGTTGAAGCAGGGGCGGAGCAGAGAAAGTCGGGGGGTTGCGGGGCACAAAATCATTTACAGTGTTAAAATATAATGAGTTTTGTAGATTTCTGAATCAATGCAAATCACAGCTAAAATAATACACCCAACATGCAACAGAAGGCTGGAAGTGGCATGTGATATGTTTAAATTCCCCTCTTTCCTGTTTTTCTTTTTTATTTGGTTGTGCTCCTACATTTTTTAATTATAGGAGCACAAGCGCTACCAAGAAAAGAAGTTCATTTCAGCCCTGCATATTCAATTAAAAAGCATAGTTAACATTTGATTGAATTTGCTAACTTTAATACAACAGAGGTGAAGTTATATATTTGACCTCTACTGAGTGCCAGTTGTTTGTATATTTTTCTGTATGTGGCCCTCAGTGAAAAAGGTTTGGACACCCCTGCTCTAAGGGGTTACAATACGGTACAGTGGTGGATGTTAATTCTATGTCACATTACACTGAAACACTTTAGCATTCAGAAAATAAGAGAAGAAATGAAGAAATGACTGTGGGGGTTTGGATATAGAAAATATTGTGCATTTGAGATTGAGAACTACAGAAGGATCACAACTCTTTCTCCTGCCTAACATCTGAGAATTCACATGTACGCTGCCCTCTGCTGGACACCCTGCAATACTACAAATGTCACATTGAGAGACTGAAGGCGGCGGCGTCACTGTGAGAGTAAACATCAGCTCATGACGGAAACATAAGCTAATTTTAAATAAAGTGGTGTGCCTTACATTACTCGAACAGACATTGGAGACAAATATGAAATTGGTCTTTTTATCCTGTCTGACAAATAAAGCACTTACTTAAATACTTATATAACTTCGTAGTTGCTAAACTTTTACAGCACTTTGAGCAAGAGCAAGTTGTTCATACATTTGCTTTAATATTGACCTACCTTGGCCTTAATCCCTCAAGTACACTGCCTGACCAAAAAAAAAAAAAGGATTTAACTAATTGTTCTGATCTAAGATTGCCGCAGTTGGCCAGGTCGAGGTTCAGCGACACTTCTGTATGTGCCCAAAGAATGAGACCAGCTGACGACCTGACCGTCCTGAATGACCAGGTTGTTCCATCAATGGATTTTTTCTTCCCTGATGGCACGGGCATATTCCAGGATGATTGTGCCAGGATTCATCAGGCTCACATTGTGAAAGAGTGGTTCAGGGAGCATGAGACAACATGTTCATGTGTGAAACTGACAACACTGGACTTTTAAAAATGGCCAACTAGGGTCTCAAAGGGGCAGAAAATTCCCAATAAATTTTCATTTTCAATGGGAACATTAGACCGGAAATTTTGAAAAATTATATTTTGTTGCTACATTTTTCACAATTTGTGAATTATTAAATAGTTACCCATTCATTATGTTTTTGAACCATAAAAAGAGGCATTTGAGTGATGTCACACCATACAGGAAGTATGAAGACCATATCGTCAGGTCACTCAAAAGAACACAACTTTCCTAAACCTACATTCAGCTTAAAGCAGAACTAAGTAACTCATGCCCCTAGAGGCCATAAGTGCCACTGCAGGTGCCGTAGCACGTTGCGTTTGTTTACTCATTGTCCGTGAGAGTAAATACTACGCTGACAGAAAAGACAGAGGGAGAGATGGATATTGTTCATCCAATTACACAATGGAGATCATTTTTTTCACTCAAACTTGGCTGTAAATACTGTTTAAGTGGTGCTGGACCACAGTTAGCTTTGCCCATTAGCCTGTTAGCTTCTTCTTCGTGATTCCATTAGTGTGTATTGGTGACTCCGACCCGGTGGCAGGCAAGTTGCAATTGTGGTTTACTGGCCAGAGACACCAGGGGGCGATGAAAAAAAAAGACAATCATCCCATTAGCACTTGTATGACCCCCAGAGGGACAGCGAAGAGGAATTATTAAAGTAAACAAGTAACTTAGTACTGCTGATGATGATTTTCTTTGAGACTATTCCTCTCTCAGTGACAGATATTTCAGCGTATAACTATCAAATCAGATTCTTATGCTGCAGGTTAAATAATATTAAAAAGAACTAACCTTCAGTTCTATCGATACCCTGTTTATTTCCATAAATTCCAATATATTCCCATTAATTCCTTTTAATTCCCATGGAACATTTGTTATGACTTTTTTTTTTGTCAGGCAGTGTATATCTGCTGACTAGGGATGGGTACCGAACCCCGGTATCATAACGGCCCCAGGGCCACGTGTGCCGGTCCACCCGGACCGATAAGCTCCAGCCTTAACGGTCTTCTTAACGGGGCTGCTGCGCTCAAATAATCACTCCGCCCTCATGGATGCGTTCGCTGCATCGGATCTGTTCATCCCCGCTACCCCACACGAGAGTGCAGGGTGTCCACCCATCCGTGCGCTCTGCCACTGCCCTGTCTCCCCTCTGCAGCCGTGTGCAGCGAGACAGGTGCGCGCGGGAAAGACACGCGGTGTTACGAGCTGCTACCGCTAACCCGCAGTAAAAAAGCGAAACGTAACGACTTCGTATTGAACAGACAGACGAGCCACTCGCACTTTTCTTCTTTCACAAATACCCAAACTAAAGAGTTTCGGGTGAAGTCTATTTTTCCACAAACGGCGTACAGAGTGGCATGTACGTGCACATGCGTGCGCGCTCCCACGTGCACGTCAGCGCGAGCCGGTGTCGACCCCACTGGACACAAGCTGAGAGGCAGAAAACAGTTCATTATTTTACTGCACTAAGTTTTCATTTGGACTCAGTCCCCAGAGTTACAGCCAAATCTAACCAACAGCCTTGATTTACTAGATAATAATAATGATTAAAAAAAATATATAGCAACGTAAGTGAAGTATTTTAACTCCCATATATTAAGTGTATGCGCAAAGTGGAAATGAAATGTAGAGTAATAAATAAATATTAAAGCCGCAAGCGGCATCGAACGGCCCTCGCGGGCCGTGCCTCCTTTAGCGCCTTTGTAACAGTACCGAGGGCGCTAACATGCCTACTACATTTTATTGCCCTGATGTGCCATAAATCTTTGTCAGTAAACATCCAAACTACATTTTTAGCCTCTCCATGTGAATAATGGCTCCAACCTGCAGAGGGCGCTAGCGCGCCCAAAATCTTTTTTTATTTCACAAGCAGCATCGGACGGCCCTGACGGGCCGTACTTCTATGACTACTGTCCACAAGCTCCTTACAGAGGGCGCTAACGCACTGTAATTGTGTATAATGTGAGATTTATGTGTCAGTCCCATTAGATTACATGGGGGGCCTCGGTCGTCTCCATGGCAACGCCGTACAAAATATGGTATGGGTCCCATTGGCTTTTTTGATCGGGATGCCATCAAGTATTTTTGTGCCGAATTTTATCCATTTCCGAGAAACTAATTTTTGTCCGATAATGCATTTTTTGTTCTCAGCCTAGAGGGGGCGCTGTCGCGCCCAATGTCACTTTTTCACATTTGTTGTGTCCGGGGGTGAAAGGTCAATAAAATGTATATTTCCGATTTTTAATCGGAGTTCGTTTGTGCGAATGGGAGCAATTTGTTGTTTACGATAAATCGCAAAATTCTTCGTAAAGATTGCGGCTTCGCCGCACACAAACCGTAAAACTTAGCCAAAAAATTTGGATAACTTTTGATGCCCCACATCTCGAGATGAGCTGGAGCGATTTGGAGGTAATTTGGTGAAACGCCCTAGGAGGAGTTCGTTCAAATGCGACGTCAGCGAAAACGCTGACTCTGCATTTTCCAGACTTCCTGTCAAAATGGCTGACTTCCGGTTTGTCTGGGGGCGTGGCCACAATAATATATTTTGTTTGTCGACACATGACGAATGTCTGTACCGAATGTCGTCGCTCTGTGACAAAGTTGACGTTGGCCCCTCCTCCATAGGCGCAATGTATTTTCACTTTTGTAGGTGGCGCTGTCGCGCCATTTTTTATTTCCCCAATACGAAACACACATTTTCATTAATTTTTCACCGGACCTGAATTTTGGGCAAAGTTTGGTGAGTTTTCGACTATGTTCAGGGGGTCAAATTGCTGCTCAAAGAGCAGAAGAAGAAAGAAGAATAAAGAATAATTAAAGCCGCAAGCGGCATCGAACGGCCCTCGCGGGCCGTGCCTCCTTTAGCGCCTTTGTAACAGTACTGAGGTCGCTAACGTGCCTACTACATTTTATTGCCCTGATGTGCCATAAATCTTTGTTAGTAAACATCGAAAACTATATTTTTAGCCTCCATGTGAATAATGGCTCCAACCTGCAGAGGGCGCTAGCGCACCCCAAATATTTTTTATTTCACAAGCAGCATCGGACGGCCCTGACGGGCCGTACTTCCATGACCACTGTCCACAAGCTCCTTACAGAGGGCGCTGTGATTGTGTATAATGTGAGATTTATGTGTTAGTCCCATTAGGATAACATGGGGGGCCCCAGGCGTCACCATGGCAACAACGTACAAAATACGGTATGGGTCCCATTGGCTTTTTTGACCGGGATGCCATCAACTATTTTTTTCCCAAATTTTATCAATTTCCGAGAAACTAATTTTTTCCCAATAATGCATTTTTTCTTCTAAGCCTAGAGGGGGCGCTATCGCGCCCAATGTCACTCTTTCACATTTGTTGTGTCCGGGGGTGAAAGGTCAATAAAATGTATATTTCCGATTTTTAATCCGAGTTTGTTTGTGCGAATGGGAGCATTTTGTTGTTTACGATAAGTCGCAAAATTCTTCGTAAAGATTGCGGCTTCGCCGCACACAATCCGTAAAACTTAGCCAAAAAATTTGGATAACTTTTGATGCCCCACATCTCTAGATGAGCTGGAGCGATTTGGAGCTCATTTGGTCAAACGCCCTAGGAGGAGTTCGTTCAAATGCGACGTCAGCGAAAACGCTGACTCTGCATTTTCCAGACTTCCTGTCAAAATGGCGGACTTCCGGTTTGTCAAGGGGCGTGGTCACAATAATATTTTTTGTTTGTCGTCACTTGACGAATGTCTGTACCGAATCCCGCCGCTCTACGACAAAGTTGACATTGAACCCATCTCCATAGGCGTAATGTATTTTGACATTTGTATGTGGCGCTGTCGCGCCATTTTTTATTTCCCAAATCTTTTTTCATTCACAAGCAGCATCGGACGGCCCTGACGGGCCGTACTTCCATGACCACTGTCCACAAGCTCCTTACAGAGGGCGCTAACGCGCTGTAATTGTGTATAATGTGAGATTTATGTGTCAGTCCCATTAGGATAACATGGGAGGCCTTGGTCGTCTCCATGGCAACACCGTACAAAATACGGTATGGGTCTCATTGGCTTTTTTGATCGGGATGCCATCAACTATTTTTGTGCCGAATTTCATCCATTTCCGAGAAACTAATTTTTTTCAGATAATGCATTTTTTGTTCTCAGCCTAGAGGGGGCGCTATCGCGCCCAATGTCACGTTTTCACATTTGTTGTGTCCGGGGTGAAAGGTCAATAAAATGTATATTTCCGATTTTTAATCGGAGTTTGTTTGTGCGAATGGGAGCATTTTGTTGTTTACGATAAGTCGCAAAATTCTTCGTAAAGATTGCGGCTTCGCCGCACACAAACCGTAAAACTTAGCCAAAAAATTTGGATAACTTTTGATGCCCCACATCTGGAGATGAGCTGGAGCGATTTGGAGCTCATTTGGTCAAACGCCCTAGGAGGAGTTCGTTAAAATGCGATGTCGGCGAAAACGCTGACTCAGCATTTTCCCACCTTCCTGTCAAAATGGCGGACTTCCGGTTTGTCTGGGGGCGTGGCCACAATCATATTTTTTGTTTGTCGTCAAATGATGAATGTCTGTACCGAATCCCGTCGCTCTATGACAAAGTTGACGTTGGCCCCTCCTCCATAGGCGCAATGTATTTTCACTTTTGTAGGTGGCGCTGTCGCGCCATTTTTTATTTCCCCAATACGAAACACATATTTAAATTAATTTTTCACCGGACCTGAATTTTGGGCAAAGTTTGGTGAGTTTTCGACTATGTTCAGGGGGTCAAATTGCTGCTCAAAGAGCAGAAGAAGAAGAAGAAGAAAGAAGAAAGAATAAAGAATAAAGAAAAATAATAATATTTCTTGCAAAAACAATATAGTCGCTTTCGCGACGACAACATATTATACATATTTGGAAAGCTCTTAACGACCCCCACGCAGCCGTGGGGTCCGAGGTGGATGACGAGCGCTTCGCGCTCGTCATCCACTTCCGTATGTCAGTTGGCCATATACCCCCATTCACTTTCATGCAATAACAAGTATAAAGGGCCCACACCAGAGGTGTGGGCAGTCACTGTTTTACACGGTGAGTTTACGGTTGACATGGGGACAGCGCTTCGCGCTGTTTTCGTGCGCTCCGCGCACCTAGGTACAGTGCGCTTCGCGCACTGCGTTGCGTTTACCCATTAATTTTCCTGCAATAACAAGTATAAAGGGCCCACACCAGAGGTGTGGGCAGTCACTGTTTGAGACGGTGAGGTTACGGTTGACATGGGGACAGCGCTTCGCGCTGTTTTCGTGCGCTCCGCGCACTTAGGTACAGTGCGCTCCGCGCACTGCGTTGCGATTACAATAGGCCCTTGCGACGGCAGGCCGCTCGGGCCTAATAATAATATTTTTTGCAAAAACAATATCGTCGCTTTCGCGACGACAACATATTATACATTTTTGGAAAGCTCTTAACCACCCCCACGCAGCCGTGGGGCTGGGAGGTGGATGACGAGCGCTTCGCGCTGTTTTCGTGCGCTCCGCGCACCTAAGTACAGTGCGCTTTGCGCACTGCCTTGCGTTTACCCATTCATTTTCCTGCAATAACAAGTATACAGGGCCCACACCAGAGGTGTGGGCAGTCACTCTTTTACACGGTGAGTTTACGTTTGACATGGGGACAGCGCTTCGCGCTGTTTTCGTGCGCTCCGCACACCTAGGTACAGTGCGCTCCGCGCACTGCGTTGCAATTACAATAGGCCCTTGCGACGGCAGGCCGCTCGGGCCTAAATATAGACCAAGGATTAATGCCTACGTATACGGTAGTCTCAATATACCTATATATATTTTTCTATTAAAGTACCGATAAGAGTACCGTTAAAGTACCGGATCGATTAGGAGTATCGATAAGAGTAGTAGTATCAATAAATCGAAAAACGATACCCATCCCTACTGCTGACCATGAACCGTCCTCCAGATGTGGAGAAGGTCTTGAAGCACAAACTCTGTCACATCCCAACAGGTGCAGCAAATGCAGCAGTGGATTTCTTTGGAAATAATTAATATTTTAATTTAAAATTCCCCTCATTTTGAATAAACAGTGTCCCAACTTTGGTCCAACTTGAATTCTCATCTAATCAAATCTTATTGTGGGTATGAAAACGTGCACTTCTGTTTGGATCGTGTTTGCAAACGCTTGAAACTTTTCCAGCAGAAAAAAACCCCGTGACCTGCTTTTTCATTTGGAAAGCAAATCCTATAAACTTGAACATGGCAACACAACAGAGAGAGGCAGAGCTCCTCTTACAATTTCACGGCGGTGTCGTCTCCTCCCATCTCGATATATGGCTTCAAGCTACATTTTACAACTAAACACAGACTAAAACTAGGCCAACTTGGTCTGCCAAAAGAAGGAGGCAACAAAGTCAAATCCTAAACTATAGAAACGTCCGAGCCAATCACCTGGCTGCGCTTTTAGCTTTTTTGTTACCAACATGACGACAAAACCCAATGCTTTTACTTAACCTGTAAAGATAATAACATACAGTACACAGATTATATTCAATACAGGTGGTTTTATTGGTGAAAAATATGTCTACAAGCATTGGTTTATGTATTAGCGTTTTAAAAGGCCCTGTACCTGATATTTTCTCCTGTTACAGATACAGACGGCAACGCGTCATACAACGGGGCGTGGCCTAGCCAAGGGGGGAGAAAACCTCTCATGGGAATCACAATTGTTCACTCTTTTTAGTCGTTTCCTGGCGGACTATAAATATGTTTATCACACACAAATAAAGTCAAGCCAAAATCAAATCCATATGGATGGTTTTTCACAGCAAATTGTTCAGTAGAAGCGAAAAATAGCACTTGTTGCTAATGTTAGCATATGTAGCATAAAACTAGAATAGCTTCCTGGTTAGCATTGTCCGTTTTGGGCTGTTGAACCACTTTGCTCCTCTCCATGTCTTTAAGTAGTAGAAAAATATATTAATAATTCAGCATGTGCAACACAGTTTCATAAATGCCTAACACACACGCTAACACACACGCTAACACACACGCGAACACGCGTTTTGATTGACTCACCGCTCAGTCTGGCCTCCCCATCGGGTTATGGTTATGGGTTGGTTATAAAAGTTAATCCACTTTGATTCTGGCCAAGGTTCACCATCAGGTTGGTTGATATAGTAGCTGAATCCCGGAAAGAAATTCCGAATTCTGGCGAGGAAGGTTGAATAGTCCTGTTCCTCTCGGAGCCAAACGCGCATCAGTAACATTATCGTTCGGTAAGAAAAAAGAACAGAGCTCAGTCTTCAAAAACAACACTTCTGCTCGGATCCATGGATCCTCCGGCCGTGGGTGCATTTGTTTAGCCTTTTTTTTTTTTTTTTTTCTCTTACAACAAAAATAATGAAAAAGCTGTTTTATAAATTAAAACCAGGCCGTAAGGCATAACATTACAGACATAGAGTTGTGACGACACAACTGCCCTCTCAGTCGTTTTCCAGGAGAGGGCGGAGCAGCTGCTCAGAGAGCAGGATTCAGGAGGATTACTTAGAACTGCGTGAATGAAGCCAAAAACCGCTCTGGGGGGGGGGGGTTTGATAAGGAAATAGCATAACAACATGGTTAAAAGCTCCAAAAAGTCGATTTTGCATGATATAGGACCTTTAATTTAAACTTTTTAAACTGTGTATAGTCCCTTTAAAGTAATGGTGGAGAAAAGGGAGAAAGTTCAATTATTTTCTAGGCTTCGAACATGGGCAATTACAAACATGCCATGCGTATCTATTCAATTTAGGGCCAGCAATATTTCCGATTAATTCATTACATAAGGTTTAGTGCAAATAAAAATGAATCACACTTTGCTTTGGCGGCACAAAGTGTTTGTTTTTTCCCCTGCAGGATGAACACGGCGTCCCTAAGCGACAAACACGGCGCTTAGGAACACGGCGTGACGCCAAAAACAACTTTACTGTCAAACTTGTTTATTCACACAGTTAAGCTGACATAAACGTATTTAAAAAGATCATTCTCCAAAATAAATCAAACTGGTGTCGTCTTTGAAGAGTTTGAAATGATCACACTGGCCTCACATCAAAGCAGCATCTAAAATATAGCTCTAAAAAATTAAAATCACAAAATAAATTATGCTTAAATGTGATCAATTGCGATGAATTACGTAATTATGAAGGCCATGATCATTTTCATCGAGTCCCACCATTTTTTTTTCCTTGAAGAGGGGGTATTATGTAAAATCGACTTTTTCAAGCTTTATATCATTTTGTTATTATGTCATTCCCTCATTAAACACATGCCTGGAGTGTTGCCTTGGCTCATTCACATATTTTTGAGTAATCAGTAAAAAGTTAGACGGCAGCCATTTTAGCTGTAGCTATGCCTCAGTCCTCCTAGGAACGCCCCACCTCCTGGAGACGCCTCTGGACCTTTCGTCACCAGCCAAGCCACCAACCACTGCTCCTCAGCTCAGCAGAGCCCCCTCCCCGCACAGTAGTGTTGTTTAGATGCCACAGCAGTGTGCTGAAGGGGCGTGTCGGAAAGCTTCTTAAAGAGACAAAGGCCTATTTCAAGACGTTCAGTACAGCCATTTTGAGAGAGCAATTTTATTCAAGGCAGTTATTTTAATTTACTGCATATACAGACCAACAGAAGGTTGCGTCATCATTGTAGTATGCTATAGACTGGTGCTATGTGATTGAAAAAAGCATAATACCCCCTCTTTAAGTAAATTGTAAAAGTATTGTATTGTATTGTGGCAATGATCCCAAAAGGTGACCCTGAAAGTTGAGAAACCTGCTTATAAAGTCATCTCTTTGAAGAATTGGAATGTGACAAATGTGTTCGGAAAGGTAAAAATGAATTTGGACGGAACTGATCGTTAAACGCTACAAAGAAAGCAAAAAAGTGAACCAAAAAAAGTCATGCATAGGGTCTTCAGGGCAGTTTATAGTTTACATTGTGATTATTCTACTGTTAAACACTTACTTCAGAATCTGACTTGCTGCTGGAAAACAATCACCATTTGACCGAACCAGTAGCAAACGCTTTATCAGCCCTGTTGTTTTATCACTCAAGAACAAGATCTTAATCCATCTTTTAAACACATCATTAATCACCAGCTCTCCGTGTGTTTCTTTAAAGATGGCCGTTCAATGCCAGCGCAGCTTTGAAAGAATCACATCTGTTGTTTATGTTGCGGAGGTTGGCGCAGGCTCAAGGTATTTGGCAGAGTTTGAGGTTTATGAATGGGCATGTGGTGTTGGATCTGTCTGCTGTAACTTGGGCAAAGGTGCTCACCGCACTCATAAAAAACAGGCCGAGAGGAGGTTAAAGGTTGCATATCACAATGTCATTGCAGTTTAAATGGTCGCAATTACCAATAATAAATAATATGCTAAAACATAAATATCACCCATGGACCTTGAAACCATTTTCAGAGGGAAAGTAGAAAAACACGTCTCGAGCCGGTAAAGTGATGCATGCTGTTGTTTTGATCATGATTTTAGCTTAATGGACTAATTAAATGCTTAAACAAACAATAATCTATGGGATCTATGAGTATTTAACATCAGGGGTTCCCAAAGTGGGGGCCCAGACCCATCGGAGGGTTGAGGGTCCCGTTTGTCTTAAATAATTGTAAGTTTGATTCCAGTTAAATTATTGCGATTATTGCGTTGAAAAATATTTATATTTGGCCCATGGCTTGTCACACTGGAAAAAGGACCATCTTAAATGAGATAAATGAAATTGGCTTGAATTAAGGTACTTTATGTTGAGTGTTGAGTCGATATGAACTGATCTAAGGTAAGATTAAAATGCTAACGCCAATGGAACAAGCATGAATCCCACTTGAAATGAGACAAATTAACTTTTACATTGAAATATATGTATTTTTCACTTGAAATGACACAAAATAATCTGAATAAGGGCTGGGCGATAAATCAAATTAATTCAATTAATTCATGTTTTTAAAAACAGACGATGTGGAAAATGGCTAAATCGTAAAATCGTGTCCGCTGCTCCATGTCCGCCTCACGTGCTGCCAATTTAGCAGCGTTTTAGACGCTCCGTAGCAAAATTACACCAGCGGAGAAGCCAGTGACTTTCTGGCGATCTCTGCCACGTGTTTTGTTTTAAGAGTGCGCTGTGGAGTTTTTCCTTCGCTAAAACAGACTTTCCCCCGTCTGCTCCTGTGCCTTTCTCTCACTCTGCTCTGTGCGGAAGCACCGTTTTAACTCCGCCCCTTTCCCCTTGAGTCTCCATGGAGACGGTTGTCAATCACAGCAGAGGCATGAGGATAAAACTAAAACACTTTAGAAAACTCCATGGCTTATTAAGAGTTTTCTCTTAATAAGAGAAAACTGGTGATTAAGAAGTTTTACTTTTGAGAGCAGACAAGGAATATTTAAGAAATAACAATTTTTAAATAAAGGGTTATCTTTTCTTAATGGGCCTAATTTTAGGCTATATTATGAAATATTAATGAGCAGGACTCTGAGCAGTTTCCGTCATATGAAAGATCAAGAAACCTTTTTAAGTTTATTTCCAATAAAATCGATTAAAATCGTCATCGTCCATACTGAGTAAAAAAAATAAATTTAAAAAATGTTTAAAAATCGAGATTTTATTTTTGGCCATATCGCCCAGCCCTAATCTGAATTAAGAAAATATGTACTTATTCTATTGGCAATAAGAGGTTTTATCTGATCCAATACTAGACCAAACCTACTTCATTCAAGTAACTTATGTAATTTCTTCATTAAGAATCTTTTTCCAGTGTATCCTATGGTTATGGTGATTCCAGCTGAGAACCACCAACCTAAATTATCTGCAAACTGGATTTTAGAAAATATGTCTTCTAAAAACAATTAAAAAAAAAAGTCTGTATATATGAATGTATCAAGTGTAAAAGCTGCCTCCAGTTAAACCTCTACAAACGTGTTTTGAAAGGCCTTTTTTTGTATATTAAAAATAGTAGTAGATATTTCAGTCTTTCAAATGTTAACACTCCTGTGTGTCTGTCTGGATTTTACAACACAAATCACAAACCTAAATACAATCGCTATTGCTTTTCATGAATATAGAAATATTTTCCCCCCAAAATGTGCAGCTCTAAAGTCATACAGAGAACATGTTGAGGTTGGGTTCTACTTGACTAACCCTTTATAAAAGACTTCTAACCATAAATCTATCTGAAAAAATATCCTTCATTGTGCAGAAATGATCGCTTTGTCAACAACTCTCCATCGAACTGATTCTTTTCAGAGGCTCAGTGCAGTTCACTTATTCAGAGCAGAGCAAAGCTGCACTCTTAGACATTCAGGCTCTTCTTTGGCTTCATTCAGTGTTTATCTCCTTATCCTGAGGCCACAGATTGACATTAGGACATCATGAGACAAGCAGCTGCCTCTACGGTTCAAGAATAAAATACATGACGCATTCACAGGACCAGAAACGCAGTAAAATTGCAGACGTCCATATGTGCTTCAACTTAACAGCTAGATTGGCCAAATAAAGATGTTTTCCTCGTGTCACAGATAGATGTTTGTTTCCCCATGACTTTAGCGCAGACTATAAGTACCTATTGTTGGAGTGAAATTGTCAGGAGACGTGCTGGACTTACCCTCCCTCGCTCTCAGCCTCCTCGGAGCTCCTGTCCGATCTGCTGGCAGGGGCCGCACGTTTCCTCCTTCCAGCGCTGACCCTGAGAAAAGGGAAAGGAAATGTAAAATATGAATGAACTTGAACAATATCTCAGTGGGAAGATGTATTGTTAAACACACCCTGTATTGTGGTATAACTGATCATTTTTAGCTTTTAACCATGTGATGAAAAACGTGTAATCCTGCAGCTTCAATCTGTGCCGCCTAAAGAGCTCAGAGTGGTCGCCTTCTTCTACTGGATGTGTTCTCCAGTGTTTTAACTCCATATATCTTGACCTGATCATTTTAGCCCTCAAATTGCCAACACAATAAAGTATTCCCGTCTTAACCGGCACATCCTGTAAATAAACACATACTACATTACTTGGGCTGGGTAGCGTTACATTTTTTTTCCGATACCAATACTTTAATGACACTTGGTTTTTGATACCGATATCTAAATGAGACTTTTTCCAATACCTACCTATACTAAAATATTTGTCATCTAGAAAACGGAACAATAATGTTTGGAACTTAAACAGCCACATCAAAGCAATAACATCATCAGCTTTTTACCATCTGAAAAACATTGCTAAGATCAGAGGAATAGTGTCAAAACCAGACTTAGAGAGACTCATCCATGCATTTGTCTCCAGCAGGTTAGACTACTGTAACGGCTGCTCACTGGCCTTTCTAAACCAGCTGTTAGAGCTGCAGAACATCCAGAACGCTGCTGCTCGAGTCCTGACAAGAACCAGGAAATACGACCATATTAGTCCAGTGCTGGGTGGAAAATGAGGAAAAAAAGGGTCAAAGGGAAAAAGTTAAAAAAAAAAAAAAGGTGGGCAAAAATTGGGGGAAAAAAAAAATTGGGGGAAGAAACAACAATGCTGTTCCTGGACCAACAGCATCAATGCTTGGATATAAAGATATCTTTCGATACTTTCATTTGTTTCTATATCAATGGAAAATAAACTTTTTTCTGATACCAGACTGGTATCGGTACCCAGTCCTATACAATCCTTCAAATTATGAAATATAAATCCAACAACTTCCACCACTCCAAAAAAAAAAATTCATAATCATAAAATATCACTTTTAAGCGCTCCAATTCTTAATTCTCTAGGAAAAGTGTGCCTGTAATTTTAACACAGATTTTGTAATGTTATATTAGACAATTTCCAAAAAACAGAGGAGAGCAAAACAACATCTTACCTGTGCAGTGGGCTAATCCTGCGAGGCCCCCTCAGCTCGCCCCTCACCGCCTCGGGGAGTGTAGGCAGAGCCCTTTTTAAAGCCTTCATCTCCTCCTTTAGCTCAGACACACACTGGATCAGAGCCTCCAGCCTGTTCAACACCTCCACCTGGCCGCTGGACAGACCCCCGGGGCCGTCCACTAACATCAGCCCCGGGACGAGCTCGCTCCTGGGGGTGCGGAGGTGCGGCGCAGGCATAGAGTGTCGTCTGCGGTGGTGTGAGAAGCCTTGATAACACGCGACTGCCAAACCGAGCCCCGCCACCCCGGCCAAGGCTCCCAAAATCAGGACTTTGTTGTCGGATTGGGCCATTCTGTGAGAGTCTGGAGAGAAAACAGGACAGAGAGTTTTACATCATCAACAACATTATGTATATGGAGAGGTCTGATGCACACAGGGAAACACAAAAGGGCTTTTCTTTCTGTATGAACTCAGAGAACATTTATTTGTGTTATTTGAGCAAAGTTTTATGTGAAACAATAAAATAAATAATGTAAACTCCTTCCAAGTCAATGGCCGAGCAACTTTTATGTAACAAAATGGACGAGAGTGTCTTCTGCTTCAAAGACACTTGTTACTTTGAACCTTGAGTGGAGCTCAGTGTGGAGAGTTAGTGCCAAGGTTATATTTCAACACAATTAAAGATAATGACTTGGTTCCCTGTTTACATTTCAAATATAAATGTGGGCAAATTGTGTTCAAAACAAAGTGAAAAATCAATCAATCAAGATGTTTTTTTATAGCCGATATAACAACAGGAGTTGCCTCATCGGGCTGAAGATCTAAAACGTTACTCATCAAACACCTGTGGCAATGATTTGGTGCTCTTCTGGTTTCTGCCTAGGTACTGAAAATAAATTTCTCCTCTGGGAGATTAATAAAGGAAACTAACTAACTAACTAACTAACTAACTATCTGAAGGTAAATCCCTGATTCCTTAAGCTCCATACGTCGATGTATTAAAACAAATGGTTGCAAATATTACGGACGTCACACTGTCAAAGTAAACTGAGTATCTTTTATGGTAGAATAATGTGTTGTTATTAACAGCACAAACATTAATATTTCCCTTTCTTTCACAAAAACATATATAAAGCAAGTGTCACTTACATGATGTTACTTACATTCATTTACAGGTTTATACTTTTGGGGATAACTGTTCAGATGTTGTTGCTATTTAACGCAAAGGCAGATAGTACTCAGTTAAATTTACTCAAGTACATGTACTTAAGTAACTTTTTGAGGAAAATATACTTTTGCAACTTCAGTAGTTATTTCATACAGTACTTTTTACTTCTACGTGATGAAATGAACTGAAGTATCTGTACTCTTACTTGAGTAAAAAAATAAAAATGGTGACAGTGTGAGTAAATCTTTAAGTGACAAATTCTCACAATGATTTCTTTATGTTTTTTATGGTATTTTCTTGTTTTGTTTCGCATCATCTATGTCACAACTGAAACATGAATCTTTTACGCTCAAACAGTTACTCAGTATTACACACAACTCAAGTAACATTTTCTCAAAGTACTTTTTTACTGCTACTTGAGCTACTTGAATAAAACGATTCTAAAGTACTGTTACTCTTAAATATGAGTGGCTACACTGCCCACTTCTGATATCAAGTCCTTACTTACAGCATTATTCAAGAACTGTAAATATTACTTTTAATTACTTGATGTATATCTTTGACAAGTGAGCATCTCAAGTTTTAGAGCTGGATACTGTCACAACCTTTCACACATTAGACAGGTCTTATTGAAGTGCACATTTTGCAAAGGTTTTTTAGTATGGGGTGTCCCAAAAGTACTCCTCTCTCTCAGGGCTGAACCTCAAGTTTCTATTGCTGCAGAAAGAGCCCTAAATTCAGTGTCTCATTGTCAAAGAGTTTACGTAATCTTGTTTAGTTAATCTCATCTAACTCAACAAATTCTCCACTAATCACTCTGCGAGGTGTTGGCTGCGACAATCGCCAGCATTAACCCTGTAAATCTTAAAATATTTAACAAAGTAAACGTAGCCAAACATGAATAGTTTCAATTAATCCTGTTAAAGTAAGTTTCGAGATGCCACCACCCCAGTTGCTAACGACCTTAGTCAAACATGCAGGCAAACAAACTTACCTCTCAAGGTTATTCGGATAAAAACCCTTTCGATTCTCAACGTGTTTAAAACAGCATGCCAATAAATCCGTAATAGTGAGATGAGGTCGATTAAAAATAAGAATTATCAGATTAAAAACGCGATAAGAAGAGCGAAGAGAGGAGATTCGCGTTTGTTTACAATCGTTTCACTTGACAGCCATGCGGTGCTACGATCTGAAAGGTCCGTGTAGAAACAGGGCCGAGAGAGATATATGTTCCGGCTGGTTAGGAACGTTACTAAGCTACAGCGTTATTATGTCCGGAAAAACTACAAACATCTGCAATTATTTATCATATTGATCAATTGTATTATTGTAATGAGCTCAAATCAAATAATATATACACATGCCTACCTTTCTGTACTCAAGTCCTCTGAGTTGGACTGTGCTCAGCTTTATCCTCATGTTTCCACATTGTCATAGTGATCATGGACTCGGTGAACTCAGTGTCCTTGCTGAATTATAACACATCGGTGAGGCCAATCTTTAACCATGAGAGTACACTGACACCAAGTTTAAAATCCAGTTTAACCGAGCGCATTTTCTCCAGTTCAGCTTTACCCAAATCTAAGAGTAACAGTGTAACGCCTAATTTGAAAGCCAAGGCCTACAAACTGATTGTAACTTTTCTGTTGCATAGTTGGCGCGTTTTTGTCACATATGTGTCACATTTTCTTTTCTTTTAATGTCGCTTTTTTTGACGTGTTTTCATTGTTTTGTTTTTTTGTTGTTGTGTTTTGTCGCTCTTTTGTCACTCTTTTGTTGTGTTAATGTTGCTTTTCTGTCACGTTTTTGACGCTCTTTTGTTGCTTTTTTCATCACTTTTTTGTTGCTTGTTTGTGACTGATTTTTTGTTACGTTTTTGTCACTTTTTCGTCACTCTTTTGTCGCTTTTTTGTCACATTTTGTTGTGTTTTCAACCTCGTTTTTGTCGCTATTTTTATGCTTTTTTTTTCAAGAAGCTTTTAGGTTTGGGTAAAGCCAAACTGTAGAAAATGCCCTCAGTTCAGGCGGGGGTTAAGAGGTTAAAAGGTTCCTGCAGTGGGAAAACTCTATTGTTATTTGTAATGAAGGCGCACCCCATCTAAGGCTACACCAGTGAGACATTTCTGCCTCTGCTCACAGGTCTTTTTGCTGATTTATATCAAATCTTGCTCTAGCCACAGCTGCCCTGGGGCTGACTGACAGATACGATTACTTACATAGGTTTTCTTGCATAAAAAGTTGCACATTTCCCTTGCATAACCTCTGCTACGTGCCGTCTGTTTCCTGTCCCTGAAACGCACCATTGTTCCCTGCCCTCAGCCCGCATTCAACAAAAAACCACCACCACACAGGCAAAAAAAAACAAAAAAATGACATAGAAAATAAAACTAAAGAAGATGCTTTGATAAAGGCGTGTGCATCCAGCCGTGGCCTCGCTCCCGTCAGGTCAAAGGCAGGAGATAAGGAGATAGTGTCAACACCAGCGGCTCAGGGAGAGCTGCGGCCGACTGAGCTGTCAAACATTAGAGCACGTACATTATAGCGCGGCATTGGAGTGAAGTAAGGCGTTACTATCAAAGACTGTCATTCTGAAGGGCTTTCCCAGGGACAGGGAGGACGGAAATACTGTTGACTGTGTGGACTATATTTCAATGGAACAAGGGTTTTCTACACTGAAATAAGAAAACAACTTCTGTTGCACTTAATGTTAGATGATGATACTTGAAATACAATGTTTTTTGGGTGGACAGAGAGGAGAGCGCACGGAATATTGGTCGGTCAGAATTGCAGATGGACAAGTCTACAGATGAATGGAGAACCATGAGGATGATGCCTTCAAAACATTCCTAGTTGTTTTATCCCATCTCATTCTCCCCACCCTTTCTCTGCCTCTTTCTTTCCCTCTCTCTCTCTCTCTCTCTCACTCTTTCCCCTCTCTCTCCTCTCTCTTCTCCTCTCTCTCCCTCACTCTCCCTCTCTCTCCCCTCTCTCCCTCTCCCTCTCTCTCCCCTCTCTCTCTCTCTCCTCTCTCCCCTAACTCTCCCCTCTCCTTCCCTCTCTCTCCCTCTCTCTCCTCTCTCTCCCTCTCTCTCCTCTCTCTCCCCTCTCTCTCCCTCTCTCCCCTCTCTCTCCACTCTCTCCCCTCTCTCTCCCCTCCCTTCCCTCTCTCTCTCCCCACTCTCTCCCCTCTCTCTCCCCTCCCTTCCCTCTCTCTCCCCTCTCCCTTCCCACTCTCCCTTCTCTCTCCCCTCTCTCCCCTCTCCCTTCCCTCTCTCTCCCCTCTCCCTTCCCTCTCTCTCCCTCTCTCTCCTCTCTCTCCCTCACTCTCCCTCTCTCTCCCCTCTCTTCTCCTCTCTCTCCCTCACTCTCCCTCTCTCTCCCCTCTCTCTCTCTCCCTCTCCCTCTCTCTCCCCTCTCTCTCCCCTCCCTTCCCTCTCCCTCCCCTCTCCCCTTCCCTCTCTCCCCTCTCTCCTCTCCCCCCTCTCTCCCCCCCTTCCCTCTCTTCCCTCTCTCTCCTCTCTCTCCTCCTCTTTCCCCTCTCTCTCTCTCTCTTCTCCTCTCTCTCCTCACTCCCTCTCTCCTCCTCTCTCTCCTCCTCTCTCTCCCTCTCTCTCCCTCTCTCTCCTCTCTCTCTCTCTCCCTCTCCCTCTCTCTCCCCTCTCTCTCTCCCTCTCTCTCCTCTCCTCTCCCTCTCTCTCCACTCTCTCCCCTCTCTCTCCCCTCTCTCCCCTCTCTCTCCCACTCTCTCCCCTCTCTCTCCCCTCCCTTCCTCTCTCTCTCCCCACTCTCTCCCCTCTCTCTCCCCTCCCTTCCCTCTCTTCCCTCTCCCTTCTCTCTCCCCTCTCTCCCCTCTCCCTTCCCTCTCTCCCCTCTCTCTCCCTCCTTCCCTCTCTCTCTCTCCCACTCTCTCCCCTCTCTCTCCCCTCCTTCCCTCTCTTTCCCCTCTCCCTTCTCTCCTCCCCTCTCTCCCCTCTCCCTTCCCTCGCTCTCCCCTCTCCCCTCTTCTCCCCTTCCCTCCTCTCTCTCCGCTCTCTCTCCCCCTCTTCCTCTCCCCTCTCTTCCCCCTCTCTCTCCCCCTCTCTCTCCCTCTCCCCCTCTCTTCCCTCTCCTCCCCTTCTCTCCCTCCCTCTCTCTCCCCTCTCTCCCCTCTCTCTCCCCTCCCCTTCTCTCCCCTCTCTCCCCTCTCTCTCCCCTCCTCGTCCCTCTCCTCTCTCCCACTCTCTCCCCCTCTTCCTTCCCTCTCTCTCCCCTCTCTCTCCCCTCCCTTCCCTCTCTTTCCACTCTCCCTTCTCTCTCCCCTCTCTCCCCTCTCCCTTCCCTCTCTCCCCACTCTCTCCCCTCTCTCTCCCCTTCCCCTCCCCTCCTCTCTCCCCTCTCTCCCCCTCCCTTCCCTCTCTTTCCACTCTCCCTTCTCTCTCCCCCTCTCCCCTCTCCCCCTCCTCTCCCCCTCTCTCCCCTCTCCTCTCCCTCCCCTTCCCCTCTCTTTCCACTCTCCCTTCTCTCTCCCTCTCCCTTCCCTCTCTCCTCCCCTCTCCCTTCCCTCTCTCTCCGCTCTCTCTCCCCTCTCTCCTCTCTCCCCCTCTCCTCCCCTTCTCTCCCTCCCTCTCTCTCCCCTTCTCTCCCCTCCCTTCAGTCTCTCTCTCCTCTCTCTCCACTCTCTCCCCTCTCTCTCCCCTTCCTTCCCTCTCTCTCCCCTCTCTCTTCCCACTCTCCTTCTCTCTCCCCTCTCTCCCCTCTCCCTTCCCTCTCTCTCCCTCTCCCCTCTCTCTCCCCTCCTCTCCCTCTCTCCCCCTCTCTCCCCTCTCTCTCCCCTCTCCCTTCCCACTCTCTCCCTCTCTCCCCTTCTCTCCCTCCCTCTCTCTCCCTCCCTCTCTCTCCCCTTCTCTCCCCCCTCTCTCTCCCCCCTCTCCTCCCTCTCTCTCCCCCCTCTTTCTCTCCCCTCTCTCTCCTCTCCCTTCCCTCTCTCCTCCTCTCTCCCTCTCTCCCTCTCTCTCCCCCTCTCTCCTCTCTCCCCCCTCTCCTCCCTTCCTCTCCCCCTCTCTCTCCCCTCTCTCCCCCTTCTCTCCCCCCTCTCCTCCCCTTCTCTCCCTCCCTCTCTCTCCCTTCTCTCCCCTCTCTCCTCCCTCCCTTCATCTCCTCCCTCCTCTCTCCCCTCTCCCCTCTCTCTCCCTCCCCCCTCTCTCCCCTCTCTCTCCCACTCTCCCCTTCTCTCTCCCCTCTCTCTCCCCTCTCCCTTCCTCCTCTCCCTCTCCCCTCTCTCCCCCCTCTCTCCCCTCTCTCCCCTCTCCCTTCCGTCTCTCTCCTCTCCCCCTCTCTCTCCCCCTCTCTCCTCTCTCCCCCTCTCTTCCCCTCTCTCTCCCTCTCCCTCCCCCTCTTCCCTCTCTCCCCTCTCCTCCCCTTCTCTCCCCCCTCTCCTCCCTCTCTCCCCTCTCTCTCCCCTCTCTCCCCCCCTCTCCTCCCTTCCTCCCCCCTCTCTCTCCCCCTCTCTCTCCCCCCTCTCCCTCCCCTCTCTCCCCTCTCTTCTCTCCCCTCTCTCTCCCCCCTCTCTCCTCCCCTTCTCTCCCTCTCCCTCTCTCTCCCCTTCTCTCCCTCCCTCTCTCTCCCCTTCTCTCCCCCCTCTCTCTCCCCTCTCTCTCCCCCCTCTCCTCCCCTTCTCTCCCCCTCTCTCTCCCCCCCTCTCTCTCCCCCCTCTCCTCCCCTCTCTCTCCGCTCTATAATTGTGTTTTGCTTTTGAGGAATCGTTGGGTGCCGTGTTGCCACCACACATGCTCTGATGTGGCCAGACTCTCAGATGTTTGTCTGTGAAGAACTGGGGAAATCCTAATCTCAGAACATCAATGCACGACTTTAATGCAACACACGCTTTGATACCGTCAGAGCTACTTTCCAAGACCTGAACCCACGAAGTAGTAAACTTTAGAGTCAATGTGAACCATTATGTCTTTTGGACCATTATGGATCTACCAAATATCTTTAAATACTTGATATCAAATGTTAATTTAAGACGGTACACGAGCTTCAATTTATACATGAGAAGTTTTGTCTTTTTTTGTAGTTTGTCAGTTGTTTTTGTTGCAGGTTACACATTTGCAGACCAAGAGGGTAACAGAGGTTAAGGTCGGTGAGGGCATGTCCTATTATGTAACGGCTCAAAATACCCATCAGTGCTGAAGTGCTGCTACTGAAAAATGTTAAAGATTGACATTTTGAACTGATCAATGGCGACCACTTTCACACAGTTCATCTCAACATTTGATCTGGTTATTTTAGACACACACTCCCTGCTCAGAGTATATTTATGTTCCCTAATTTCAAACAAACACATTTGAAATATATGTTTATACACTGGAAAAAAAGTGCCATCTTGTCATAGATTAAAAAAAAATACTTTCAGTTTATTTTATCTTATTTATTTATTTATCTATCTAAATTAGGACAGTGCACATTAATCAACACGTCAGCAGAAAGCCTCAATGTAAATGTACCATTATTAGCATAATAGCTCCAATGCATCCGTTGTCCTAAGGCAGGTAAAAGAAACATTAATTGGCAGAAGAAGAAAAAAACAGATATACATGGAACAGAACAAAGTTACAGAGGTCAGTTACAAGGACAGTCACCGGTGAGATAAGGCGCAAGAGGTTACATTGATGATCTACATGAGTGCACAATGGTTTTGTTTTCAACCAGTTTTTAGGACCTTTTCAAAGGTGTGGTAATTATCACAGTTCCTGACGTGAGCGAGCAGCAGGGCTGGGCTGGTCATCGGGAGTGCCGGGAGTTTTCCCGGTGGGCTGACGTACTTTCAGGTCCGTATGACACAATACCGGCCCACAAGAGATGCAATGACATCACGCATAGTTCCGGTGGCCATTTGAATACCAAAGTAGAATTATGCAGTACTACAACATGTAACAATATCTCTACTCAGGATGAAAATGAAAGATAACTGATTAACAGTGGCATTTTTATGGACTCGTAATCATTGCTCATGAAGATATAGTTAAAACACGGCCCCAGAAACGCACGTTTATGTGATATAACCAGAAAATGTGGCACAGACGTAGCAGCTCTGTCTGTCGAGCTACAGCAGGATTTACTAAAGATCTGCTTCACTCCTCAGACTAAATTAACTCATCAAAGAGGAAACAGAAAACTTTTCTCTGTGATTTTTACAGTTTGTCATGTCAATAGAGTCTCAGTCTGAGTCAGTGTTTAAGCTGCTCAAGACGTTAGCATGCTACCGGTTAGCAACTGTCAATCTATGAACACTAAGGAAATACTACAGCTTTCTCTTGGAGAGGTCGGAGCTGAGCTGTTGAAGCTAAATGCTAACCAGTAGAATGCTAACGTCTTGAGCAGCTTAAACACTGACTCACTGGTTTCTTCACATAAACGTGTGTCTCTGAGGCCATGTCTTTACTGTTATCTTCTTGAGCAATGATTACGAGGACATGAAAATGCCACTGTCAGTTGTCTTTCTTTATATCCTGAGTAGAGATATTGTTACATGTTGTATTATTGCATAATTCTACTTCGGTATTCAAAACAACAAAACAACAACAAAAGTCACATGGCTGAAAGGCTTGTATATATTCTATTGACGTGTTCCTCACTATATGGGTCCAATTTCATGATACCCTTATATACCCCTCCGTTCACATGCTTTCTTGAGTTATGGTTCCCAGATCATTTCGTATATAATGAGCAATGGGCCTCTCGGATATAACATTACTCCTGCCCCTCACATCATATTTGCCATTATAAGTGAAAATAAGTTATTGTAACACCCTGCAGGACATACAGAACCTCAGGCCTCTCTATTCTTTATATACATTTTAGACAAATATATGCGAAGAAGTGCATGTTAGGAGTTGTCAGGTGACTCACCCTTCTGCCCCTTGTCTCAGTCATACGTACAGTTTGGAAAAAGCTTCTGGTTTCCATTGAAAGGATTTACAATGTTTTGGCCTTTTTGGGACTTCTATTTTCACTCCACACCTCTTTAACTCCGTGGTGAGTTTCACCATTTCAATACCTAAATCTACAGTGGGATAATTAGTTTGGTTTTGTGAAACCAGTTTAATTGTGTCATAGTTGCGAGAGGAACCTCCTTAACGGAACGCACATTTTAAGATTGTTTAGAAGTTTTACACATGTTGCAGCAAATTGTAAATGACAAGATTGAAGCAGTGATGCGTTAGCTCAAATTCGGCTGAAACAACTTGCAGCTATTGTCCTCATTTTGTAGCTTATGCTGGTTTAGTTCAAGAGCTTATTCTACTACTAATGGCCTCGACAATTGCATCACGCTCATGTTTTCGGGGCCGTTCATAACATTAATTTACATATAAAATCAGTGATGTTATAGAGGGCCGGTCTTGACCCAAAAGTCCCGGGCCGATTTTTTTCTGCCAGTCCAGCCCTGACAGGCAGTGAGCTCCATGACTGTGTGCCACACCCAGGGGCGTGCTGGGACCTAATTTCAGCCCGGGAATTTGAAGAAGACCGGCCCAGAATTATGGCTCCGTAATAGTGATCTGGTCTCAAGTACAAGAGGTCGCTGGATCAAATACCACACATTGACAATTTTCTAACAATTTCTCTTTTCACATGGGCCGCTGCACACACAGTCTGAGCCTGATACAAACCCACAATCAGCACAAGTTATGTAGATAAAAACATTTATTTGTCCACTTTTCTACCTTTCACTGCCCTTTTCTCTCTTTACTCGCGCAGACACTTGTCTCCGCTGGATTGGACTGCACCAACTTGAACTAAAGCAGAGGGGTGTTCCACTTAAACACCCCTCTGAGTTAGTTCAATATGAAATGGTATCTCCCCGCCGCAAGAATGAAAAGTTCGATGCGAATATATTTCAGATTTTCATTCATCAGTCGTTATTTTGATAGATTTCCATGACAATTACGCTTCTGTTACTTCATTTATATCTGGAACAGCAGCTCATGCTCCTGCTGCAGCCCAGTTAAAGCCTTTAGGCCTGGAATAGTGAGTTATTATTTCATTATTTTATTCTGATGGTCCGGCCCAGAAGAACCGGAACCGAGCGGCCCACCGGGAAACGTCCCGACTCTCCCTATGGCCAGCACGCCTCTGGCCACACCACCATTTGACTGAATTGAGTCCTTCAGTTGGTTTGCTCTGTCGTACTGCCAGTGCCAGCCAATGGAACAAGAAAGGTTTTTTCTTACCTTATGACATTATTGTTGTTGTTTTCACTGTACACGTTAATTGTTCTTACTTTCAAACTAAATAAAGCTTGTTCCATCAGCAATCTTACTTCAAGATGGTCCAATCCTACTCAAAATCAGCATAACATGTCATAATTCAAATAGCCTGAACCCCCCTGCACATTCAGAGTGTCTTCTCAATAAAGCTTTTCATTGATCTTTTTCCCTCCAAGCCTGAAACCACCTGCTTTTGTAACTTTTTTCACCAGAAGATTTTTACATGATTTTACTACGTCCCTAATTCTCCTCAAATTCACTTTTTAGGGATTTTTTTGTGAGATTAAATGGCTTTTTTTTTTTTCACCTGAACATACTGAATGACCAGGTTATTCCATCCAATGATTGATTCTTCACTGACGGCAAGGGCTTATTCCAAGATGACAACACCAGGCAGTCGTGCAGTGTATTTAAATAAGAACACCAAATGCACTTTATTTTTTCTATAATTATTATTATTCATTACAATTTTAGTGTCTGTTGTCCTGCTGTCATTTTTTTCAGTAAAGTTTTCAAGGCTGCAATGTACAACCTTTTCCGACTCAAAATGCAGAAGCCCTGACTCATGCTAAGCTTGTACAATGTAAAGCTATCCATCTGGAACACTGTGTAGTCTTTCACTCACAAAGGGGTAATACTACGCCCCCACCGCCACCCAGAGAGTATTGATGAAAGTCACGTATGTAGCGCAGTAACGGTGATACCTTGAAATCCATTTGCATCTGTCTAAAGTGGTTTACAAAGTTTTACAAAAGGCCCCTCTTTCGAAGTGATGTGTCGCTTTTGTCCTGACAGTTCGGTACATCGTGTTTAGCCCCGGACCTTTCAGCTGTTCACCTTCAGAAGGGACGCTTCACGAGGGGACGGGGACTTTGAGTTTGAGAACAGAGCCTTGGGGCGAGTTACTTCAAACTGGGAAAGTCATTGTGATGATCAGGAGGAAGCGGACCGAAGATGACTCCTCTTACTATGGTGTTACTTTTAACCAGAAGTGGGTAGAGTAACGTTTCTTATTATTTTACTAAGCAGAAGAAAAATGCTGTGACCAAAATAATGACTCAAGTACACTACAAAAACGAAATATCAATCATGTGTTTAAATGACTTGATTTGTTTTTTTGTTTTTTAGCAGTTTTCAGTCATTTAGACTTTTTTCCTGATCGGACCAAGTTGACTTTGCTAGTTTTATGAGTAGTTCTGAGATAATATCGCTTGAAATAAGAAGGAAATGGGACAAGTGCAATTTTCTTACCCCACTGGCAGATAAATCAACCTGAAATGAAGTCAAACTGTATTGAAACGAGTCAGAAGCATCTCATCGCATGCCCGACTAAATCTTAGTCAAAACAACTAAAATGTTAATTTTAATGCTCAATTTGGGATATTTGAACTCATCTAGATATTAATATTTTGGAGTGTAAAAACTAAAGAAGTACTTGGAGAAAGGCTACTTGAGTAGTGTGAGCATTGAGAACTGTTTGGGCGTAAAAGTCTGATTTATTTTCCAGCAGCGACAAAAGGTATATGAGAAACACAGTAGTATAAAATAATGTATACATTAGTTTATACTATTATTTATACAATACAATAATGATATACAACAATGTACATGAAACACAAAATATGTAAATGTCACTTAAAGATTTACTCACAGTGGAAAAAGTAACTTTTTTAACTCAAGTGTCCCATAAACATTTCTTCATTTACTTTAAGTCTAATTTTCTCAGCAAAAAAAAAAAAATACTTTGACTAAAATTATGATACAATATTTTACTTGATGAAATTAAGGGTAAAAGTAAAAAGTAGCATATGATAAAACTTCTCAAAGAAGTACAATTACTTAATTACTTCATATTTGCTTGAGTAAATGTAACTGTATTTGTTTTGAACCCTCTGCCATCATTTTCAAGAACCTTGATAACTTTATTTGCACTTTCTGAACATTTCGTGCTCAGTGGTCGACCAGGGCCGTAGTGCAATAGCTGATTTGTTTTGGAATGCAGATTTTGCTAGCATTGTGAGATAATAGTACGGCTGTGTGACAAGGCTCCCTGACAGTTCAGAGTAAGACCAAGCTGCAACGACTGGTAACAACAGCACTGAAGTTAGTGGGAAAACCAGACTCTCGGCCTCTTCAGTCTTTGTTTGAGGAGGTCGTTCTCAAGCAAGCCTCTAAAACCCTGACTGATCCATCTCATGTTTATTTTCAGAGTACGACCTGTTGCCCTCGGGGAGTCGATACAGAGCCAGCATATGCAAGTGCAACCGCTTTAAATTTTCTGTAGTACCTCCATATAGCCGCTAGTCTCCCATTGAAAAGCATTGGACTTTAGACACGTTAAAAACAACTTTAACGCCTGGTTTCTAATTTTCCTAAACTTTCTACGGCTACATATTCCTCCTGAGATAACGCTAGTCACAATTAAAGAAACCAGGCTGGTTTTCGTAAGAATTTTTTTAGAAATCTTGTACTTAATGAGGGCCGGACTGTTAGCATTGGAGCTGCACAAGCTACACGTCACGCAAGGGCCGAGTCTACAGTGAAGATCCCGCATTTATGACATAAATCTACTTGAACTAAGAGATCTTTGGTCTGGGCTTGGAACAGATAAAACGTCTTATCGCCAGTGGAAGAAACACTTTATTTTTTAATTCAGATCATTTTGTATCATTTCAAGTGAAAAAAAAATATATATATTTTTGCATCTTATCTTAGATTAGTTTATTTAGACTCAAACAACATAAAGTGTCTTAATTCAAGCCATTTTAAGTAATTTCTCTGATTTAAGATGGTCCTTTTCCAGTGTAATGGGACAAACTATGTGCCAAGCTTTTGCTTTATGTTATGTTGAAATGTTATGGTGGGCAGGGGAAGCGTCTTGCCATTGACACAACAACTGCACAGCCTGCATATTTAATGTGTAATTCAAGTAGTGTCCAGCAGATGGCAGGCAGTTACTGAGCGAGGTCTGGCCATCTCTGAGGAGGATGAGCAGCAGACATGATGAGATAAGTTAGATAAGATAAGATAAGATAAGATAATCGTTTATTGATCTCACATTGGAGAAATTCACTTGTTACATTCGGCTCTCAGAAACACTCAGGGTGAGCAAAATAGACAGGAAATGTGCAAACAGATAAGATAAGATAAGATAGCCTTTATTGATCTCACAATGGAGAAATTTACTAAATATATAGTAAATAAGAGGTATTGTATGTACAATGAGTAAAAGCAAAACTCCTAAGGGGCAGAAATATAAACAATAATAAAATAAAATAAGATTAAGAAAATTAGAACAGACTAAAAAGTAGAATAACAAAGTCAGCATTGGCAGTGCAAAGTTTAAAGTCCTAGTGCAGGTTGTCAATAAGTGACGCTGATACAGGGAATATTGCATAGTTTTACATAGTAAAAGGCAAAAGGCCATACCGCCTTTGCTCTGCCCAATCCCGTCAGACCTTGGAAGCTAAGCAGGGAAGGGCCTGGGCGATACTTGGATGGGAGACCGTTTGGTAACACCAGGAAGCCTGGCGAATGTAGTAAGTGAGAGAGTGGTTGGTGGTGGTCGGAGGGGCGATGGCGCAGACTGGTTGCCTCGCTTCCGTCAGTCTACCCCAGGTAGCCCTTCTTGTACAGGACGTTGGCGGTGTGGGACCAGTCCGGTTTATTGTTGAGGTAACACCCAGGTACTTATCCAGCCTTAACCGAGCACATTTTCTCCAGTGCAGCTTTACCCAAATCTAAAACCTTCTGGACTGGAGCTTACAGCCTACAGGCCAGTGTAAAGCCTCATTTGAAAGCTAAGACCTACACAACTGATTGTAGATTTTTTTTGTTGCATTGTCGCTGCTATTTTGTTGTGTTTTAAGCGTTTTTGTGGTGTTCATGTAGTTTTTTTTTGGTCAAGTTTTGGTCACATTTTGTCACTCGTTCATCACTCTTTAGTCGTGTTTTTGGCGCTTTTTCTGTTGTGTTGTTACTTTTCCAGCATGTTTTGTTGCTCTTTTCATTCACATCTTTTTCAAATGGCTTTTTGTCGTGCTTTGACATTTTTTTGTTGCTTTTTTCCATTGCTTTTTTTTGTCATGTTTTCGTCACTTTTTCATCAAATTTTTGGACACTTTTATGGTGCTTTTCCATCACTCTTTTTCGTATGTTTTTGTTGCTTTTTAATTGTGTTATTGTTGCCTTTCGTCGCTCTTTTGCCACTTATTTGCTTTTAGATTCGAGTAATGCCAAACTGGACAAAAAGGGGTTTGGTTCATGCCGGGGTTAAAATGGACTCAAATGGTAAATGGACTCAACTTATATACTAAACTTGTACTTATACTCTAAAATGTGAGCTATGAATTGACTAGAGCAGACATACGCAAAGATGCAGAGGTTTCAAATGTCTTTTATTTGATTGAAATAAATGCTCATTAGTATACATCATAATGTTTTGATGCGGCGCCCAAATCGTAAGCTCTAATCTAAACCTTTAACCCTTTCTTTTCTAACACCAATGCCAGTACGGTTAGCGCTCTTTCCTCAAAGCAAGAAAGACTCGGGCTCGATACCCGAACCTCGATACCCCCCCCCCCATCAACCAAAAACATGCACAATGGGTGAATCCTCCAGCCAGGTGATTCTGACCATCGGCTTTGCTCCACATCAGCAGCTGCTCCTTACGGGTCGCCCCAGCGGCATCGAAGGACAGGTCCAATGTAGTGGACACATTTCGTTAATGACAATAAAGCACCTTAACCTTACAGCAGTACTAAGTAACTTGTTTACCTTAATAAATCCTCTTCGTAGTCCCTCTGGAGGTAATACAAGTGTTAATTGGATGATTGGGGGGGTCTTTCATCGCCCCCTGGTGTCTCTGGCCAGAAAACCACAATTGCAACTTTGCTGCCACCGGGTCGGGAGTCACCAATACACACTAATGGAATCACGAAGAAGAAGCTAACAGGGCTAACGGGCAAAGCTAACTGCGGGCTAGCGCTACTTAAACAGTATTCACAGCCAAGTTTGAGTGAAACAAGTGATCTCCATTGTGTAATTGGATGAACAATATCCCTCTGTCCCTTTGTCTTTTCTGTCAGTGTAGCATTTACTCTCACGGACAATTAATGAGTAAAAAACGCAACATGCTACGACACCTGCAGTGGCTTCTAGGAGCATCATCTCTTTTCTGCTGTGTTTTCATCACTTTTTTGTGGCTTTTTGTTGCATTTTTGTCACTTTTTGTGGCTTTCTTGCAGAAATTGTGTTGCTTTTTCATCACTCTTTTGCCAGTTTTTGTCACTTTTTCGTTGCGTTTTCATCCTAGTTTTGTCACTATTTTGATCCTTTTTTTTCCCAAGAAGCTTTTAGATTTGGGTAAAATGTGCTTGGTTCAGGTGGGGGTTAAGAGGCTAAATGAGATAAATTGCTTGAATTAAGGCACTTCATGTTGAATTTGAGTCGGTTTGAACTAATCTAAGATCAGATAAAAATGCGAATGCCAAAGGTTTAGACACTTACTTACTTACTGATTATAACTCACTTGAAATAATACAAAATAATCCGAATTAAGGAAAAAAGTTACTTGTTCAGCTAAGACGTTTTATCTAATCTAAGACCAGACCAAATCTACTCAAACTTTAGATTTAAATTCAAGTAGATTTATGCCATTTCTTCCTTCAGATGATCATTCTTTTTCCAGCGTCTGAAATGTTATTTTACCGAACTAAACCAAGACTAATCCGGAACTAAATCAGGAGCATTTGATGCAAACCTTCAACTTTCAGATTGGAGACAAAATAGGCAACATAAACTACATTAATCTTTTTACACACTTAACACTGAAATCCAGTGAATTTGGATGAATCACAAAACATCAGACCTTCGAGTCAACAAATGTCCATGACTCTCCAGACTTCAATCAAATGATTTGTATTGTGATGATTTCATACTCACCAGGCGCGAACACCCAAAGAGCACGTCCAGTCGGCTTCTGCTCAGCATCGTTGGCAAAGCTTAAATCAGCGAGAAGCCGCTGTCTTTTAAAGATGTGTCATTTATTGATAATGGTTCAATGATTAACCTCCTGGATGATCTTAATGTGACCTGACGTGAACTGTGAGGGGAGCGCATTTGAAAATATGCCATAAGCAAGAAGAAGAAGAATTGTTGTATCGATATATTTTGTTGATTTATTGGTATGATTTATGATGTTGCTTCCTGACATGTGGACCTATCTTTGAAATTGTTTGCTGCAGTTGCTTTATGATCAGATCTGGACTGGCCGTCGGAGCACCGGGAGTTTTCCCGGTGGGCCGACGTACTTTTGGGCCAGTCGGGCCAGTCAAATCGAGAGATAAGCCCCGTAATACATTACACCGGCCCACAATAAGCGCCAAGAGCTATGGGGATTCCTATTTTCATTTCATTTTATTTATTTATTTCATTCAAAAAGTGACGACATGCCATCACCACAAGACCACCAAGCCAATAAAGTATGAATGAAACGGAGCAGAGGAGAAGAACAAGTCTTATACATGCTTTACATGCTTTGATGACACCAGGCCAATGGACGCACTTTTTAACTGCATTTTGGATATCGAATCCTGGATGACAGAAAACTTTCTCCAGCTTAACCAGGACAAAACTGAAGTTTTAGTCATCGGTCCTGATGCCCAGAGAGAGAAACTTTTACCCAAACTACAGTCATTGTCTTTTAATCCTTCCTCACAGGTGAAGAACCTGGGCGTGATCTTTGACTCTGAGCTGACTTTTATTCCACACATTAAGAATATCACAAAGATAGGTTTTTACCATCTAAAGAACATAGCCAGAGTCCGCCCCATTCTCTCTCGGGCCAACACGGAGACGCTGATGCATGCTTTTATCACCAGTCGTATCGACTACTGCAATGCCCTGCTTTCTGGTCTTCCCAAAAGAGTATCTCAGGTTTACAACTTTACAAAATTCAGCAGCTCGTGTCCTGACAAAGACCAGGAGGCGGGACCACATTACACCGGTTTTAGAGTCGCTGCATTGGCTCCCCGTGTGTTTCAGGATCGATTTTAAAGTTCTTTTAATGGTTTTTAAATGTCTTAATGGTCTTGGTCCTTCTTATCTTTCAGAATTGCTTTTACCTTATGAACCTTCACGGCCCCTTCGCTCCACCGGCAGAGGTCTGCTAGTTATTCCTAAAGTCAACAGAAAGACTCACGGCGAGGCGTCTTTCCAGTATTATGGCCCTCACCTCTGGAACGACCTGCCGGAGGAGCTCAGGACCGCAGAGAACGTTCATGTTTTTAAAAGCAGGCTTAAGACCCACCTTTTTAGTTTAGCTTTAACTGCTAGGCCTATTTATTTAATTGTTATTAATATTTATTTATTTATTTATTTATTTATTTATTTATGTTTTCTTTATGTATTTTACCTCTCGGCCTATTTTAGTGGTCCTTATATTCTTATTTTTACCTTTACTTTTTACTTATTTTAACCATTTTATGGTCTCCCAGTTTCCTCTGGAGGAGCCCTCTGCCTCGGGAGCGGGGATTGGCTGTGGCTGCTGGGTGCTGTCCTGTGGGTGTCTGGATGGAGGTGTGGTGTTTCTACCGCGCCTCCTCCGGGCGTCCTGTGTTGGTGCCCTGTGGCTGCAGCCGAGATGCTGCTCCCGATGCAGACGGCTCCTTGGATGGTGTTTCCTTACCTGGTTTATCTGTACCCAGCCTTACCTCAGCCTTATGTCCATTGTGTCCATTGTTTTACCTTGAGTGTGTGGTGTGTCTCTGGGAAGGTGGGTGGGGAGAGTGTGAGTGCGACAATGTGTTTGTATTTGTGGGAGGAGGTGGGTGTGAGAGAATGTTTTTAAATCTGTAAAGCACTTTGTGTTACATGAAATGTATGAAAAGCGCTATATAAATAAAGATTGATTGATTGATTGATTGATTACATGCTGTCTTTTAAAAAGATATGTGCATATATACATACATATATTTACAGTCTTATACATATTTACAGTATTTACAGTATTCTATATTTAATTATTTACAATATATACAATACAATACAGAACCGTCATATTCATGTTTGTTCAAATCAAATATCCCACAATATTCATGGCCCAGTCTAATTTTCATACTTCTTTAACATTGTAGCTTTATGTGTTATTTGAACTCCAAGAGAGTTCCTGACTCTTTCACTTCTTTTTGAAGTTTATTCCATAGACTAATTCCTGTCACTGTAACAGTTTGTTCCATTGCTTTCGAATTGAACCTGTTTTTTTTTTAAAGATGTCTGTTCCTTTCAGATTAGTAACTTTCTCTTTCTTGAATGTTCACTGGCAATATTATTTTATTTGCTTTATACAAAACCTGAAGGATATTATAGTCAACTATATCCTCAAATTGTAGTAACTTACATTTAATAAATAGTGGATTTGATGGTTTGATGGATCTCTATATCTAATATTATGTATAGTTTTCAGAGCCTGTTTTTGTAGAATGAGCAGTGGCTGTATATAGGTTTTATAGGTTGAGCCCCAAATTCCCACACAGTAAGTTAAATATGGCATAATCATTGTGTTGTATAAGTAAAGCGGATCGATTTAGAAAGAATTGACTTTATGTAACACCGCGATGGACTTTGCTATTTATTTATATGTGACTTCCATTTGAGGTCCTCATCAATGATGACTCCTAAAAATGTTAGGAGCTGATGTATCAATAATTAAATGTTAATTATTGATACATCAGCTGTTTTTCTTTTGTCATTGAATATTAAATTTTTTTTATTTATTTTTTTAACATCGAGAGCCACTTCCTTTAGGTCAAACTAATGTTTTATTTTTTTGAGTTCTTCATTTACTACTTCTGTTATCTCCTGTATACTGTATCTTTCCCTGAGTAAAATAATGTTGTATCATCGGCAAATAAAATACTCACTTTGTCCGATGCTTTTACAAAGTCATTCATGTATAATGTTCCTATAATTATATAGACGCAATTACACAATTATTCCACTAGAGGGATGTGACGCCTTTTATACCCTTCTGGTGGCAGGCTTTGTTGAGTTATGGTTCCCAGATAATCTCTTATAATGAGCAAAGGGCCTCTCGGGCATAACACTCATGCCCCTCACATCATATTTGCCAATATAATAGGACATAGTTTATTGTAACACCCTCCAGGACCCACAGAACCTCTGCTCTCTATTTTTTATACATTTTAGACAAATGTTTGCAAAGAAGTGCAGACGGTGATGGCACGCGATGATAGTAATTAAAGTGTGCGCCTTATATACGTACAGTGGGAGGAATATGTATGTTACAGGGATATTTCGGGATTTTTGACACAGTGTTGTTGATGTCTGGAGATATTTTTTTCTTAAATTCATGCAGTTCTTATATTTGAAGAGTCTAGTTGCGCTAGGCTAGGGCAAGGCTAAAGCATTTCTATGGTATCAGTTAGCCTGCATTAAAAACAGTCTGACCCACTCCACAGTGCACCTGAGGTAAATCACTTATAACACCAGACTAACCATATAAATGTCTGTGTTAATAGAATAATTTTAACCATTTTACATTTAAATATATTTACAGTAAGCAGCATCAGCATGTGGTAATTCATGTGATACAAGGTCAGTTATATTTCAAAATTATTCTAGCTTCTTCTTCGTGATTTCATTAGTGTGTATTGCGCCTCCGACCCGGTGCAGGGAAAATTGCAGTTGTGGTTTTTCTGGCCAAGTAGCAGGTTAAAGGACGTAAGCTTTTTTTTTCTCTTTGTCGCTCAAGCTTCGTCAGCTTCTACAATCACAGGCCATAAACTCGTCACTGAAAGAGTAAACAATGATTCCAGGCCACGCTTCCCTCGTTCCGTCTCGTTCCCATGCATTTTAATTTAGTTTCCGAGTGAAAGCCACCGCACGGGCTCAGAATATCTCGACGCACGGAGGCCTGTTTTACATGTGGGCTGTGTCTGGAGGATCTTCTGCTTCCTGCTGCATTCCAGCGGTCAGCGCGTTGGACACACACCCCCTGCTATTTCTGCTCAGGCATTTTCACTTTGGCCCTTGAGAGGCGGCGGATGGGTGCACGTGCAGGCTGCAAAGAAAATATCCATATTTCAGAGCCAGACAGAGGTGGCAGCTTTATGTCTCAAGCTTAAATACACACATCTTCATCCCCGCTCAAAGGCGACAATAAACAGAGAGGTTTTAGCGGTTGTAACCATGATTTAATCCTCTACATTACTTGCGGGTGATTTGTTTGTTTCATACAGTAACTTCTACTGACCATAAAAAAAACAATACATTGCTACTCTACAAAGACATGTAACAAGGAATATGTAGGCAATCCTTTCGGCGCTCAAATTGTTTCCATCTAAGTGCAGAATGTCACACAGTAGCCACAAAAAACACTTGACAGTAGCAGGTATTGAACAAGTGATGCTGGTTAGCTGTTTAGTGAAGGCAATTAAAGTGCTAAAATAGAAATGAAACTGTTGAATGTGCTTTAATGGGTTATGGCAGGGGTTCCCAAAGTGGGGTTCGAGGCCCCCTGGGGTCCTCAGAAGACCTACAGGGGGCCCCCAAAGCTTGCCTACAAAACAAGTACATGGAAAAACATTTTTTGGTAAAGGAAAATTTCTTTGCTACATTATACTACTTTAAACCAGTATTTAGCCTACAATCATGGCTAAATGTTGCTTTGTATGTTATTTTTTCTGCAAAATAATACAAATTTCTCAGAATATAGTAAATATATTATTATGGGGGCCCCCGAGAGATTTTCGGATCGATAAGGGGTCCTCAGCGTCCCGGACTTTGGGAATGGCTGGGTTATGGGATAATATATTACACACTGTACTGTAGTGTGCATAGAAGAGGAGGAGGAGTCCTACATTTTTACTTCTTCCTACCAGCGTCCATTTCATCGACTAAGATATTTTGTCATCGTTTTAATCAAAGCAGTATTTTTGCTGACTAAAATTAGACTAAAACTAAATTAAAATGAATCTTAAATTTAGTCCATTTTCATGCAGTTTTAGTCGCTTAAAACCATAGACTGTTAAAAAGAATAGACAACTCCTCCCCAGCTCTGATGAAGCATGTTCCAAATAAGGGCATAAGGGCGGGATCTTCACTGTAGACTCCGCCCTTGCGTGACGTGTAGCTCGCGCAGCTCCAATGCTAACAGTCCGACCCTCATTAAGTAGGAGATTTCTAAAATGTTTCTTACAAAAACCAGCCTGGTGCCTTTTAATTGTAACTAACCCAGTGTTATCACAGGAGGAATATCTAGCTGTAGACAGTTCCAAAAAATTAGCCACCGGGCATTAAAGTTGTTTTAACGAGTCTAAAGTGTAATGATTCCTAATGGGAGACTAGCGGCTATATGGAGTCCTCTAGTGTCGTGGTCATAAAGCAGAGCAGCCAGCGGCCATTGCTTAAAACTAGACTAAAAGAGAATTATTTGACAAAATCTTGCTAAAATTAAATGACATTTTTGTAAGGAGACTTTAGCACAGAAGAGAGTGACGTCTTGTGTGCAAACAAACGGTGCCCCAGTGCTTGCCAGGGCGAGGGGGTGTGGCTTAGAAAGAAGGGGTCGACTGAGGCGTGTGATGTGGCTGCAACCTCTTCCCCTTTTCTCTGCCCATCTTCACATTAACATCGCACATGTACTTCCGTCAGCATTTAGGCTGCATCAAACTACAAACTGTATTTCACTGTGAGTTAAACAGCGGCCATGTCCCGAAAGAAAGAGAACATACCGCTGGCTCTGGTATTGAAGAGTCGCCTCTACACGCCGCAGAAAACAGACATGGAAGGAGGGAGGGAGGGTGGGGTCGACGGCTTCAAACAAACAGAGATGATTTAGGTGAACGCAAGAATGGTTGGTATGCAAAGAGTGATTGGTTGAGGGGTGGTCCTGCTCCTGAACCTAGTCAATAAACATGGACTCCATTAATCTGGATCTAAAGGTTATACAGGGCGCACCTCTTCAGCGCGAAAAGTCTAGTCTACAGCCTGCGTTTCGATACACAAGATTGGACCCTAAGACTAAAGCTAATTCAAAGGGGGGGTATTATGTAAAATCGACTTTTTCAAGCTTTATATCATGTTATTATGTCATTCCCTCATTAAACACATGCCTGGAGTGTTGCCTTGGCTCATTCACATATTTTTGAGTAATCAGTAAAAACTTAGACGGCAGCCATTTTAGGTGTAGCTATGCCTCAGTCCTCCTAGGAACGCCCCCACCTCTTGGAGACGCCTCTGGACCTTTCGTCACCAGCCAAGCCACCAACCACTGCTCCTCAGCTCAGCAGAGCCCCCTCCCCGCACAGTAGTGTTGTTTAGATGCCACAGCAGTGTGCTGAAGGGGGCGTGTCGGAAAGCTTCTTAAAGAGACAGAGGCCTATTTCAAGACGTTCAGTACAGCCATTTTGAGAGAGCAATTTTCTTCAAGGCAGTTATTTTAATTTACTGCATATACAGACCAACAGAAGGTTACGTCATCATTGTAGTATGCTATAGACTGGTGCTATGTGATTGAAAAAAGCATAATACCCCCCTTTAAAATATGTTTTCAAAATGAACTCGCCGTGCATTGAATAATTATTATGTCGTTGTTATTGCTCGATTAAACGAACTGAACTGAACTGTAAGTCTCTGTACTGCAAGATAGACAAAGATATTCAGCATCACCTGAAGAACTGACATATTATATTAACTGCGTACTTAGCCACATTCCCCGAACAGTAATTTACTCGCGCCATGAACCCATTTACTTTCTTTAAGCAGCTCCGAGGTAATAAATGTTGACATACAGTAGAATAGTCGAAATTATTAGTTATTTCTCAGAACCGTGAGCCGGGGGTCAGACTCGGGCCTTTTGTAATTGCTGCATAAATCATATGGGAGGAATGCTTTCACAATAACATGTCATTCCTGTCGCGCTACTGCCTCCACTCGCACAATTACCGGCGCTGATAAGGCCCGCTCCAGCCGTAAATATTTAGCCCATTACATTTTATCAGCCTCAGTATCATTTCAGTGTTGTCCCAAATTGCGCCGTGGGGAATGGTCCAACCCAAACATCGCTACGGTGGTATTTTTCAGACCCTTTTGTCAGCAGAAGCCTGGAGTTAGCGCTTGTTATTCTTCGCAGACTTAAATGTGCACTTTTCGCCGGCACAAAAGGCTCGTAGCGGTGAGTTACGGCCTGTTTTTCCACCTGGGGAAGAAGAAGACGCACGGCCGGGGAGACTTGCTGTAAAGGAATGTGCGCATTAAAAAGCTATTTAAAAACACTGTTGTGCCTCGCAAATCCCTCTTCTTTGGCTTGGACAGGAGCCAGCTGCTACATTACACACACTGCAGGGACCCGGTCCGGACTGTGACTTCCTGACCTCATTCTACTCAATGTCAGTGTCAACGTGTTCGCAGACATGTATTTTAAAGTTCTTTTAATGTTTTTTAAATGTCTTAATTGTCTTTGTCCTTCTTATCTTTCAGAACTGCTTTTACCTTATGAACCTTCACGTCCCTTCACTCCTCCGGCAGGGGTCTCCTAGTTATTCCTAAAGTCAACAGAAAGACTCACGGCGAGGCGTCTTTCCAATATTATGGCCCTCGCCTCTGGAACGACCTGAGGAGGAGCTCAGGACCAAAGAGAACGTTCATGTATTTAAGAGCAGGCTCAAGACCCACCTTTTTAGCTTAGCTTTTAGCTGATTTAGTCCCATTTATTTATTTATCTATTTATTAATCTTGATAACTTGATATTTGATATTTATTTCTAGTTTCTTACTGGTTTTACTTTGTTTTTAACTTTTTAATCAATGTTTTATACTGCTTCTTATATTTATATATATATATATATATATATATATATATATATACTGTATATATATATTTTGTGGCTGTGTGGGTGCTGTCCTGTGGGTGCCCAGGTGGAGGTGTGGTGTCTCTGCCGAGCCTGCTATGGAGACCCCTGTGTCGGTGCCCGGGCGGCCGCGGCTGGTCTGCTGCTCCGGGGAGGACGGCCCCCCCTGATGGGGTTTCCTCACCTTGGTCATCTGTACCCAGCCTTATGTACTTGATTCTATGTGTGAGTGTAGAGTAAAGGGTAGGGGGTTTAGGTGTGTGTGTGTGTGTGTGTGTGTATTGTGATAACTGTATACAGTATATTGTGAGGGTGGGAGGGTTTGACGGGCGAGCATGTTTTTAATGTCTTTTTAAATGTCACTTTGCGATGCACCTGTGTATGATAAGCGCTCTATAAATAAAGATTGATTGGTTGATTGATTGATTGATTGATGTATGCACTGCAGAAATGACCTTCTTCAACATCCTCAATGGGCTTTTGGGGTCCCAACCAGAATACATGCTTTTCCTCTTCTTTACAAAGGTGTTAGTCTGGGATCAGGGGTGATTTCTTGATGCGCATTAACTAGTCAGAGAAAAGCCAAATATGATGCAAATGGAATCCATGTTTTTTTGTAAACAAGGTGTGTGCATATTATGACATGTTTTAATGCTTTTGAAAATATGACTTGTTTAGTAGGACAACATCTGAAATAATTATAGTTTTATTTCAGTGACACAGCAAATAAATGAAGAACTGTTGGGAACAAATGTTAGTTTTATTTGAATTTTTACGCTACTGACAGAAAGTGACATAGATAAAAGGTAAAGCAGCAGTTTGACTCATTTCCCATTGACATAACATGGTTGGCATGGCAATAGCTTAAAATGGTTTGCCTCTATCTATGTCACTTCCTGTCAGTGTCCAATAAGGAAGTGAAACTATAAACATCACAAAAATTGTCAAACTAAGAAAGCTGGGTAAATGTTTGATCAAAATCTTAAATACTATCGTGTTAACTGTGTTTTAGCAAAAATGTGTCTATTGTGTCATATGCACTTTAAGGGTTAAGTCATTAGCAACTTGGTTCCAATTTTAAACGTAGGAGAATTCAACACGAATGCATAACTGTTTCAATCAATGTTACGTTTGGAACAGGACGAAAGACTTTTGATTGACGGCAACTAGAATCACTGTCTGCACGGTGTGGCCCCCACTTACCTCACCGAACTGCTCACACCAAACACATAAACCAGGACCCAGTCAGGCCAACAGCACCGTCTGGTCATGCCCAGGACACGGCTCAAAACAATGGGCGACAGGGCCTTTGAAGTCGCTGCTCCCCGCCTGTGGAACGCCCTCCCGGACCACCTCAGGCCCCGCAAACGGTGGACGCATTTAAAAAAGGACTTAAAACCCACCTTTTTACACAAGCTTATTTTAACAGCTAATGCTCGTTTTTTTAGTCCTGTCTTTTAACATGTTGTGTTATATTGTATTGTTTTTAACTATGTGGTCCACTGTAGCACTTTGAGATTTGGTGTCAAATGTAAAGTGCATTACAAATAAAAAAAATATTATTATTATTATTATTAGAAGATGAAGCATCAACATCTACACAAGTACGTTCTTGTTAAGCACATTTAAGAAAATATTGACTGCCCTAATTAAGCCTGTATATTTACCCACCTGCTCAAAAGCAGGAGTATCTGGAGATCATGCTGAAGTATATGGCCCATAATTAATGAAACCAGATCAATCTTAAGTTAAAACATTCAAGACAAACATTCTCTAGTTAGCTGGTATATGTAGTATGTACCTCACAGAGAGTCGTTTGTGCAGGGCAGGGATGAAGACGTGCCGTCATTATCAGGGGTGGAGAGAATTACAGCCTCTCGACTTACAGAAGAGGAGTGGTCTGTTTGAACTATTCCAAGAATGTTTGCGCTAATTTGGGGGAACGTTTGGGATACACCTAAAACTTGTGAAGTCATACACAAGTCCATTGACACGTTTGGCTAAAAGTTTTACCTCACAGTCATCAAAGGCGTCGCTGGCGGCTTTGAGACGGTGAGGTAAGACTTTATGCGCCGTTATGAAACTGTTAAATAAAAATGATATTAGGACATCATCTCTAGTCGTAATTAGACTGTGAGCAACACTGACAGGCCGACATGCATAGTGACGTATCATTTTATAGTGAGCAGAATAATAGTAGACCTTCTTTTTAGGAAAGGCTGTTTTTGTCTGTGCTGAAGTGAAAGGGGAGATACAGTGGTTACAAACGTGGTTACAAACGTGGTCAGACACAGAGCAGGCCGTCACATCTGATTATCAGTTTGAGCAGAATAGTGACGTCAACCATGTTCAGAGTGTATGCACAGATTATTATGAGAAACATGACAAGAAGTAAAAAGGAAAAGTATGCCATTTTTTATTGTATTTTATTCATGTTTTCATTATATATCTCATGCACGAGTGACTCTGAAAACAAAAGATACATGACAAAACTGAAGTCTGTACAGCTTGTATGAAAAGTAGCAGAACAATCTTGAGCAAAGAGCAAGGATGTCTGCCTTTTATTTTTATTCTAGATACATGTATTCAGTTACTACCCTGCTCTTTGTTGATGTTTTGTTTGCATCCTGAAATGAAGCGATATAACTGTTTATCCTTATTTCTCTGTAAAATCCCAAAGTTGCTCATTGTGAGCTGTATTTCGTACTCAATTATTAATTTTCCGAGGTGTAAGGTGCAATCTGGCTGTTTTTGGACTCGTGCTAACAGTGCGGCAGAACTATTCATTGCAAAAACTCATGAGTTTTTTTTTTTTATCTTTTATTATGAAACATACTTAATTTAAATACAATTATTTACAAAATATACACAGACATAAAACCAACGACCACACACAACACACAAATGGAGTTTTAAGGGTGGGGTGGCGAGTGTTAGGGAGAATACTTTGACATTGTATTTAGTTACTGAATACTGAATACTTGCCTTAAAATGTATTTGTAACATATTCTATTACTTTGTCTAATCTGAGTACTGTATTAAGAATACTTTTAGAATACTTTCACATCGATTGTCATTATATTATGTATAAATATGGTGCATAATTACACAAATTAAGACTACGATTGTTGGAACACCTGTTTTAAACTCACTTACCAGTAATAAGGAACTCTTTAACTCTCAGCAAATGGAGCAGCGTCATGTGACACATGTGCAGTGTTTGTATGAACTGTGGCACAAGGCGTTTTAAATCTTTATTTTATTTTAGGAGGAAAACAGGTCAACATTAAAAGTTCTTTCTTAATAATGTTGTGCAATATGGAGCTAAAGTTTAATGATTGAGTAATGGGACGTATTGCCCAGTGTTGTTTTCGTCAACGAAGACGATAACGATATGATTTCGTTGACGCCCCTTTTGTAATGACGATAACGTAACGATGACGAGCTAAAAATAGCTCTTTGGGGACTAAAACCTGACGAGACGTTTATGAGTTTACGTCAACGAGACGAGACGAGACTAAAATGGGAGAAAGTGGTTCGTCAGATCGTTCACAAACAGAGTTTATACGCGGAGCGGGAGAACACACCGGTAAATGTGACACAGAGCGGCCCGTCAGCTCTCATGATGCGGCCGGGCAGCGGCGCCTCTCTCTCTCTCTCTCTCTCTCTCTCTCTCTCTCTCTCTCTCTCTCTCTCTCTATCCCTCTCTCCTCGTGGCGTGCAGTCATGGATCTAATATAATAACGCGTGCAGTGCACTGCTAGTGTACATCCTCCACGGAGCGTGTCTGACATCGATGTCACAGGACATCGACCTCAGGACAGTTTTAAATACCGTAGCGTAAGAACGCAGAAAGCGAGTTGAGGTAAGCTACGTTGGGCGGCACGGTAGCGCAGTGGTTAGTGCTCGGGCTTCACAGCTAGAAGGTCCCAGGTTCGATTCCCACCTGGACGGGTCCTTTCTGTGTGGAGTTTGCATGTTCTCCCCGTATCTGCGTAGGTTTCCTCCGGGTACTCCGGTTTCCCCTACCACTAAAAACATGTACAATAGGTTCCCTCTGGGGCCAGGACTCCCTGAAAAGAGATTCTTAATCTCAGTGGGACTTTCCTGGTTAAATAAAGGTCAAATAAAAATAAAAATACGTATGTGCAGACAGCGCTGTTGATCAGAGGACGAGGAGAGCGGGCGCTTTTGGGGAAAGTCCTGTTCACAATGACACTTCTACTACTGCCTATTGTGGTGTAATCGGTTTGTCAAAAGCTATAAAGCCAATAGATAACTATTATTTATCCCAATTTCCAATAGTTATCTAAATTAATTATAACTTTTTATAATGAAACTGACGAAAACTTGACTAAAACCTTTTAAATTTTCGTCTGACTAAAACGTGACTAAAACTATCACATTTAGAAATGACTAAAATGTGACTAAATCTATAAGCATTTTCGTCCAAAAGACTAAGACTAAAACTAAAACTAAAAGGGCTGCCAAAAACAACACTGGTATTGCCTTAATATTTAGAAAGCAACTGTACTCTCAAATGAAGTGTAACTTTACCAGAATACAGTTACTCAAAATGAGTATACTAATGTATTATAGTAGTTACTGCCCAACACTGGGGGTGGCACATGGGGTGGCCAGTCAAATTCTGTCAATGTTTGAGAGAGGAGTGAATGAGGCCGTCTGTTGTTAATAAAAACCTTCAATAAACAGACACAGAGGCCTGAATTTGCTCTCTACTAGCCAACTAAATCACACAAAATCATAACAATTACGCTATTCAACAAAGTGAGAGTAGATTTTAGGGTGAACAAAGTGGAGCTCCTGCCTACTGTATAGTGACAAAGGCCCAGTTTACAAACAGGAAAAAGATGAGGAAACTCAATTCCAAAACTACTACTACTGAGAGCTAGTACAAAATATGAGAAATATGCATGGAAAAAAAGGAAAAGCATTCTCGATGGCGCACCAACCACACATGAACATGGTGATTCTGGTCTCTTTTCTCTCTCCTTTTCACATTTATGTTTAGACTCTGAACTTTGATTGACAGCTGGCTTCTGTTCCGTGAAGACGTAAACAAAGGCAGATGTGTCGTTTGGCCCTGTCTGTCACATGACTGAAGCCTATTCCCCTCGCACACACAGAGCACTTCCTAATGCACTGCAGATGAGAGAACCGCACGAACGCACAGCACATACATCTCACAAATTAACAACTGCTGATCCGTGCTTTTATGTAGGTCTGATTCATCCTTTCATTCATTGATCCCGGAGGAGAGGATAATGCTAACGGCAGAGGTTATGCAAATACGTGTGGCCATAAAAGCAGGCAATGGCTCACTTATTGCAGTCAGTGTCGGGCCAAATGGACGGAATGGTCTTTTGTTTATTCAGCAACTTATTCTCAGTCACATATCTGGTGTTAACCTTCACTCTTGGCTTCTTTTCTTACAGTGGGGAAAAAAGTATTTGGCCAAAATCCAATAGAAAGTCTATGTCGAACTGACCAAATACTGTTTTTCCCCACTGTACTTGCGCTATTGTTGTTACTTAAGGGCCTGGCAGTCTCTGTAACGTCTCTTGGATTGAGCTCACGATGTCTCCACAACAACGTGATAGCTACAGGCCTATACATTCTTCATAAGACGGACTGTTCTCGCACCCAGAGTGACGCCATTTTGTTCTTGCAGCTCCTGATCGGCAGCTCTTGCAGGTTGTTGACACCTCGGTTGAGCAAAACCTTTTTCAGCAGGACAGCGAGAACATTTCCGCTAGCTGTTTTGATTGATCCGCACATGCTGCCAGGAGGCAGACTGAGCTGCGGTCTATATCAATATATTTATTTATTTCGCGTATTCAGTATCATGTAGCTGCTGGATGCCACATCTTTTCAAATCCATTATTAATCCTTCATCCATGAGGAAAAGTTTAGAAGCTGCGCTCCACGCTGATGTGAGGTATACTGTACGTATCCATAAAGGCCTCATGTATAGCTGCAGGTCAGCGGCGCGTTGTTCTTGTCAAGTTTCCTCCTGTTCTCTGTGATTTTCATCGGACAGGTGCCATGATGTTAATTTGTGCAGGCCCCACTTGAAGGGGACAAACTCTCCTCCCGAACTAGTACAGGACTTCACGCCACTCCAACTCTTTGTAAACATATTTCATTTATTTGAAAGTAGTCGTAGCAGTCATAGCAATAGGTGAAAAACCTAAGAAAACAGGATACATGAATAAATAAAAAGCACTTTTAAGTGAACACGTATTTCCTGCATACCACATGCCTTTTGTAGAGCCATAGCTTTACTTAAGTATAAACACTAGCTCTTTCTCCAGGGACTGCAGATGGAAAATAGCTACTTTGCTAAATCTGGTACAAATCATCTCTTCTTTTGTAAAGACTAATGGTTTTGTACACTGTCCCTGTTTCAATAAACAATAAACTAAACTAAACTAAACTTTAAACATTTTAAACATTAGCCTTTACATTATATGCGTTTTAACTTGATAGCTTTTACTATATGCTTTTTAACTCCATATCTTTTACATTATGCTTTTTATCCCAGTACACACCACATTAAAAGCCAACATGCAGTACATCCCATGCCCAAGATCAGTCCATTGGTGATTCCTCAGGTAATCAACTGGTTCTTACCGGCTGTCCTTTGGGGTTGTAACTGAAGAGCTTGTAGCTGCACGGCAATATTTTATGTTTTTAAGTTTAAGTTTATGTGCCCTTGCACTGTGCACCGTCTGTGGGTTCTTGACAATGAGCAGTGGAACTGCGTGTTACATGTAGCACACCAGGTGAGTGGCGTGCTCCTGGGGTGTGGAGAGTAGGGGCTAGGATGATGGGAGAATGGGCTGGCAGGCAGGTCGATGAAACAGTTCTTGTGTAGTGAAACAGCGCAGTCCGGTCCAGAACAGCTCTGGGCCCGGTCTTAGAGCAGTGTGTCGCCTTCTCAATGCACGGTACTGATCCTGGGTTCATTGCAAAGACACCGACACCTGCGTCCTCCTCACCCCGACATCTCCCGCAGTCCAGGCTGAAAACATCAGTCTCATTTATAGCAACAGTTGTCTGGGCGGGGGTCTAAAAGACGTTTGGCAGCAAGACGTATATTGAAGTATGGCCCAGGGCCCAAACATCTCTGAGACGTCTTCTCAAATGTCTCTGTGACTGGGTAACCATAGAGTAAATGAATGCCTGGGTGTCCAGATTAGATAGAAAAATATGAATACGCGAGAAGCCGTAAGAAAACTGCTGCGGCACGGTAGCGGAGTTTCCACGTTCTCCCAGTGTGTGCTCTGGTTTCTCCTACCACTAAAAACATGTACAATAGGTGAATCCTCCAGCCAGGGGATTCTGACCGTCAGCCTGGCTCCGCATTTGGAGATGGGTCCACGGGCGCGGTACTGTCGCCGCCCACTGTTCCTTACGGGTCGTCCCAGCGGGGTCGAGGGATGGGTCAAAGGCAGAGGACATATTTCATTGTACAGTTGTTGTTGGTGTGACTGGATAAGGTTAAGATGACAAATAAAGTGTCTTAACCTTATCCAGTCACACTTTAGATGTGTTTGTTTGTAAATGCATTACTTATCCGAGGACAGTTTCATTTCTATTAAACCAGTGCAGTGTTTTCATGAGGGTAAAACAATAGCCAGCCAGATGGAACAAGTCGGCCAACAAACCCAAGTCATTCTCGATGGTAATGTTTAAAAGCCTTTATTCATTTAACCTTCCATCTGGCTGGCTGTTTTTTTTAAACTTGCATTAAAGGGACTATACAGAGTTTAAAAATGTTAAAACTAAGTATTTCATCCCCCTACATGTTCCAGCCATGTCCTAATGTGTAGAATGGTAAATGGTCACATTTATATAGCGCCTTTCTACCTGCTTTAGGCACTCAAAGCGCTTTACATCAAGGAACCAGTCACCCATTCACACTCTCATTCATACACCAGTGTACGCAGACACTGGAGGCAAGGTGGGTGAAGTGTCTTGCCCAAGGACACAACGACAGTGGGCACCTGCGGGATTCGAACTGCCGACCCTTTGGTCACAAGACGACCCGCTCTACTCTCTGCACCACCGTCGCCCCAAATGAGAATGAGAATGAGAAAGAATGAGCCCAGACCTGTTCACCACAACTGCCTCCACAACTGCCTCTAAAGTCACTCAAAAAGTTGTTACTTCGGGTCCGAAGTGCCGTCATGCACGAGCTTAATATAGAGCCTGCAATTACGCATAAGACCTGAGGTGGCAGTAGTGAGCTTAAAATGACTAACTTGCATCTAGTCTCTTTAACTAAAGTCAACCGTTTAAACTTCCAATGAGCACCTGACTGGTTATAACATTAGATTCCATGATGTGCTTCTCTTTCATAATTCATAATTTCATAATTTAACTTTTAAGTGTTTTCATTCATCAACTGCACTGGTTTGACCAAAAGAAAACTTCACAGTGACTCTTACTGAAGGTCCAAATGTGCCTTGTATACGCTCGTATGTCCACTGCGGCTAACTGTTCAGCCATCTGCTGTTGATATTTGTCCTCTTCCAATAAAAGCCATTTTACAGCAAAACTGATATGTTTGAAAGGGGTAAAATATGTACTTTTTAGTCCAAACTTTCCCAATAGGAAACATTCCCTCCCAAAACCTGAGTGTGTGAACCATATAAATCAGTCACATTTTCACAGATAAGCGGCAGCAGCAGCAGCTGTAAATCTCACGGCTGTAATCCTAACATGTGTTTAATGGAGGTCCTCCTGAGTCTTTGAGCCCAGAGGATTCCAGGGCATTACTGTTGTTGATTTATGCAGCTGATTTATGAGAGGTTTTTAAGAGTGACGTTTAGGAACAGGAGCCGGATAAGTCAGTAAAAGGTGAGCTTCACGAGATAGTTTCATCCATTTATTTCCTGATATGAAGAAATGCTTGGTTGGTTTGAAGACGGTAGATGGTTCAAATAAGTGGCTGATTGAAAATGTGTAAATACAGGTGAAACCCGGAAAATTAGAATATCACGAAATAGTTCATTTATTTCTGTTAATCAACTTAAAATGTGAAACTATTATGATATAGACTCATGGCATGCAAAGTGACATATGTGAAGCCTTTGTTTGTTTTAATTTTGATGTTTACGACTTACAGCTTATAAAACCCCAAATTCAAAATCTCAGAAAATTAGAATATTACGTGAAATAAAATAAAAAGATTTCATATATTAGTTTCATATTTTAAGTTGTATTACAGAAATAAATGAACTTTTTAACGATATTCCAATTTTCCAATATTCACTCAACAAGCAGAGATGATGATAAAAATTAAAAAACATATGCTGCTATAATCAAGGCCGTGGGAACCCAGGGTGCTGAAGGTGCTGCAGCACCCCTGGTGGATAGTTTGTGTATTTACACACTTAATATTAGTAAATGGGAAATAAGCACAGAAAAAGCGCTTTTGGGGCAATATTGTCCCTCAGCACCCCCTAACCAAAATACATTCCCACGGCTATGGCTATAATCTATAATAATGATAAGAACATGTAAGTCCAATGCACTCAAAATGTATGCCGTTTTGTTAAATGTAATGCTTTTAAGACCCTAAATTTGGCATGATCAAATTTAATACTTTAATGTTTTAAAGCAGTACTAAGTAACTCATGCCCCTAGAGGCCATAAGCACCACTGCAGGTGTCGTAGCACGTTGTGTTTTTTTACTCATTAATTGTCCGTGAGAGTAAATACTACGCTGACAGAAAAGATATCTGGCCGTTATAACGTAAGCTCCAATTGGAACCAGAAGTTCAAACCCAGTGTACGGCTGATTCAAACAGCTCAATGCAAATCTCTCATTTTTATTTATAACACACGGCTATTTTTGCCTCAGCTTCTTCACATTTTGCAAAGTCTGGCTTTATTTTGCACTTGCAGTTTCACAACCTCAACCCACACACATATTTCAACACTTCTCAGTTTATTTGACACTTGTGCCGCACACGGAACGGCACCTCGCAATTTTCCATTCTGAAAAGCAGAAATGATCTGAAATGCAAGTGCAACGGACCCCTGACAATAATGACTATTTGCTTTGAAACTTTAAGGAGATGGCAGCTGTAAAAGGATCCACCACTGAAATACCACTCGTGTTTGTGCATCCTACAGTTTTTGAAGAACCGTAAAGTTAATAAGAAGAATAATAGTTGCGGAATGCCGTGGAATATCCAAATGTACAGCAGATGTCTTCAGCCTTTCCATGTTGATCTATTGTTGCATTCTGTTTCAGAGCCTTGATTTGCTGTGGGATATAGCGCTCACTCGTAACAATTCTGGGAAAATCTCTGACTCTGCATTAACACAATTAGGCCAATTTTACAAGCAGTACCAAAGCAATCATTTTAATTGAAGGGTTTCTTCGACTTTGATGGATACACTGACTTTAGAGCAGATCTATCCAGATGTTGAGGTCACGACAAAGAACCATAACGGAAACTGGGTAATTGTGGCCAAAACTCACAAGCATTGACGGCATCCAGAGCCCCTACAGGGAGAACACATCAAATCAATTGCATTGTTTGGTTGTAAATCAAGATTCCGTTCAAAGGACACATTTTAAACTCAACCAGAAGCCTTAACATTTGGGAAAAGATGTCTGTGTAAGCTCTCACTCGTACAAGAGTTGTCCATCTTCAATGAAGGTACTTGAGTCATCTTCTGTACTCAGTAGTTGAAGTCTTCAACTACTGAGTACAGAAGATGACTCAAGTACCTTCATTGAATTTGGGAAAAGATTGCAATATTTATGCTGTTAAGTTGAATCATGAGCAAACACTAGCAGGTTTTATACATAACCAGTCCCAGTACAGACAGTTTACTTTGTTAGTTCCAAATCACTTTGTAGCTTATTATCTGTCTCACTGATAACCTCATTGTGATTTGTGACAGTTGTGTCTGTTTCCTACGGCTGCTGCAGCTTCCCCATCAACCCAAAAAACATCCATACATGGACTGATCCTCGGCCTTAAAGGGTTTAAAGAGCAATTAACCCCATCCTCAACTTTTTTGGGCAAATAAACTGTATAAATGGTTGTTTAACAGTGCTGTGTCTCGGTCATTATTTTTAACAATCAAGTGCATATTGGTTTAACCTCTTAACCTCCACATTATCTCTCTTTACCCAAATCTAAAAGCTTCTTGAAAAAAAGTGTCAAAGTAGGAACAAAAGTGAGACGAAAACGAGGATGAAAACGCAACAAGAGAGACAAAAAAAACGTCAGGAAAAAGTTACAGAAATGTGAGAGAGAGAGCTACAGAAAAGTTACGAAAACACAACAAAAAAGTGACAAAAAAGCGACAAAAGAGCCACAGAAAAGTGACAAAAGAGCAACAGGAAAATGGCAAAAGAAAGTGATGGAAAAGTGACAAAAATGTGTGAAGAAAACGAAACAAAAAAGCCACAAAAGAGCAACAGAAAAGTGACAAGAATGCTAAGAAAATGTCAAAAAAGTGACGACTATGCGGCAACAGTGTTTAGCTGAGTTTTGTACGTCTTAGCTTTCAAATGAGGCCTTACACTGGCCCATAGGCCTTTTAGATATGTGTAAAGCTGATCCAAAGGTCATAGAGAAAATGCACTTGGTTAAAGGAACAGGCCACCGTTTTACCATACTGAGATATGCTCTTACCTGAGCTTAGACGAGTTGATACTGTCTGGTCTTTGTGCCCGTGGAAGAGCTTGGTCGCTTCTAACTTCACCCCGTTTGGAGCCATGGGAATATGCTGGGACATGCAACATCTTTGGTCTAATAACTCTAATAACTCAACTCGTCTAAGCTCAGGTAAGAACATATCTCAGTATGGAAAAACGGTGGCCTGTTCCTTTAAGGCGGGGGTTGAGATGTTAAATCTTAATTTTGAGCCAAAAAAAACCCTGTATGGCGCCCTCTTGTTGTTAAAAATATACCGCGTTTTGAATCATTGTCTCTGCCTCATGCTCACACAGCCAACATCATGGTGGTGCTGTGCAAACTAGTTACAGGCTGTCACACATAGTACAGACATAACATGGGGTTACAGGGACCATCACATTGTATTTGTAATTTCACGCTGTGCTGTCATTGATGTTGATGTTCTCCATTGGGATTGCAGCTGGCGGAGTGTGGATAGTGGCATAGACATCACTGGTTTTGTTCTAGAAAAGGAAAGAAAAGAAAATTCAGCAGCTTAGTTTTTACTGAAGTGGTTACAAGAAGCTGGTCCTCGCAAAGTTCACGGATTTTGCATTCTGAGCAAGTATTTATTATGGAGTTCCCTTTGTGATGCTGTAATAAACTGAGATATTGTGAGACTGTGTGATTTACAAGTCGATTGAAGCTTGAGGAGTGTAGAACCCCCTTATGGACACAAAATTGTCTATGATTTCTGGATTACACATTTATGTCTACTGTGACCAATATAAACCTATTACCAAAGGCATGTATATTCCTGCGGGCTCCATTTTGTCATCATCGTCTTTATTTTGATTCTTCCTGGCCAAACGCTCCGAGCCTGGCAGAAATAAGATAATCATATAAATGAATATGTTCAAAAAGCAGAAACATTAATAGAAAGAATTAGGTCTGACCAGCAGGAAAGGCGGCACAAGCAGAGGTGACCAAACCATTGACTTTATCAGAGAAGGGCTATAAATAACATTCAAACCATTACTTAGACACATGAAAGATCAAATCAATATCATATAAAACACAAACATGATATCTTTGAATTACCCTTTCTGCGGCGCTCCAGTTCTCTGTGTTCACATAATCTTCAACAGAGAAAATTGTAAATGTAACGCTTTATGTACAAGGCTATATACACAAAGCTGTACTTTACCTGGTTCACTGCGTTGTGAGCTTTGGGGGGAAACAAATATTGTTATTTAAAAACAAATATGAAATAATATTACTGTGACTTTATGTCTACAGCAGTTCACCCAGCATGCCTCTATGAATATGTAATTAAGGCCATACAATAAAAGCCATGCTTAAGCCAGTAAGTGCTTATACAATTGTACAACAAAATTGCATTCAGGTGCTGTGTTAGTCCTGAGCCGCTGCGACTGAGCGCGCCGCCATTGCAGGCCAAGCTGAGCAGCATGTTTTTGGAGGTACAGTATAGGGGAAACCTGGCTGGCTGTATTCAGTGCTCCTCTGAAATGGTGCCACCTGTTTCAGAGCATGGTGTCCCGCACTGGTCAGCTTCTCCACCTCCTCCTTCATCCTGTGCAGCTCCCTCCGCTCCACAACAGTCTTTCACCATCTTCTGGGAAGAGTGTTGCACACGAATATAATCCGTCTTATTCTCTAGTGAACGTCCATTTGTCAGAGCAATAGTAGGGATAGATGGCTTGTGTGGCTTAGCTGTGAGTCTTGCCCGGATACCTCCTTGTTTGTCCCTTCTTTGTTTTGTAGGTCTCAAATGTCTTTAGCTCATAAGCTAGCTGTTTGTTTACTTAAGAAAAGCTGGGTCTGTTTTTTTGTGCAAATTTGAGTTTCTCTGCCCATCATAAGGGAAATGGGGATGTGGGTAACAAAAAAGTGCAAATGCAATGTAACATTTCAATAAAATAATTGATCACAAAAAAAGAAAGAAAAGCTGGGTCTTCTTACCGTCTGAAGCCATGTTTGCCTAAATAGACAAAAATAATTTCCTAACATTAGCAGGAAAAGACAGGATATTACCGAAGACACCAGACACTCGATAGTTCATACCTTTGATTGGTTTGGAGCAAAATAAACACCAAAGCATCAGGGCAATTCCCACAGCGAGACCACAGGCACACAACAGGATCACCGAAAGCCAAATAGGCCCATCTGTTGGACACAAGACTTTTGCCATTAAAATTACAAATAAAACTCTAAATATCTGAATTGTTATTATTCTTTTGAATGGTGAGATGTCCTCAAAATGGTGCCCTTAACTGTACGTAACTCAAACTCTTCTTCAAGCGGAAGGGAATGTTATTTGCACGGGACTTACTTTTTACAGACACAAGTATTCAAAAGCACTTTGCGAGTAGACATTTTTAGTTAGCTAATTATTTGGTGGTGATAAGCTACATTTCTACCAGTGATTGAATCTGGTGATCGTCGGGTCAACTACATTTCCACAGCCGTACATACGCAAGCAAACAGGAAGCAGAGTAAGCCAATCAACGATGGGCGGGCGTCTGTTGATGTCGCTAATAACTCCGTTGATGCTGTGTTATTAGCGGTTCTGCGATAATATTTGCACAGGATTCCAAATTCACCTACTGTCAATGCATTTTTGGTCATTTGGTGGTAAAAAGCTCTCTCTCTCGCTCTCCCAAGCACCCTTCGTAGATTGGTATTGAAGGGACTTCCGCATCCCACGAGTGACGCAAAAAATCTGATTGCATGGGCTCGTTTGATTTTTTTTATGCCGCCAACAACAGACTGATATCCCTCTGTATAAACAATATAGAGGTGTATCATTATGGTCTCGCCAGGCTAAAGCTACATAGGATTCACAGATTGGCGGTCAATGCAGTCAACTGGGCGTGGAACCACAATGCTCTGCCTCACAATACAATATTAGCTTTTGAGGTTTTTATCATGTGGAATGGTTAAACTTTACATTAGGCACTCAAACCGCTTTTACATCAAGGAACCACTCACCTATTCACACTCTCATTCACACAGGAGGGAAGGTGGGTAAAGTGTCTTGCCCAAGGACACAACAGCAGTGTACACCTGTGGGATTCAAACTTCCAACCCTTCGGTCATTAGACGACCCACTCTACTACTGCCGCCACTGTCGCCCCAACAATAATGAAATGCACTTTGCACCTGATCTAAAGTCAAGTTAAAGTAACAGACAGATACTCTGGTTATAAACTTAGGACAGTTATTCTGTTTCTCACGTGAAAGGGAACCTGTGGTGACATGTTGTGGGTCTGTGGTGTTCACTGGATCAAATGAAGCTGTTGTCACATGGGTTGAGTTTGTTCTCATGAAAACTGAAAAGGGACACAATTAATTGTGGTCAGCCAGAAATCACATTTGGCAGTTTACATTTTCACTCACTTTCACTCTGAACAGTGACAAAGGTTTTGTTACTGTGTGGAGAAGTAGAAACGAGTTTCCCCTGCTGTACGACATAGTAACACTGGACGTGCACTTCATCAGAAGTACTGTGGTTTACCTTCAGCAGATCAGAGCCTCTCAAAGTTTCCAGACATTTCGAATTTGCCCAACTATGTCCATTTGTCACATAGAAAGAACAGAAAGACACCGCAGCAGCGTCTGGAGGCTGACAGTGTAGAATAACTTTATCCTTCTCTGTGAGAACTGAAGGATGCACAGTCAAAGTGGGGCGTGCCAGTTCTGGAAAGAATGAAACATTACACTGAAGTGTTTTAGTCCAAATAGCTGTGTCTCGTGAGGCATTGGCTAGTTTAACAGTGTGAGTGGCGTAATAGTGACATTTAAAGTTTAGTGCTACTTGTGCTGTTTTCTGCCCGTCTCCACAGGTAAACTCAGGACCAGGGGCAGAGAAAGGCCGCCTTGGCATCTTTTACATATCAGTGTATGAGTGTGTAAAGAGTCATAAGAGATACTAACATTTGTTTTTATTATGAACTGCACATGAGATACCTCTATTTATTATCACTATGGTAACACTTTATAATAACTACACCTTATTTAGCCTTAATAAATGATGACTTAACACACACAACAGCGGTAGAAAAGTTCACTTAACTCATGAGCTTATTGCCCTTCTCTCAAGCTTAATTTTAACATTAACGGTGTGATAGTTCGTGGTAGAAGTGGCTCAAGGACGCAGTCTGTGAGAGGAGATTATGGTGTGAGTGTGCAGGGCCACACATGCACGAGGACCTGCTCCTATGGCTCCACATATCCTCCTGCGGTCAACATGAAACCCTCTCATGCAGGTAAAAGACACGTCCAGAGTGCATCCTCCTCCACCACACAGAACTTCTACAGTTCCTGATGCCTTTGCAGCCAAAACACTGTTGTTCCGTTCACTCAGATGCATTTGAGAACAGCAAATTAAGCATTTGTTGTCTAATGGCCTGAAGATTTGTGAGCACCCTCAAGGAAGACCTCAACACCCCAAAGCCACTCCTGGGACAAATGTCTGGCGCCACCGCTTGCCAGGAATGAAATGAATTATACCTAAATTATGCAATGATGTGTTTAATTAGCGCACTGACTCTCCATAGATTTGTGTGGGAAACTGTAACTTCAAGCATAGGCGTGTGCTTTAAATCGGAGTTTATTTGGTGAAGATTGGTCAAATACTCGCGTATGGTTACTATGGTTACGCCCTCGACTTCAAGGGCCATTCTCTCTATGCATTTTTCTCAGATTGTGACAACATCGCCACTTACTAAACCCACATTTTTCAACCTAATTTTACATATTTTTGTTTTTGTTTTACTAAAGGACTTTTCAGTACCTAATTTACAGCTTGACTGAGGTTTTAACTCAGAAGTTCGGCTTACCTTGTTCTTTGGTCAAACAAAAGAGATCTGTTGAAAAAATAAGAAATGAACGTCACTAACCTAATTTTTAACCATTTTTGACAGACTTGGACTAAAACGGGATTTTGACATATTACCATCTTAGTCAAAATCTGATGGAATAGATATTTTCATCGAAAAGTTATGCCTTTTTGTCCCATATTAACAATACACAGCATACCAAGCATCAACAAATCATAAAACAATGCAGATTTCACAATTTGACTTAATTAACTTAACTTAATTAATAACTTAACTTAATTTTCTATATACAATTTCAAATTCAAGGATACAAATATTACCTTTATAAACGTGTAGCCTTAAGATGTCTATTTTTGCAATTGTGAGTCAGCTGGTGTATTAGTGAAACTATAGTCAGCATATCAACATTGTCAATCTCAACATATCATTTTCCAGCTCATAATAAGTTTAGCATTGGCTTGAACAAAAAAATAGACTTAAGATTGTGAGTTTAGTGATGAACAAATTAGCTATTTGGCCAAAGTACTTCTCTAATGTCACAATGCTCCTATAAATAAACAAGGTAGGTAAACACTCACTCATGAAGACGATGAGCAGCATGTTGTCCAACGGTCGAGTTCAGACTAAAACCAGTCAGTGTTCACTCTGCAGCTCAGGAAAACCACAAGCACGTTATTGTTTTAGTCTGACAAAATGGCCAGTGGAAAGTGGAAAGTATTATTTGCTCACTCAAAAGGAGTAGGTTGAAGTTCACAGATTCACTTATGTAGAATCTCCCCCTGATTTATCAAAACACGAAGCTACAATTTGTGACATACATTTTCACTTTACATAAGTTACAGTAAACTCTTGATAGGCCTTGCATCTGTTGGTACTCGTTTATGATCGTACAAATGATAAAGAAGGTGAAAAAATACAAAACATTTAGAAAGTATTTTCTCGGTCCTTTGATGGGTCCATAATACCACCTATTTTATCGTTTAAAATGAAACTGATTTTCATCCAGATTTTTCCCATGGCTGAGTTATAATGTTTGCAATATGAGGCTACACAGTCCAAATCAAAAGTTGAAAAATTCTAAAAATTCACATTTTGGATGGTTGGAAATTAAAGCAGTACTAAGTAACTTGTTTACCTTAATAAATCCTTTCCGTAGTCCCTCTGGGGTAATACAAGTGTTAATGGGATGATTGGAGGATCTTTATTTATTTATTGGTTTATTTGGGGGCCGTGCATGTTAATGAACATACATGGGTCTCATGCATGTAAACAAGCCACACCATATTGTAGCCTTGGGCTAATTTCCATCCGTCGTCCCCCATGCGCACTCTCAAACCCACTCTCATTCATCCTGGCCTATTGTACATGTTTTAGTGGTAGGGGAAACCGGAGTACCCGGTGGAAACCTACGCAGACACGGGGAGAACATGCAAACTCCACACAGAAAGGCCCCGTCCAGGTGGGAATCGAACCCGGACCTTCTAGCTGTGAAGCACAAGCGCTAACCACTGTGCTACCGTGCCGCCCCCTGGTGTCTCTGGCCATTCAACCACATTTGCAGCTTGACTGCACCGGACCGGAGCAACCAATACACACTAATGGAATCACGAAGAAGAAGCTAACAGGCTAATGGGCAAAGCTAACTGCGGGCTAGCGCCACTTAAACAGTATTTACAGCCAAGTTTGAGTGAAAACAATTATCTCCATTGTGTAATTGGATGTACAACATCCCTCTTTCCCTTTGTCTTTTCTGTCAGCGTAGTATTTACTCTCACGGACAATTAATAAGTTAAAAAATCGCAACTTGCTACGACACCTGCAGTTGCGCTTATGGCTTCTAGGGGCAAGAGTTACTTAGTACTGCTTTAACAAGGTTCAGAGTAGAACATCAATATGAAACAAGAAATGAAATGCAATAAAACAGTCATTTTGCATGTCTAAAGGATCCTGAGGGTTATGGAATAAAAATCTCAAGTCGAACACCCAACAAAATGTCACCAGCTCTGAGCCGGAGGATCTGATTGGCTGTCCGACAAGACAATGGACAATCCTCGACCCAAGTGAAGGCCGTTACTGGAACCGACTTACTGCGTCCTGCCCAATGGTCCCGCCTCAGCAGCGATGGTGCAGCTCAACAACCCGACCACGTTCAAAACAAGAAGGTTTGTTTGCCTCTGCCTTCAGGACCACAGTGGTAATACCTGACAGAAAATGACACTGAATCCACTGCAAATCAAGGTTTACCAAGTTTTTTTTTTTGTCTCACTCCCTTTCCTTCTTGTTGCATATTGAAGTTCTACTTGGAATCTTGATCCAACCATCCAAAATGTGAATTTCTGTCATTTTTCAACTGGTCTTAAACTTTTGATCAGGACTGTATTTGATTTAGCTTCTGTGCTACTTCTCGGTTCACAAGCGTTCATAAAACAGTCTCTTTTTTTTTACAAAAGCAAAATGGAATTCAGACTACAACAAATATAGCTTTCATGAAAATAAGTAAAAGCAAATTGTACTGTAAGTGGTTTGAATTTCATGATGGATAAATATGAGTCTTGTATTTCTATTACTTTATTGTAACGTTGTTCAATGTGAAACAAATCCAGTAATGACACGTATTGTAAATTTATCAAGTATAAAGTGAACTACTGAAACATTCATTGTGACATTTCCTCTGTGGCTAAAGTCGACACTGAGTCACACGTCGACCACCGCTTCACAAACCTATTTACTTCAGGTTATTGAAATAACATTTGCAACTTTACCATTGGTGTTTCCTGTTGTATAAAACAATATAAAAGTCATTTAGCCCAATGTTCGTTATCAAACATGACTGTTTCCTGCAAAAAGAAAAGGTTTCAAGAGAGTCTGGCTGCAGACCTCCACTCTCAGGACCCTGCCTTGCAGACCTCCACTGTCAGGTCCCCTCCGCTGTCAGGACCGGAAGTTTATTCGAAGCCTTTCAAAATAAAACCGGATATACTGGAAGCACGTATTTGTCGTTCACTGAAAGAAATAACTATTAACATTTACTTAGAAAAATCCTCGTAAGTATTTGCACGAAGATATTCTAATTAAATGTTACTACTCTAAATCAAGTAAAACTCTCTTGCCTTTCTCAAGTAAAATCTAAATGGGATTTGTAAATAAATCTTACACTACAAAATCAGTTTTTTACAATTGGTTATGTGAAATAATGAAGTAAGGTGTATGTGATTTCAGTGTGTGTGTCATAGAAATACTGAGTAACTTTTATGTGTTCTGATCACATATAATAACGGATTACTTTATTAAATGTTATTTATATTTCATCTGTTGCATCAGTTTATTTATTCTTATTACAAAAATAATTTTTAAGTACTAAATTTGAGTAATAACTACTACATTTGTTAAATGTCATTGAATATGAAAAAAATAATACAAAAATGCCAATATCAGCAACTTTGTTTATTGACAACCTTTTTGTCCAAGTTTTACACTTGAAAGAACAATGAATCCACAATTATTTTTGTTATTACAAATCCAGTGTCTTCTCTGAAGGCACAGCTGTGAGAAATGGCTGCATGCGTTTACAGCTGTATTAACATTTATGAACAATTATTAGCAGTTTAGTATTTAGTGCAACACATGATTGCAGTAGAGTATAGACATAAACTAAACTAGATAAAGAACCAAAAATAGTCTAAAGTCTGCTTGAAAAAGTGACTTCCAAAGCATAATGGCTTACAAATAAAATCCAGGAATATCACCACTTTGAAACATGTGCAGGTGTTACACCATAACAAAACTACTTGCTAGCATAAAATGCTATAACAGCAATGGCATGACAAGTCGCTTAAGGTGAACAAAATGTCATATTTTAAGTTTTGGACAGCAACTTTGTTTTCAGGTTTTGTACTTTAGGGGATAGCTTTATTGCATCTAAATTTAAGAAAAGTTTCTGGAACACTTCAAAAGTGTAACGCAGTGTTGGAGGATAAGCAAGATTGAGTGAATATATGAGACCCATTAGCAATGTACATGCCTTTGCAGCATTTCCACATCCAGTCAAAATCTCCTTGCCGTCAAGAACAATGGAAACATCCACAGGCTCTTCAGTATAGGAAGCACGAACAACAGCGATCTTCATGTTGTGCTGACAAACATCCTCCAAGTTGTCCACCTAAATAAATAGAGAGCAATAATTACTTCAACACATACTCAATAGCTTACAAGTTTAAAAGGAATAGGCCACCGTTTATACATACTGAGATATGTTCTTACCTGAACTTAGACGAGTTCATTTGTACCTGTCTGGTCTTCACGTGTGCCTTCAGTAACGTAAACACAGCACAGATGGGGTTAGCATTTAGCCTCTCTCTTCTCCTCTATAGCTCCAAACGAGGTGAGGATAGAAGCTACCAAACTCTTCCACGTTTCCCTATTTAAATATGGTTACATACACTACAAAGTATAATTACACAAAATTAAACAATGTGGATTTTCTAAGCAGATAAAAAGGGGAACTATATTGTAAGGCGTAATAATACCAGGAGTAATTGGGCATCCGCACAGTAAAGTGAAGATATCACTGCGTGGATGTCGAATTACTCCTGGTATTATTACGCCTTACAATATAGTTCCCCTTTTTATCTGCTTAGAAATCCACATTGTTAATTTTGTGTAATTATACTTTGTAGTGTAACACTTCACGTAACCATATTTAAATAGGGAAAACGTGGAAGAGTTTGGTAGCTTCTATCTTCACCTCGTCTGGAGCTATAGAGGAGAAGAGAGAGGCTAAATGCTAACGCCGTCTGTGCTGTGTTTACGTTACTTTACGTGGAGACCAGACAGGTACAAATGAACTAGTTTAAGCTCAGGTAAGAACATATCTCAGTATGTAAAAATGATGGCCTATTCCTTTAAAGTAAGAAATGATAAGCCCTAGCTATATTACAATGAATTAAAAATAATAAACTTAAGTACGTTTTGTCTAACAGAATGATTAATTTTTTTAAATGATCATAAAGACAGTCATAGAAATTTCAAGTACTTTACCTGGCAATCTAGAAAGAGTTCTTCCTCTTTTTCACCAAGGTACAGCATTAATCCACGAATCACCTCTCCACGTCTCATCTCAACTGTTTGGTCCTGTAAACAGTCAGACAGGGATTTAATAATAATAAAGAAAAAATATTTAATGCATTCAGCACAAGTTCAAGACAGGTTCAATTGTGACTTAGTAAACACACCTGTCTCAAAAACTCCAAAACAGGTCTCAGTTTTGCTCCGATAGCGCCACCCTTCTTCCCAAGTACAGAAAGCAGTTTTGGAGTGTAACTGTCCAGATTGAACATGAAGGTCTGCTCAAGGGGAATGGTGGTTATTCTCCGAAACTCTTCTTTTGTCTGTCAAGACAAAAACAGCAGAACAAACTTAATATTATACACAAATATTAAAACCATTTTTAAAAATTGTAATTAACCCACCCCAGCTTCGGTAAAGAGCGCTGGCCACCTTTCTTTGAAGTCATCAGCAGCTGGACTGCCAGTTACCACCTCCAGTCTTCGATAGGAGAAAGTTTGGGCCATTTTTGGATATATAACCCTTTCATTGTTTTTCTTTTTATTATCTTCAAGTAGCTCCAGTCGTATCTTCTCTAAACTTTCAGTTGTCTCCCCTTGTGGGTGAGGAGGAAGGTAATTCACTTCCGCTCTTTTGGTTTCTTACAGTTTTTAGCTGGATTTGTGTCACCAGGTCTCTTCCTTTTCCTGGAGTTGATGTCTAGCTCGGGACAAGGCACATCACGCTTTCTGAGTTTAGAACGATAATTATTCATCTTATATTTGAGACGCTGTTGCCATCCATATAATCCAGAAAAGGATGTTGCAGGCTCCTTTAAGCATGGATGTTTCTTAACCAGGGCTTGAACAACAGCCAGTATTTGGAGACCTGAGGGGTAAGCTGTGTAGGAAAAAATGGAATCTGCAATTGTCTCAAGTACGTCGGAGGTCACCGCTGGATTGTTGAGAATGGTTCCATCACGTTCGTACGCGTCATTTCCGGCTTGAAGGAGCATCTCCACATTATGAGAAAAAGTTGGGATCTCAAAGTTTACAGGCCATTGTTTAGAGCGATACTCTGGGATTTTGGTAGTATTATTGTGTCAGCAGAGCTAACTGAGGCAGCATCAGCATCCTGACTGGACTGATCCAGGGAGAAGGAAGAGGAACTTGTGGCAGTCTCAGCTACAGGAGTCAGCGTCAAAGTGATAGTGGGATCCTCATTTTGAATGAGTTTAAGTGTGTCTTTGTCCTTAATTACATCAGTGGATGTCAGAGTAAAGTACTGATTATCAAAATCTTTGTCCATATACATAACAGTGTGACTTCCAGTAAGGTGAAACTGCTCCTGGATGACAGCTAAAAGGTCCTCTACAGCGCTAGGGACACCCTCTGGTAGTGCCAATTTGTGAACTTGTGTATCTCCAATAACAACACGCAGAACAATCATGGAGGACATCTTAAAGGCCTTTCAAAAGCAGAACTGAAAAAAAAGAAAGAACAGCACAAATTAGTATGACAAATAGTTATTTTCCATGGCTATTTTACTTTTAACAGTTCCTAAATGTGTTTTTCATGATACTTCCTAAAATGTGTGTTATAATAAATACGAAAAAGCCATGCTAAGTGATAAGTGGCAATATAAGTAAGCTGAAGTTTAAAAATAAATGCCGTAATACTGTACCTAGTTGGACAATGAGATGTGATGTTTAAGAGAAACCATTCGCTTTCCATCCACCACATAGGCAACCAGTGGGTATGTGTCAATGAGTTCTGAGTGCTTTACTACTCTGAGTATGCCAGTGGACTCCAGCACGAAACCTCTGAAATGTTCAAAGTACCATGCAGTTTGTAGCTTCACTACAAATGCTAAGCTGTCTTGTGCAACAACTATTTGTACTATTTCTGCAAAGTCAGGAAAGCCAATGGTGGAGCCATATGCCAAGATCATGCCAGCACTATAGAAAGTGCCATGGTATTCTGCTTTCAATGTCAAATGAACAACTGTCTCAGCAGGAAATTCTTGCAACATGTATTTCTGTATGTCCTCATTTACAATGTCTATTGGAATGCTTGTCATTTTTGTTACAGTAATTGCACATTTTCTAACATCTGGGCCACGGAGTGTGTATGAAATCATGGACTGGTGTTTGTTTGCCATAGACTTTAAAACATTGCGGAAGCAGCTGGTCTGCCTTACAATCCTTTTAAAAAAGCGATGCTTGGCTTCGAATCTCATTGTCCACAGGGACACAAGCGGACCAAAGGCTTTGATGAGCTGCGGGTAGTGTTCTACAAAATGATGCTTCGGAATGAGTTTTTCCTGTGTAAAGACACTTTTAAATCGAGCTCTATGTTCGGCAATAAGGCTATCAAAGTAACCTATGCTTTCATCTGTGTGGGTGGGAGACATGGCCAACTCAACAACATCTTTTAATGTCATTATTAAATGCCATGCCTCTTCCTGTTCAGGAACTCTAGTTCCAATCATGAGTGGGAGCAACCTCAAAAGGCACCAATTTTCATGTGCGTTACCACCAATGCTCTTGCGTGCTGCAAAGTTTAGTGGGATACCTTGTGGGCTGTTGGTCTTGTCTTTCCATTTGTACGGAAACTGTTTGATGATTTGGTTGAGCTCCTCGAGGTTGAAATATTTTTCTTAATGAAAATGTCTATGCTCAAGGCCAACTCTAGAGGTACAATACCCTCGAGCAAATCATGTAAGACATCAGGAGGGTATCCTGTTGTAACATGAAAATGACTTAATCTCTGAGTAACTGTGCACTGTTTCTTAACACCATGGCAATGGCTCCTACTTGTCAAAGCTTCCTGAATGTCCAGCTCGTGTTGCTGCTTTGTTCTAACAGGGAAAACTCCAGCTCTGACCTCAGCCTCCTCAAACTGTGATCTCTGTCCCACACAAAATCGACAAACATAGGACCCACTAAAACTTTCAACAAACCCCGCCAGGGAGTGAGCACCAAGATTGTCTGCAATCACAGAAAACACAGTGCCCTTTACAGTTTTCCCTAAACTGGGCACAAAGACTCCATTTTCTTCTAAGTTTTTCAAATCGTTCAACAAAGGCTCAAGAACACGAGAGTAGCCATATTTCTTGATATTATTTGCCTTGCACAACACTGCCAAATAAATAGAAGACAATGTAGATCTTAAGACAGGAGGAATGTCAGCCAGCACCCAGTAGACCGCAGTTACTTTATGTTTCTTTCTGGAGGTCCCTAGGGGATTGCATATTTCAAAATCATCACAGTACAGCAGAAGTGAAAGTCTTAACTCCTCTTCAGCAAAAAATGCATTTTCCTTAAAGTGGGAACCATCACGAAACGAACAATATTGTCCTGAGGTTGAACATACTGCATTCGTTAAGATATTTTGGACAATGTCACTATTTTGTAAAATATGTGACAATGACTCCAACACTGGTACATATTGATAGGTTGTTCCATCTTTTGAATTGAGTATATATTCGACTGACTGTACAACAGAGAAATGCTTCTTTATACTCTTTTGTGGTATGCTGAAGCAAGGGGACCACCATTACAGAAAGCTACACTAAGAGGGCTAAGTTTGCAGATACTGTTCATCAAATCTGTAACCAACTTTGGATCTGGACTGCAGTTGTGATTTTTGAATGTGTCCAAGATAATATTTTGGATTACAGGTAGTGAAGCAGAAGAACTAATGAAATGAAGCTCCTCAACAATATCATCTATGCACCTACTAGGGATATTATGGATGCAGTCAAGTTTAAGTAACAAGGCACTAAGATGATCAATAATGGCCTTAACTGAATCTCCTTCTTCTACTACAGTTTCTGAACAAAGATCTTCATTTTCATCTGACAGAGTTACATCTGCTTCATCAACTTGTTCTTCGTTAGATAAAAATGTCTGCAATAACGTACTTTTAAAATCTTGAAGACAGTGGGGACTATGTTTTCTACTTTTATGAGATGCAAAAGTTGAATAGATGTTGGTACTGTAGTCACAATTTTTAAAAACACAATGAACGGTTTCGTGCCTTTTGAGGTGAGCTCCAATGTGTTCAAAATATTGCCTCTCTGTGTGAAAAGCAGATATATTACAGATAAGGCATAAGAAAGAAACAGTTTCCCCTGACTTATTAGTTTGGCAATGATCTCTGGACAAATGGGCATGAAGCGAATTTAAACTTTTGAATGCACTTGGGCAGTCTGAATACAAGCAGGGTAAAGACCGACCATGGCCAGAGAATATGTGTGTCAATCTGTAATGTTTTAGGAGTGCTAAACGTGTTGCTGCCCTATAATTGCAAAGTTTGCATATCCATGTCATCTTAAAAGCCTACTGGATCTCCTTTGGGACATCTACGCTCTCCCTATACTCCAACGTATGGCTCCCCCTGAAAGACAAAAAAAAAAAAAAAGAAAACAGGAATTTAATCAATTAATTTAGTTAGCAAACAATAAATAATGTTTACAGTTTAATGCTTAAAAGTGCATGTAGTATCTTAGTGGTCTCAGTCAGGATTACTTTGCTCTCCCCTTTTCTGAAAGACAGGTGTAGACGATTGCAAAATGACTATGACATCACGTTGTTGTGATTGCGTAAATTAACTGATAAAAAGTATATGCAATTGGGTTTTTAGAATGTATTAGTGGTGGCGATGAACAGAGATAGGTTTCACTGCTTCAAAAAAGCCAACTCATAAAAAAAAATTAAAAAAAAGACAAAAAAAAAAAGACGTGCCATTAATATTTGTTAAGGATAAGCAATAATCATACGTATCAGTCGCATTTACAGAAGTGGTCATTTTGTTTACATAGTTCACGAGAAGGTGAGACCGTCGTAATGAAAAGCATGATAACAAAGTGTTGCACTGATACAGAACAAGCTACAAATCAAACATACCGGGGCACGAGGGGCTAAACGGGAGGGCGCGGTCCTCTGCTCACAGCCCAGATAAGTTTTAGAAACGAGAAGCTCGTAGAACAGGTATTCCTGTACAGTCTTAACCATAGATACGGTATAAGTCTCAACACACCCGCCATCGTTGTTTTGGTTGAGGAGCACTGACAAAGCAAAGCATGATGGGAACTGTAGTATTTACCGCGACAGTTGCGACACTTGCTAAAATGAAGGATTTGGGTTTTGCGTTAATTGTTTTCAATGGTTTGCATTCGCTTCTTGCCTATCGCAAGAAGTACAAAAATTAGCAAAATTGCGAAAATAAAACTTTTTGTTGCGCATTGCTATTAGCTAGCATTGCAAACAGGTGCCTTTGCTTCCTTAACGATAAACAATACCAATTATAGACGTGCATTTTACGAGACGTGTAACCTGTCAAAAAGTCATATTTGTAGTTCCTATTTTCGCAGTGATCTGCACTAGATTTAGAACATCATTAGCTAGCATTGATTAGGCCTAGTAGTTTGTGTACAGTCTCATTGACCGAATGCTAGTCTGCGATAATATACAACTGAACACATATAAATAAATATATTGTTATATGAAAAACATAAATGAAAAGTAGTTACTTACCTTAGCCTTCACATTGCACAATGACACTGCCGGAACAGCTTTGACTGAATTCGTCTTTGGTTAAAAAGTCCGTCCTAATGGTCCTAAGTCCTAACGGACGATCAGCCTGGATCCCGGGTTGTAAGGGTCCCACTGCGCATGTGCCAATTCAAACTTGAGCTTTGATTTTTTGGATTAAATTTTACTCGGGGTTTCATAAATGGTTACAATAATTTAAAAAAACAGATTCATACTAAAATTACAGTAATTGTTACAGTTACATTACAATTCATTATTTTACATAAATAAATCACATATTAGTACACAATTTTAAATGACAAAAGTTAGTAAACACTGACACCTCATTTTACAAAGTAGGAATTATGTAGTTTTATATAATAACATTTAGTACACCCAAAAGTCATTTCTTTCAGTGTTGTTCCTTGGGCTTTATTTATGTAATATGATAATATGATATAAAAATGTATAATATATGTATAAAAATATGATATAAAAGCAACTATAAGTAGTAGCCTTCATGTTTGGCTGCAGACCTCCACACTCCCCTTCCAAAATGAAAAGCAAGCATACCGGAGGACGTATTTGTCGTTCCCCATGTGAATATACTTTATTTATTGGGGCCATATTTTATGTATATAATGTAAATATGATTCAAAAGCAAGTATTCCAGGAGTAGCCTATGTAACGGAGGCTGCTTGGCTTCCAGAAGTACGTTAGGTAAATCTCACTCCTCTACGCTTCATAATACACAATGATTACATTACAGATACTTGTCTGGTAGTCATGTGGGTAAGTCGGGCGCCTCCCAGTGCAAACCACATAGGTTCGATACCAGCGCTGAACAAGATGACATTTCAATTTTTGTTTAGTTTCTATGTGAGCACACTTTAGCTCTTGGCGCATTCATTTATGTCTAAATATGTAAGTATTATTTACGTGTAATCACGTTGACTTAAAAACAGAGGGGCCATCAGAATAAAATAATGAAATAATAACTCACTATTCCAGGCCTAAAGGCTTTAACTGGGCTGCAGCAGGAGCATGAGCTGCTGTTCCAGATATAAATGAAGTAACACAAGCGTAATTGTCATGGAAATCTATCAAAATAACGACTGATGAATGAAAATCTGAAAAATATTCGCATCGAACTTTTCATTCTTGCGGTGGGGAGATACCATTTCATATTGAACTAACTCAGAGGGGTGTTTAAGTGGAACACCCCTCCGCTTTAGTTCAAGTTGGTGCAGTCCAATCCAGCGGAGACAAGTGTCTGCGCGAGTTAAGAGACTAAAAGGCAGTGAAAGGTAGAAAAGTGGTCAAATAAATGTTTTTATCTACATAACTTGTGCTGATTGTGGGTTTGTATCAGGCTCAGACTGTGTGTGCAGCGGCCCATGTGAAAAGAGAAATTGTTAGAAAATTGTCAATGTGTGGTATTTGATCCAGCGACCTCTTGTACTTGAGACCAGCGCACTATTACGGAGCCATAATTCCGGGCCGGTCTTCTCCACATTCCCGGGCTGAAATTAGGTCCCAGCACGCCCCTGCTTAAAAAAGATAAGAAAAAATATAGTATGGGAAACTAATAAATATGCACTTCTTCTTCTAATGGTTTCCGGCAGGCTGTACACGTTATGCTGCCCTCTTCCGTTCAATATGCACTTCCGGTCCGGTCCTGACAGCGGAGGGGACCTGACAGTGGAGGTCTGCAAGGCAGGGTCCTGAGAGTGGAGGTCTGCTGCCAGACCCCTCTCAAAGGTTTAAACTGTTTAATAATGTTTAATACATATTGCAAGACATGATTTATACTGAAGGTATATACAGTTAATACATGACCCAATAAGGACACAATGTTTTTCTTTATTACAGATTTTTAAATACAGTATTATATTGAACAGAAGTCTTGTTTGCTATAACAGTTACACAGGTGTGTTGTAAGCCTTCTTAGTGCAGGCCTATATGCATATATTATCATTATGGAGCATAGCTATAATGAAAGCCGCAAGCGGCGATAGAGGCCCTCGCCCCTGGCGCAGCCTCCCCTTGCGACCGCCCCTGCTCTCGCCAAACCTGCTCTCCCCTCGTTTTCACACACAACCTGTGCACTCTCTGCTAACTCTTGCTCCAGCCCACTCTCGCCTTTCCGTCGTCAGACCCCGGCCTTACTCTTGCCCCAGGTATCTCTGGTGCCAGCCCGCTCTTGCTTCAGCCTCAGGGCCCCGGCCTCACACTCGCCGCAGCGGTGCTTTTCACTCGTTTTATAGTTGAAATACCTTCTATGGCCAGTGAACTGCTATACTCGGGAGAAGACAGCAGGCAAAACAGCATCTGGACAGATGTGCCAAATTACACAGAAGTCCTTTTTGCATATTTTTATTTGTAGTATAGGCACCGATTCTGTGGATACTGCAGGGCTGGAGCACCCACTCGAAGCTTTGGGCTGACAGGCGAATTTGCAATGATTACAAAATGGTTCAATAAATATCGCCAAACCTGTAAAGCTGTTACTCAGTGTTCAGCAAATACAAGAGCATGGGGCGGTACCTAATATACATGTACGTGTACAGTGGCCCATGTAAAGGCCCCTACCCTGGTACGAGCATCACCTGTCAAATAGTTACAAATAAAAAAGTTAAAAAGTTTATTAAAAAATAGAGTCACGGTTGGGATTGATCCAGCAATCTCATGGTTGCAAACCCAGTGCTCTACCTATGGAGCTACACAGGTCTGGACTTTCTCAATTGAGCTCCGTTAACAGGTGGGAGGGGTGAACTCCTTTGAAACGATTGGATCTGATTTTCGCTAGCGTTTAGTCGTGACGTATGTAATGCGCCCGTGTTGAGTGAACTCTTAGGAGCATTGCTTACGCATTCTAAGGCTTCAGTTATCATTTCTGGATATTTGGGAGCCGAGCCAGAACGGATTGAAGAACTTCCTTTACGTTCGTATCCGCCGCCATTGCCGAACTACAACCAGCAAATGCGGCGCAAATGCTTGACGTCACCGACAGCACCCGCCTCCCCCGCTCCCCGAGTGGTAGGTTGAAATTCAACCGATGAAACGCAGCCACTGAGATCAAGCCCAGACGTACATGCAGGGAAAATATAATTGACCGGAGTTTACGGATGGCTAAGGCCACGCTACCCCCATACATTTTCTCGATTGTTTTCAGCATTTTCTGCAATGTTTAATGAGTTCGTTCTGTGCAGCTTGGTTTAGTGCATCAATCAATCAATCAATCAATCAATCAATCAATCAAACTTTATTTATAAAGTGCTTTTCATAACGAAAGGTATCACAAAGTGCTTTACAGCTTACAACATTTAAAACAATACGCCCCACATCATACATCCATATATATGGACACATATATATATACGTATATATATATATATATATACGTATATATATATATATATATATATATATATATACGTGTATATATATATACATGTATATATATATATATACATGCATACACACACACACACACATCCACACACATCCACATACATACATACAATTTTAATTGTTAAAAGCTAAGCTAAAAAGGTGGGTCTTGAGCCTGCTCTTAAAAACATGAACGTTCTCTGCGGTCCTGAGGATCCTCCGGCAGGCCGTTCCAGAGGCGAGGGCCATAATATTGGAAAGACGCCTCGCCGTGAGTCTTTCTGTTGACACAAATGTGAGCTCAATATTCCAATGCATGTTCGATTTATAAACGATAACGTGCCATTGTTGAGACATTGACCTTGGCCACGCCCACATCTTATAAAATATGACATGACTGTAATGTGTTTTTTTGTTTGAGTCAGTGTTTAGAACATACTGGCAACGTTGTATTAAAAAAATCCAAACTGCTGTTTTCAAGGTATAGCTAGGGGGCGCAATCCTGGGAGCAGGCTATATATTAATGGGCGCGTTCTGTTCAATTTCGGGTGGTGCATTAGTGACTTGAATATGAGCTCTGTAATAGTTTAATAATCTGTAATAGTTTTACAAACCGTGGCCAAATCTTGAATTTCAATGTATATTGAGCAATCACATTTGGCACTGTGCCAAATGTGATTTTATTCCGATGAAAAACCAGGGACTAGTTTGTTAAAACACAAGATGAGTCCAGGGTGTTTTTGGTTTGTCCTTATGTCCCCTTTCACTGTGCCGAAGGGTTTGAGCCTATGTCAAAAAACGCGCATTTTCATTTGAATAGGGGTCAACTTTGAGGGGGCGCTGTCGAGCCATTTTGTTTGGGGCGTGGCCAATACCTCCATTTCCATCAATTTTCACGCCGCCTGAATGTCTCTGCCAAATTTGGTGTGTTTTCGGCGACATTTAGCGGTTCAAAAATGCGCTCGTTGATGGAGAAAATTTTTAGAAACCAAAAACAATAGTCCCTTGCCGGGGACTGTGTCTAATAATAATGGACACAGTGAGAAAGTGACAGCTCTGCAAAAAACAACTCACAAAAACAAAGAAATACAGTAACCTGCATTTTATTTGAAACTATGAAATGACATATGCAAGTAACCTCATTTTACATGTCACTAAAATGAAAGAAATTGTGTTCGACCCCAAGGTAATAAATGAGAACAGGCCTGTGATTATCCTCTCCCACCGATTAGGAGTCATTTTACATTTTTAGCAAAATATTCTGTAAAGAGCTTAAAAATGCAGGAAATCATCCAACACAGTAAATTATGTGCTCAATAAAAGCAAATGATTACATTAAATTAATATGATCATTAAAAAAAGAGACAAAAACAAATTTTACCATTTAGATTCCCTGTGACAAGCAGGGAATTTATTAAATATATTTTCTTATATTTCACACTGTGCTGTGAGCTTGTAATTGACATAGATGTTCTCCATTGGGATTGCAGTTGGCGGCCCGTGGACAGTGGCATAGGCATCACTTATTTTGTTCTAGAAGAGAGAAAAATAAACACAATTTCAGGATGTAAGGAATCAGCCTGACCAAAATTAAATCTAAACCACAAATTAAAGTAGTATACAGTCATTTATCTTGGTTTGAAAATTGAAAATGTCTCTCACCGTTAAATGACTTCGATTAGAAATATGAATCTCTTACCAAAGGCATGTACATCCCTGCAGACGGGTTACCCTTATGATCATCTTCATTTTGAATCCCCAATTTGTTCGTAAACTCAGAACCTGTATGTCAAGATGTCAACAAGATGTGAAGTTATCATGTCCATAAAGTGAAATGAAAGAGTCAAAACATTCAGCTCTGACCAGTGGAGCAGAAGCTGGAGGGCGCGGCTGCAGAGGCGGCAGAACCATTCACTTCATCAGGAAATGGCTTCAAATTAAAAGAGTTTTTTTTTTTCTTCAAATAAACAAAACATGAAATTACTACATATAATGACACAACTTAATACAAAACAAGACAATATAAACAGCTTCTAAGGCCTGTAGGAACCGATAACGTTTTAACGACCGATAATGTAATAACAGGCCAGAAGAAAATCGTTCACACATGTAATAAATTCAGCCAAAGGATTGAATTGATACCATGTACAATACTATGTTTTCTCCAAATCAATGTTGAATAAACGTTAAATAAACCTTTAAAGGAATAGGCCACCGTTTTTACATACTGCTTTTACTTAATGCTGTTCTTGAAATGTTTGGTTTAACTCAGCACGTGAGTGAGGCGACCCACAACAAAGGTCACACTCTAGATCTAGTTATTACAAAAGGTGTTAATATATCAAATGTGAATGTTGTTGATGTTGCTTTATCTGATCATTTTTGTGTCTTTTTTGACTTGTCTGTTGCACCCAAACCAGTGGTTGGGCCTGGAGTTATTCAAAGAAGACACATAAATGATACAACAAGGACACAGTTTATGGAAATGATCAGATTTGAAAATCCTCCATGTTCAAATGTTGATAATCTGTTGGACTCTTATACATCAAGCGTCTTACATGTTTTGGATACTATTGCTCCTGTCAAGGTTAAAATGGTTAACAATAGACAAAAGGCACCTTGGAGAAGTGAAGATTCGGTCAGGGCACAGAAAAGGGAGTGCCGAAAAGCCGAAAGGAAATGGCGCAAGTCAAAGCTCCAGGTTCATTGTGAGATATACAAAGAAGTGCTTTGTGAGTTCAACCAGATTTTGCGTGGAGAAAGGGAGAAATACTTCTCTAAAATCATCGCAAACTGTAGAAACAATTCTCGTGTTCTGTTTTCCACAGTAAACAGATTAACTAACCCTCCAGTTTCACTGCCCTTAGAACTAATCTCTACATCTAAGTGCAATGAGTTTGCAATATTTTTTTATGATAAAGTCCAAGGCATAAAAAATGCCATAATTTCCACAACACAAATACCAACCCTGCCACCAACTAGACACCTTGAGCTGACACATTTCACACCTGTTACTGGCAAAACAATCGAAGAGGTCATCTCCGGTTTGAGTTCATGTACATGCTGCCTTGATGAATTACCCACTAGATTTCTGAAGTCTGTGCTGACCAGCTTGTTACCACAACTTGTTCAGTTTGTTAACATCTCATTTGAGACTGGAGCATTTCCAAAGGCCTTGAAAACCGCGGTCATTAAGCCTCTTCTAAAGAAGAGCAGCCTTGATCCCAAGGTACTGAACAACTACCGGCCCATATCAAACCTACCGTTTTTAGGAAAAGTCCTAGAGAAAGTAATATATCAACAGCTCACTTACTTTCTCCTATCTAACAATGTGTTTGATACTTTCCAGTCAGGATTTAGGCCCCACCACAGCACTGAGACAGCTCTGATCAAGGTGACAAATGATATCCGTATGAACACCAATGCAGGTAAGGTCTCAGTTTTAGTTCTGCTGGACCTGAGCGCTGCCTTTGACACAGTGGACCATGGGATCTTACTTCACAGGTTAGAAAACTGGGTGGGAATCTCTGGTACTGCTCTAAACTGGTTCAAGTCCTATCTCGAGGATAGGACGTACTTTGTCGAAATTGGCAACTGTGTCTCAGACAAAATTTCCATGACCTGTGGAGTCCCCCAGGGGTCAATCTTGGGACCCCTCTTATTCAACCTGTACATGCTTCCATTGGGTCAGCTAATAAACAGCAACAATGTGTCGTACCACAACTACGCAGATGACACTCAGATCTACGTGTCACTGACGGCAGGTGAACATGGGCCTGTAGATACTCTCTGTCACTGCATCGAACAGATCAGTTTGTGGATGCAAAACAACTTTCTCCAACTAAATTCAGACAAAACTGAAATCATTGTCTTTGGCCCACAGACACAAAGACAAAGTGTTATCAGTCACCTTGAGTCTCTTGCTCTAAAACCAAAAAATCAGGTTAGAAATCTAGGAGTAATCATGGACTCAGACCTGAACTTAAACAGCCACATCAAAGCAATAACATCATCAGCTTTTTACCATCTGAAGAACATTGCTAAGATCAGAGGAATAGTGTCAAAACCAGACTTAGAGAGACTCATCCATGCATTTGTCTCTAGCAGGTTAGACTACTGTAACGGCCTGCTCACTGGCCTGTCTAAACGAGCTGTTAGACAGCTGCAGTACATCCAGAACGCTGCTGCTCGAGTCCTGACAAAAACCAGGAAATACGACCACATTAGTCCAGTGCTCCGGTCTCTGCACTGGCTTCCTGTCACTCAGAGAATAGAATTTAAAACAGCTCTGCTTGTGTACAAGTCTTTTCATGGTTTAGCACCAAAGTACATCTCTGACATGTTAGAGCCGTATGAACCATCTCGGGCCCTGAGAACTTCAGGGAGGGGTCTCCTGGTGGTTCCCAGAGTCAATAATAAACACGGTGAGGCTGCGTTTCAGTTTCATGCAGCTAAAATCTGGAACAGTCTTCATGAGGATGTGAGACAGGCCTCAACTCTGACAATGTTCAAATCCAGGCTGAAAACAGCTCTTTTTACCCGTGCATATGAAAACTGAAAGTATTTTATCTGCACTCTTGACTTTTACTGTAATTGATTAACTTTGTGTTGTTGTTTTATTGATTGATTTTAACTGTTTTCTTGTAATTTTTTCTGCAACTGTGAAGCACTTTGAATTGCCTCGTGTATGAATTGTGCTCTACAAATAAACTTGCCTTGCCTTGCCTTGCCTTACTGAGATATGTTCTTACCTTAGCTTAGACGAGTTCATTTGTATCTATCTGGTCTTCACGTGTGCCTTCTGTAACGTAAACACAGCACAGACGGCATTAGCATTTAGCCTCTCTCTTCTCCTCTATAGCTCCAAAAGAGGTGAAGATAGAAGCTAACAAACTCTTCCACATTTTCCCTATTTAAATATGGTTACGTAAAGTGTTACATTACAAAGTATAATTACACAAAATTAAACAATGTATATTTTCTAAGCGGATAAACAGGGGAACTATATTGTAAGGCGTAATAATACGAGGAGTAATTCGGCATCAGCGCAGTGAAAACTTCACTATCTTCACGCCTTACAATATAGTTCCCCTTTTTATCCGCTTAGAAAATCCACATTGTTTAATTTTGTGTAATTATACTTTATGGTGTAACACTTCACGTAACCATATTTAAATAGGGAAAACGTGGAAGAGTTTGGTAGCTTCTATCTTCACATGGTTTGGAGCTATAGAGGAGAAGAGAGAGGCTAAATGCTAACGTCGTCTGTGCTGTGTTTATGTTACAGAAGGCACACGTGAAGACCAGACAGGTACAAATGAACTCGTGTAAGCTAAGGTAAGAACATATCTCAAAATGTAAAAACGGTGGCCTATTCCTTTAAAGATGAAATTATGACCAAAACAACAGACTGTTACGGATTCCGATGTTTCTACACTTTTAGTTTAGTTTAGTTTAGTTTAGTTTATTTATTTGTTTGAGCAGTTAACCTGCTCAAAGGGAGTGGGCTGAAGCCAAAGGCTTATAAGCGCCCACCCCAAAATAAAAATAGTAACATTACATTTAATATTTACAAGGTAGCAAATCATAAACAAAGGAACATAGGGCAAAGTAACAATAAATGATGAAGAATAAGACAAAAACAACAGCAAAATAAAGAACAAAAGAATGTGCTACTTTTATGTTATAAAGGTGCATTAATACATATTATACTCTGAGATCTTGCTACTTCCCAGTTGTCATTACTATCCTCAATATAATTTAATTTGGGTTTAATTATCATTAATTATCTTTTATAAATGATAAATATTGAAAGAAATGTACCCTGGAAGAGGCTCGCAACCCACTGTAAAAATGGTTCCGCGACCCACTTTTGTGTCCCGACCCACCAGATGAGAAACACTTGTCTTAGATGACCTGTTATTTTGAGAACTTTTATATTTTGCTTTTACTTCTACTCTACTTGAGCTAACTTGTTGCAGCTCATATGCATTTTCTTAGAACGGTATAGCCCAGATAAAGCGGGTCATGACCAAGAAATGGGTGGTTCGATTCCCCACAGACTGTGTCCAAAACAACAACAACAATGTGTGTTCGTGTTTGAAAGTAAAGTCAGATTGATTTAATTTTTGATATGCATTTTCTCAAATAATAATGCAATAACTTTATGTACTGATAAAATGGCTCTAACTACCCGATCTGGTATCACTTTATTTTACAGTACCTCAATACATTGTACCTAACTAAATTTAGTACAATGTAATGTGGTCTGTAACAATGTGTAATAACTTGTACCTATGGGTTAGACCAGGGGTTCTCAACCGGGGTGCCGTGGACTGTGGGAAGAGCATGTAGGGGTGCCCCAGAGATGAAAAGGTTGAGAACCACTGGGTTAGATACACAATGGAATAACTTGTATTAGGGTTGGGCCATATCGTATCGCATATCGTTATCGCAATATAGGTTTTGGATATCGTTGTAATTTTTTATATGGTTGTGGACACTATATAATTTATGTTACGCTCAGCTCCATCAGAGCAGCAGAAACACTGACTGTAGAACACAGGGACAGGCGCTTACAAAGTAAAATGACATGAAGGATGTAAACTGCTTGAGTAGATCATATTTGCTAGGAAATTAGTATTAGCGTGTAAAAAAAAAAAAAAAAAAAAAAAATCAAGGCAAGGCAACTTTATTTATACCGCGCATTTTGTACATAAGGCAACTCAATGCGCCTTCCATCAATGAATTAATCTTCCCAATAGGCGTAAGGCTGGGATTTTGTAAGTAATTTGTCCATTGTCAATTATATCGTTAAATATCGTTATCGTGATACTTGTTTTTTATATCGTGATATAGATTTTATCGCCCTGCCCTAACTTGTATTAGTAGTTTGTACGTACATAATGTAATAGGACACGAGACCCTTAAGGTTAGGGCTTAAGGTTAGGGTCAGAGTTATGTCTTATTACATTATGTACCTACAAACTACTAATACATATTATTCCATTGTGTATCTAACCCATAGGTACAAGTTATTACACATTGTTACAGAGCACATTACATTGTACTAAATTTAGTGAGGTACAATGTATCAAGGGTAGTGTAAAATAAAGTGTTACCCTCGATCTACTTCTAGAGGAGAATGCAGCATCCCAAAATGTAAAACTGCTTTCGCTAAATCTGCCTTCACACTGTAATCACAATGGGTCAGTGGAATACACTGCCAACAGAGATTATAGCATGTACTACATTTAAAACATTTGCGCATTTAACTAAAAAATGTCTTCTAGATAGAAAAACAAACTTGCGCTCATGATCAGTAACGACGTGATGAGGGAGTGGCCGTTCACCTGGATAAAGGATTGGTGGGAAATGTTATAATGCTTCAAACCTATTTAAATTAAATGTATGTTAATGATAATGTTAAAATGTATAAATCCATGGTCACACATTCATCTATATTTAAAATCAGTTTTTTGTACTGTAACATCAACCTGCCCAGGGACTACAGGTGGAAATTAGCATATTTCCTTTTGGGCAATGTTAAATTGTGCACAGTCCCGGTCTAAATAAAAACATACCATACCATTGGCTGAATTTATAACATTTGTGAACAATTTTCATGTATGTAATAACCAGCCAATAATGTAATGATTATGATATTATCGGCCGGTAAATCGTCATGGTAAATGGTCTCAACTTTTATAGCGCTTTTCCATCTAGGCACTCACAGCGCTTTACACCAAGGAACCAGTCACCCATTCACACTCTCATTCATACACCAGTGTACGCAGACACTGGAGGCAAGGGGGTGAAGTGACTTGCCCAAGGACACAACGACAGTGTGCACCTGCAGGAGGCGGGATTCGAACCCCTAACCTTCCGATTATGAGACAACTTCCTCTACCATCTGTGCCACATGTCACCCCCCATATTACGTTATTGGCTTATTACATTATTGGTTCCTACAAGGTCTATATAAAATAATTGTGTTCAAGATGATTTAATTTCATATCATTTGATTACCGTTTCAGCGGTGCAAACATGAGATGTGTTTGAGCAATCTAGAACAGGGAATGTGATACTTAAATGCAGCAATTCATTGACATATAGTTACGCTTAATTACTAACTTACACTTTACCTGAGTCACAGCCTTGAAAGCTTTGGGAAAAACAAACATTTATTAAGGAAAGATGGACAAATGCTCAGATAATGCACAATGCTATTACGCTCTTATTAAGTTCACCCAGCAAATCCTAATTCATTATGTTATTATGTCAGTCTGCCCCAGAGCAACAACTGAGCTTCATTTTTTGGTGTCTCTGATGCATTATTGTTGCTGGCCTTGAGCTTTACTACTGCTGTGCACTTTGTTGTTTTTGCATATTTATCCATGCGGCGACACTAAGACAGTGACCATATGCCGGTACTACTTACCATCTGAAGATATGTTTGTCTAAAGAAAGAAATCAAAACTTAACATTAGTGGGACAGGACATGGAATCACTCAGCAAGTTTAAAGACCTCACTTTTTATCTGTTTTGAGCAGAAGCAAGCCAGAACCATCAGGATACTCCCCATAACGAGGCCACAAGCACACAACACAATTATCACCATCCAAATGGAGAATACTGTGTGACACAAGACAGTTAATATTAGTATTCTTGAATTAATAAACAAAACACAAAAAACGTATTTATTATGTGAGGATGTTATATTGCTTACATTTATTAGACATTTTCTACATTCAGTATATGCAGTATAGAGTAAAAGGTCATAATGTGATGGAAAGTAATTAATTTTTGTAAGTTCTCAAATTGTGTCTCACGTTCATCTTTCCCAAAAAAATTGCACCCAATGCATAGTTATACAGATTGACTGAAAAGGCTGGAGCGTATGCTTATGCCCATACTCTTGGTGTCACCAGTCCTAGATATTCTTGTGGGAACCCGGATGTATACTTCCTCAGGAGCCCAGGAACTTAGAGAGACATGGTCACACAGCGCTTTTCATTCATTCTACAAACGGTAGCGGCCATGGGACTAGACCAACATTAGTGCGGCTGCACACATCTGTTCCAACAGACCCTCCGACCACCACCATTCATTCACACCATTCACCATTCATCCTGGACGATTGTACATGTTTTTATTGGTTTGGGAAGCCGGAGTACCGGGGAGAACATTCAAACTCCAGCCAAAAGATCAAACCTGGAACCTTCTTGCTGCGAGGCACGAGTTCTAACCGCTGCGGTTACCCTACAAGTAGTTTAAGTCTTTTGGAATAAAACAACATAATTTAAAAGCTACTTTTTCAAACTATTTAACTCAATTCTATTGAAAGCTATATACTGTATTTGCTTTTGTTGTCTTAATGTTCAAAAATGATAATGGACTCTCCACAACAGGCACTCATATTTCTCACCTGAACGAGAACTTTCAGATTCATGATGGTCAAATAAAGCTGTGGTCACATGGAACTGGGTTACTTCAATCTTGTCTACTAGAAGAATACAAACATTCATATTAGAGGCAGCTTTATTAAACTCATGGCGAGCATTTTATATAAAGTCCTTTTTGTAAAACCTCTCTTTTCCAAACACAGTTACCTGAAACTTCAGTCTCAGAATCACTTCCTGTCACACATCGTGGGCTTGTGGTCTGGACTGGTTCCAGTGACGCTGTGGCAAACAAAGTCATGTCTTTCATTTCACAGCTGAGCTCTTTTCTATCGACTTTGCTGAGGTTTGACAGAAGATCCACAACAGAGACATAAAACGTGCACAACAGTCTTCTTTTTGAGCTCATCTGTGAGTTTTGATCTGGACGAGGGGATTCTCCAAAGTACAGTCTACATTTAGCCAGGTTGAAGGCAGTGAACAGATAATAAAGACATCTTTGTCATGATGTTGAAAGCTAATCTTTGGTGTTGGGACTGGAAATAAAATCAGAGTTTACACAGTGCCATGGTCAGTTTTGGGATTACTCCATAAAAGTAATCCAACTACTGATTACTTTTTCTAAAAGCCAGGCTGTTTATTCATTGTATATACGATACCTCTAGTTACTAATACTTGATTGCACATTTTCCTGTCTATTTTGCTCGCCTTGAGTGTTCTTCAGAGCTGACGTACGAGAGTGAATTTCTCCATTCTGAGATCAATAAAGTCAAGAATGCTCCAGCATTCCAACAGAACCGACAATGGACCACAATATTCTTTAAATATTGTGGCTTTTTCACTCCTAGAACACTATGAATTACGTATGTAATAGGATCCTTATGTCTAGGATGTGATCATTGTGCGTTTTTAAATTGTTTCATCTTTCTGTGAAGCACTTTGGTCTTCCTGGTATTGTTGTAAAGTGCTATATAAATAAACTTTGATTAATTGACTAAATAGTTACTTAATAAGGTAATTACAAAAGTGGAGTACAGTTATTTTTTTGTTGTCCACTACTGGCAACTCTGGCCATAGTTATACCTGTATATTTAAATTTGCATTACTTAGCATTAAATATTTTGCAATAACAATTTGAAATTTCATAAAATGTTCAATTTCATTTGGCAAAAAAACATGTTTTAATAATGTTCTCATTTTGTAATAACCTTTTAAATAAAGTAGTAAACCAAGGACCATCTAAAGACCTAAGAATGTATGCAATTCTGCTAAATTTGGACTATCTTGAAATGAGATTAAAAATGAGACAGGTTTTCACTTATAGAGAGATTAACTTTTATATGTACAAGAAATTAAATGAAAAAGAAAATACTTTAAAGGGACTAGATGCAAGTTGGTCATTATTATACTCACTACTGCCACTTCAGGTCTTACGCAGAACTGCAGTCTCTATATTAAGCTCGTGCATGACGCAATTCAGACACGAATTAACACCTTTTGAGTGACAGTGCAGGATTTTAGAGGCAAAGCTGAATATGTGGTGAACAGGTCTGGGCTCATTCTACACATTAGGACATTAATGGAACATGTAGGGGAGGGAAATACTTAATTTAACGTTTTTAAACTCCGTATAGTCCCTTTAATAGAGATGAAACAAATACAAGATAAAAAAACATGCTTGTTCTATTGGAAAACTTATTTTAAGGTAAATCTAAATCTACACAAAATCAGCATCAATCCTCACTTTTTATTTCACTGTTACTCATGAGAATAATCTGAATCTCTTACTTTTGCTCTGAACAGCGATGCAGCTCTTCTCACTGTGTGCAGACGTGGAAACGGTCTGTCCCCGCACTACGACATAGTAACACTGGAGCCGGACTTCAACAGGAGGACTCTGGTTCACCGTCAGCAGATCGGAGCCTCTCAGAGTCTGCACACATTTAGAGTCCGGCCAACTCTGTCCGTCGGTCGTGTAGAAATAACAGAGAGACGCAGAGGCTGGAGTCTGACAGCGGAGAGTTACTTTATCTGTGTCTTTTATCCGCGAAGGATGAACAGTCAAAGAGGGAGGGGCCAGATCTAAGGAGAATAAAACAATCGTCAGAAATACTTTTCCAAAATTAGTTTGAGGCGAGTAGGACTGGATACTCAACAATACTTGGTTTTCGACACCGATACCTGAACAATACTTTTTCCGATACCTACACTAAAATCTGAGTCATATAGAACCATAAACCCGTAAATTGTTCCCTTTATTTACTTTTACACACACGCATATATATATATATTATTTAAGGTGAAAACATTTTCCATTTTCCCCACAATTTTTCCAATTTTTTTCTATCCATTTTTTCCAATCTCCCCACCCCGAGTCTTTCCTAATTTTTTTAACAGAAAGTGATAGAGACTTGCGGTCTTTTGTGTATAAACTAGATATTTCAATCTTACGAACATCCTTCTACGCCTCCGGGGAGCCGCATAACATCGTAGTAAATTTACTTCAGAAGTAGAGTTTATTTATTTATTTTTTTATGAATAGTTAACCATAATATAACAATGACAATCATAATACAATTAAATAACATTAGTCTTTTCCACATCCAAAAACAAAAAACAACAACTACTGCTATAGCATGCTATTTGGGTCAAGAAACACGCAGACATATAAATATATATATATTTTAGACGGGGGGTGGGGGTGCCAAAGTTCAATCTTGCCTAGGGCGCCAAATTGGCTAGGGCCGGCCCTGCCCATGTGCACTCTCAAACACAATCTCATTACTAAATCATTTACTAAACACACATTTTTCACATCGGTGTTTTACTTACGAGAACAAGTATCAGACTCATGAATGTAATAACCTGTTCCAGTCATTTGCACTGCTCTATTGTACCATGTTCAATCGTGCAACGTAAAACATATAAGCTATAACACATAACACATAATAAACTATAATACCTTTAGAAGACTATAAGGGCATGTATAACGAAGATTAAATTAAAACTATGATAAACAACAACAATTTGACATAGAACAACAGTGTGAGTGTATTCACAGATGTGCAGATGCATTAAGTGTGGATATACCACATAATAGAGCAGTGCAAATGTCTGGAACAGGTTATTACTTTCATGAGTCTGATACAGAGTTATTGGGTCTTGTTATTTCATGAGTCTGATGGCGGAGGGAAAAAACTGTTCTTGTAGCAGGAGGTTTGGGTCTGAATGGACTGTAGCCTGTTGCCTGAGGGGAGAGGGGTGAATAGTCCATGTCCAGGATTTCTTATTTATCAAGGTTTTATGTTTTATGTTTCATGTTGCACCATTGAACCAATAAATAAATAAATCCTAGTTTGTGAACCTGTTCATTGACAATGGCAATAAAAACAATTCTGATTCTTCTTTCAGTATCTAATTTACAGACTGACTGAGGTTTGAACTCAAAACATTGCACATTTGAATTTGTATTTATTTTCCCCAGAGGATGTTTAAATCAAGGATTGGCTTACCTTGTTCTTTGGTCAAACAAAAGAGATCTGTTGAAAACAAAGAAAAGAAACAACACATAATGGGTTATTTACTAAGCCTGGAGCTAAATTGCGAGTAGAACTTAAAATTAGTGAGTGGGCGTGTTGCTCCTGATTTTAGAAAGTGTGCGCAAATGTGATATGCAAATGACTTACTGTAACTGCGGCAGCACAATCTGCGCAAAACTGCTGAGGCTCTTATTCTTGAGCGCCTTTGAGGTGAGTGATGACGGATAAATGACAGATGTCCACAATCAATAATTATCACTTTTTAATAAAAAAAAATATATATATTATTATTAGGCTATAGCAAATAAATACTCTTGGCTTTAAAGAAATAGCCTATAGATACTGCCTGTGATTTGTGTCTGTTGCACTTGTTGGTGTAGGGGGAAGAAACAAAAGAATGAAAACCCTGCCAAGCCCTCCACGCGCTCTTCCGAGGAGCATGTCACCTGCGCACAGGCCACGGTCATATCTGGGATGGAAACTAGCAGGAAAAAGCTCAGCACTGCTGGATCTTTGTCCGAGGAGGTTTTATCATGGACTCCTCAAAAGCAGAGTATATCGATTCAGCAGGAATACACGCTCGTACCGGCCTGCACTTTGGAGACCGCCGGGGACGAGCAGCTGCAGGTGAACAGCAAACATATGGCTCGTGCCTCCTCATGTAGCCTATCATCAATAGTTGTGCACGAACTTTGCGGATTTCGTAAGAATTAAGGACTTTAAAAGGACATGGGACAGATTCGTGGAGTCTTTTGAATCCGTGGTGCCTTTTGTTTGGACAGCGGTTGTGAACTACAGTTCAAGAGCCAAGGGAAACAAGGTCACAGGTAACGTGTACTTTCTTTATAAACCCGCACACCATTAAAACAACCCAATTATTATTATCTTTGTAAATGAACTAGATACAAACATTTGTAAATGTTTAGAACACTACACTGGTGCATATACTGCATTATATTGTTCTGCACGAAGGTTTACACCTGCTTCTCCCACATATTCATTTCTTGCGCAGTTTTACTTCACATAGTCATGATAAATACAACAGCGATCGCTAATAGTCAAACTATAGTCAGAATATCAACATTATCAATCTCAACATGTTACAATTTTTCAGCTCATTATAACTTAAGCATTGGCTTGAACAAATTAGCCTTTTGGCCAAAGAATCTTCTCTAATGTCACAACGCTCTTGGTTCTGCTCCGACTAAATAAACAAATAGGTAAACACTCACTCATGAAGAAGATGAGCAGCATGTTGTCCAACGGTCGAGTTCAGACTAACACCAGTCAGTGCTCACTCTGCAGCTCAGGAAAACCACAACCACTTGGTTTTAGTCTGACAAAATGGAAAGTGGAACGCATTTATTTGATAGTTAAGATGAGGTTTATTTAAAGACCCTGTGTCCATTTCCCCCCTGTTTTCAAACATATACAAAAGAAAAAGGCAACAATTTGTACTTAGTTTATTTGAGCAGCATAAAAAACCAACAATAAATATTTTCATCCGGAAAAGGAGTGAATTTGCACACTCAAAAGGAGTAGGTTGAAGTTCACAGAACTTAGAACCTCCCCCTGACTTATCAAAACATGAAGCTGCCGTTTGTGACATACATTTTCACTTTACATAAGTTACAGTAAACTCTTGATAGGCCTTGCATCTGTTGGTACTCGTTTATGATCGTACAAGTTATAAAGAAGGTGAAAGAAATGCAAAACATTTAGAAAGTATTTTCTCGGTCCTTTGATGGGTCCATAATACCACCTATTTTATCGTTTAAAATGATAACAAAAAGAGTCTTTCTTTGTGGTCCAAACTGATTTTCATCCAGATTTTTCCGATGGCTGAGTTTTAATGTTTGCAATATGAGGCTACACAGTCCAAATCAAAAGTTTAAGACCAGTTGAAAAAATTTAAAAATTCACATTTTGGATGGTTGGAGCTTCACAACCCCTCTTCAGGTCGGTGGGGAGTCCTTGCCTCAAGTATCTCGAGGTCTTGTTCACGAGTGAGGGACGGATGGAGCGTGAGATGGATAGACGGATCGGTGCAGCGTCAGCAGTGATGCGGTCGCTGTATCGGACTGTTGTGGTGAAGAGAGAGCTGAGTCAGGGGGCAAAGCTCTCGATTTACCGATCGATCTACGTTCCCACCCTCACCTATGGTCATGAGATCTGGGTAATGACCGAAAGGACAAGATCGCGAATACAAGCGGCTGAAATGAGTTTCCTTCGCAGGGTGGCTGGGCGCACCCTCCGAGATCGGGTGAGGAGCTCAGTTACCCGGGAGGAGCTCGGAGTAGAGTCGCTGCTCCTTCACGTCTAAAGGAGCCAGCTGAGGTGGCTAGGGCATCTGTTGCCTCCTGGTCGCCTCCCTCGGGATGTGTTCCAGGCATGTCCTATTGGGAGGAGGCCTCGTGGAAGGCCCAGGACACGCTGGTGGGACTATGTCTCCGAGCTGGCCTGGTGTCGCCTCGGGGTCCCCCAGAACAGCTGGAGGAGGTGTGCGTGGATCGGGAAGTCTGGACATCTCTGCTGAGACTGCTGCCTCCGCGACCCGGCCCCGGATAAAGCGGAAGAAAATGGATGGATGGAGCTTAACAAGGGTCAGAGTAGAACTTAAATATGGAACAAGAAGAAATGGAACACAGTAAAACAGTCATTTTGAATGTCTAAAAGATCCTGAGGGTTATGGAACACAAAAGTCACGTGAACAACCCAAAAAAATGTCATTAGCACCGAGCCGGAGGATCTGATTGGCTGCCTGACAAGTCACTGGATGATCCTCAACCCACATTATTTATGTGTTTATTTAATTTATATAGACATAACAACAGCATTGGACAAACCAGATACTTGTTTTTAGTGTTATAGCAAAACTGCTCATTTGCAACACTGCAAAACACAACACAATACAGTATACGAAACACAATGCAATATACAGTACACAGTACAACATTTAGCGAATGTAGTGAGTGAGTGAGTGGTTGGTGGTGGTCGGAGGGGCCGATGGCGCAGACTGGTTGCCTCGCTTCCGTCAGTCTACCCCAGGGCAGCTGTGGCTACAACAGTAGCTTACCACCACCGAGTATGGAGTGAATGAATAATGACGACAGTGTAGCGCTTTGAGAAACTTGGTAATACAGGCTTATAAAGCGCAATACAAGTGTAAGGCATTATTATTATTATTATTATTTAAAAAGGCAAACAATACACATCACCAGTATACATATTAAGGCCCTTACTGGAGCCGACTTACTGCGTCCCGCCTCAGCAGTGATGGTGCAGCTCAACCCGACCATGATGAAAACGAGAACAGTGCCTTTGCCGTCAGGACGACAGTGTGAATACCTGACAGAAAATGACACTGAATCCATATTTTTACACAGATTTGGCTGTTAAAGGCATGTGGTCCTAAAAACAGCCTATTTCAGTTTAATTCTTTTAAATAAAAGGTTTACTTTTTTTTTCTCACTCCCTTTCCTTCTTGTTGCATATTGAAGTTCTACTTGGAACCTTGATCCATCCATCCAAAATGTGAATTACTGTCATTTTTCAACCGGTCTTAAACTTTTGATCATGACTGTATTTGATTTAGCTTTTGTACTACTTCTTGGTTCACAAACGTTCATAAAACAGCCTCTTTTTTTATTTATTTTTTTACAAAAGGAAAGTGGAATTCACACTATAAGTATAACATAATTATGCTTTCATGAAAATCAGTAAAAGCAAATTGTAAGTGGTTTGAATTTCATGATGGATAAATATGAGTCTCGTATTTCTATTACTTTATTGTAATGTTTAATGTGAAACAAATCCAGTAATGACACGTATTGTAAATTTATAAAGTATAAAGTGAACTTGTGAAACTGAAACACTCATTGTTTGTGACATTTCCTCTGTGGTTAATGTCGACACTGAGTCACACGTCGACCACCGCGTCACAAAACTATTTTACTTCAGGTTATTGGAATAACATTTGCAACTTTGCCATTGGTGTTTCCTGTTGTATAAAACAATATAAAAGTCATTTAGCCCAATGTTCGTTATCAAACATGACTGTTTCCAGCAAAATGAAAAGGTTTAAACTGTTTAATAAGGTTTAATACATATTGCAAGACATGATTAATACTGAAGGTATATACAGTTAATACATGACCCAATAAGGACACAATGTTTTTCTTTACAGATTGTTAAATACAGTATTATATTGCACAGAAGTCTTGTTTGCTATAACAGTTACACAGGTGTGTTGTAAGCAGAGGTGGGAGACTCGAGTCAAATGACTTGACTCGAGTCAGACTCGAGTCGCAATTTTCGGGACTTGAGACTTACTTGACCAAAGCTCCAGAAAGACTTGACTTGACTTAGACTTGCCTGTTTGTGACTTGAGACTTAACTTGGACTTGAGGCCAGTGACTCTGAATGACTTGCTGTGACTTTATAGTTATTATTTATTTGAGTGAAACTGTTGAAAGAACAGGATTCATTGCGTAAAAGCGGCGCATCTATGTTTACATTATGGTAATTAGCCACATGCTTTTTCGGCTTCCGACGGAGCGCGTCTAATCAATACAGCGCGAAAAGGCAGGAGGAAATACGACGTGTTTCTTTGGATGCATTAAAAGTTTTCTACAGTGAGTGAAGAGGTGAAGATTCATAGACATTTATTAAGGACAGGAAAACGTTCGAAACAATGACAGAAGCTACGGTGCGTATACAGGCGGCCTCCAGAACGACGATGGTAACAGTTGGATTAATGACAGAAATCTTGGGGCTTTTCGGTGTTTTAAAGCGTTCTCATGAAAGTTATAGCATTTAGAGGCTATTTTCCGCAGCCACACAGAGCCCAATGACAGCAGGACTGAAGGCTGCGCGGAATTGACTTTAAGCAGGGGCGAATCCGAGTATACAGGGACTGGGGCATTACAGGGGAACCACTGACAGAAAAACTGCCAGAAACTAACACAAATTAAAATATGTTATATTTATCTTTCAGACTGCAGGGAAAGCAGCTCATATTTAAAAGAGTCTGTTTAAATTTTTTTTAAGTAGGCCCCAGGGCCCGCTTCCTTAAAATGCTGTCCCAGTAATTTTGTACATAGACTGGAGCATTTAAAATATTTACATTCTGTGGTGATTAAATATTAATTAGACTTTAAATCCAAATCCATTATATTTTAAAAAGTTTGATTTTAGCCTACATTTTCAAAATTGCTAAATATTGAGAAAGCACTTTATATTTTAAAGTAGATTAAACACATTTTGAAAAGAATTAGGCTTAACGCTGACGTTTGCGACTTGAGGTGACTTGCCGGCTAAAGAAAGACTTGACTTGACTTGACTTGGCAAAAGCTATGACTTGACTTGACTTGACTTGACCCCATGACCAATCGACTTGGACTTGCTTGGGACTTGGACCTTAACGACTTGGACTTGACTCGAGACTTGCATTTAGTGACTTACTCCCACCTCTGGTTGTAAGCCCTCTTAGTGCAGCCCTATATACATATATACATATATTATCATTATGGAGAACAGCTATAATAATCATGCACTCATCTTAATAAAGTGCATTTGAGACACTCAATGTTACTTTACAAATTCACTCAAACTATCTTTCCCTGAGCCCAGAGGCGTGCTGGCCATAGGGAGCGTCGGGAGGTTTCCCGGTGGGCCGCTCGGTTCCGGTGCTTCTGGGCCGGGCCATCAGAATAAATAATGAAATAATAACTCACTATTCCAGGCCTAAAGGCTTTAACTGGGCTGCAGCAGGAGCATGAGCTGCTGTTCCAGATATAAATGAAGTAACACAAGCGTAATTGTCATGGAAATCTATCAAAATAACGACTGATGAATGAAAATCTGAAAATATTCGCATCGAACGTTTCATTCTTGCGGCGGGGAGATACCATTTCATATTGAACTAACTCAGAGGGTGTTTAAGTGGAACACCCCTCCGCTTTAGTTCAAGTTGGTGCAGTCCAATCCAGCGGAGACAAGTGTCTGCGCGAGTTAAGAGAGAAAAGGCAGTGAAAGGTAGAAAAGTGGACAAATAAATGTTTTTATCTACATAACTTGTGCTGATTGTGGGTTTGTATCAGGCTCAGACTGTGTGTGCAGCGACCCATGTGAAAGAGAAATTGTTGTCAATGTGTGGTATTTGATCCAGCGACCTCTTGTACTTGAGACCAGCACACTATTACGGAGCCATAATTCCGGGCCGGTCTTCTCCAAATTCCCGGGCTGAAATTAGGTCCCAGCACGCCCCTGCCTGAGCCTCAAAAAAAGGATCGTGCTACAAACTAATACAGTAAATAGTACATGAGGTTCAGCTTAAGTCCAAGGGAGAGCTGTACAGAACGTTGTCTACAGATCCAGAGGTGGTTGCTTCAGGGTCAGGGATAGTGCAGTACAGGTGATACGTGCTGCTCTGAAAACCACAAAGAACGAGAAGTTCACATCTGAGCATTTCCATCATTTAAGGTTAAGGTACAGCTACTATAGGCGTTTGTCCTCTGCATGTGACTTTCCATCTACCATCCTTCAGTAGTTAAGCCTGTCAGGAGCAGTAAGGGAAGGGAAATCCTATTTGTATAAGTGGCGCAGCGGTTAGTGCTCGTGCTTCACAGCTAGAAGGTCCTGGGTTTGATTCCCACCTGCGTGGGGCCATTCTGTGTGGAGTTTGCATGTTCTCCCTGTGTCTGCGTAGGTTTCCCCTACCACTAAACATATGTACAATAGGTTCCTCTCTGGGGCCAGGACTCCTCTGTAAAAGAGATTCTTAATCTCAGTGGGACTTTAAATAAAGGTCAAAATCAACAAGACAAAAAAAGGGCAATTATTCATTGACTCCACATTCGGTGGCAGTAAGCACACAGACTGACAAAACCCGGCTGGACATCAGAGATGGGTAGAGTAGCAAAAATATTCACTAACTGAGTACTACTGTAGCCGCCTCTGCTGCACATTGGCGTACGAAGCAGGCGATCTCAGCTTTTGGATCTGACGGGATCAGCAAAGGCAAGCTGGTATGGTCACTACAGTAAAGAGATTCACCTATTGTGCATGTTTTAAGTTGGGGAGCTACATGCAAACTTCACATAAAAAGGAAGAGAACCTGAGACCTTCCTGGAGTGAAGCAGGAATTGTTGTCTGTTAAGTGGACACACTTAGACAAAACTTTTTATTTTCTTTTGTCAAGTTTGCTCTTAACATACATAACCTGTACCTGGAAACAGCATTTCTATAGAATCATACGATAAAATGATAAAAGTGTTTTAAAATATCATTTTTTTCTTTCCAATTTATTGAGTTTTGAACCTCTTATAAACAAGCCAATTTCCCCCCAGATGTTTTTCACAAAACTATCAAAAAATAACATATTCAAGAAAAATGTATCTAAAATATCTACAAAAAAACATAAAAAAAAAAATCAAATTTTGTGCCACAAATAAAGCCTTTTTAGTAAGTTATTTAAAATGAAAGACAAAACAGATACATACAGATACATCTTAACTTTATGACAGTTGTACTGCAAAAGTTTCAAAGTTACATCTCAATTTTGTTTTTTTTTATGCAGTGAATTTCCTTAGATAACTCAGAGCGACTTACCTCATTGTCGTCTGTGCTTTGGTGGCTCATGACATTCACAGAATCTGGCAAAAACAAAAATGCTGTAAATGTTGCAGTGTTGTACTGCAGGTGCAGAATAAAGACATCACAATTCAGTATATACACACTTTACAATTAGCAGTAGGGCTGGTACAAAATATTGTTTTGCAATATATCCCAATATGTCTGTTGTGATACACGTATCTTATTGGAAAACATGTATCTCAATACTTTGACACTCAACTCAGCTCTAGAATTTTTTTTTTACAAATGATTTTAAGATGTTTCTGCCATTTTTACTTTGTTTTACTCCATCTCTCACTGATTTCTATTTAATGCAACCTTTGAAGACTCAACTTGTGCTTTCTGATTCAATTCATTCAGAGTAAAGTATTGCAGTTTGTTTTAATGCGTTTAGTATCGGGCCCTCTGTATGGGGATATGTATTGCAACAACAGTGTATTGTCCAAGCCCTAATGAGCAGGTACAGTATTTACTGTAACTCCTCATACTTTCAAAAAGTAAAGGAAGTGAAAGAGGCCCAAGTACACTACAGTAGTTACTCTGGAGATGGACCGACAGGTGCTGCACTTCGGTCGCCCAAAGCTCCAGACAGGTTTAACCAAATAGTGGGATTAAAGAACGGGTCAAAGGCAGGAAACAAACTTGACACAGACAATAACATGTCTTAACCCAATGAAAACCTTATGGTGAGATAAAGTGATGTGCACAATTCTGCCTGGGCTCTCTGTTACCAATTTTCTTCTTCATCCAAAATGAGCTTTATTAACAATTCTGTTACTTTATTTAACATTCATTTTTATATATAAGTGAAAATATAGTGAACTTAAAACAGCAACCAGTCAATAAAAATCACCTTTGGAGCAGCCTGCTGTGGGCACTGAGGTGATCAGGGAGTAGATTTTATCATCGTCTTCGATCGGCTTCATGACAGAGAAATTAAATCAAGTTAAAAAAAATCGAAACAAACAAACAAACAAATGTAGCATTGGCGTAACTATCACCTTGAGACCAACTGGTTTCATGCAGTGGTTCTCTGTGTTTGCATACACTGAAACAGGTCAGAAAATAGATGGTATTATGAAGACAGATATAGAAGGTAGACATACGCGGAGTCTAAGATTGTTGAATCTAAGAGTGAAATAATAATAAGTGTGTGTACATACCAACAGCTTTGTCTTGTGAGCTTTACAAACGTGGCAAAAACAGAACCGTGAGATCAAATCAGCTTAAAGCGATATAATTTTGAGGTTGGAAAATGTCAATTCTTACCCAGTTTTTCTGTGATTTGCTAAAAGAAAAGTAACAATACCACATTACTCACTGTATATTAGCTGTACAAAGCGATACAAGGAGTAGATTTTGTTACCGTTTCTTCTTTTTGTGCAACAAATGGCTAAACCTAAAATAATGCAGCCCAGGAGAGCTCCACAAACAGTCACTGGTATCACCCACTTCAATATGGAGTCAGACCAACCTGTAACACACAGCATCAAGTCAGTCAGTACAATACAATACAAGTTTGATCATTTTAATAGCACCTTCATAAACAAGCTCAGACCCAGTTCAGGAGTTTCATTATTTGGAAGAGCAAAAGGCAAATGCGGCTCATGCTGGGTCAGGAGGTCACACACATACTTAGAATATTCACCATTTAGACACTGATACACTTCCAGAAGAATTTCAAAATCTGTTCTTTGAGGCCCTAGAAGTCAGTGTTTTTTCTTGTAGGTTTAAAAACATAGACTTGCTACCGCTCCATTTATTTGGATTTGTTAGATTGTTGAAGTTCCTTCCTAGAACTTTATTTGGGTTCAACACAGAATTAAGATTAAAAAAACATTTTAATAAGTCTATGCTCGCACTCAGTGGTGGTAAACTACTGATTGTTGGCAGAGGGAGCTCAAAGACACAGAACAACGCACTGGTGAGAGCTGGAGTTTAGCCACATTTATCTATTGCTGATTGAGTCTTTGGCTTAAAACAACTGGAGGCAGGAGACGTAGTAATAGCATTTTAATTGATCAAAATGATAACCCTGGTAGTGTTAAGAAACTGTGAAATGGTCAAAGGTCAGGGTTAACTACATTTCTTAACTCGTCCTCCTTTGAGACTTGTACGCACAAGTTTTAAAATGCATGAATTGCAATATTGGTGTTCTAGGATTGTGTTCTGAAATTATGTTTAGTTTAGCTCAATTTATTCTGCAATCTCTGATTATTCCTAATTCAAATAACTGGCATAAATCTCAACAAAAACGAATGTAATGAGAGGTGAATTAATGACAGATAAAAACAGCTCAGGGCGGGTTTTTTACGACGCTGTTTGTCAAAATGACGGAGTAAAATGATCTAACGAAACCACTGGTTTAAACTCTCTAATGCAGCCTCCATTCGTCATTAAAAGTAAATAAAAATGGGCACAGGACATAAAAATCACATGTCGGATCCTGCCCTTTTCTGTCCAAATCACAGACATGCCTATTCGCATTGGATTAGTATTATCACAGGACCTCAGAGTTCAGCAAAATATAGCTGGTAATTCGCGGGGGAATTTTACTTGGTAAATCACTGACATGGTGCATTCGCACGTGACTGTTACAAATCACATGTGGTCCCTAGGTAAAACTAATCCCGTGCGAATAGGGCTCAAGACTCATTCTATCTTTACAGCAGGTGTGATTTTCATAGAATAAGCAGCGTTTTGTTGCTTGTGATCCAGAGAACGCTTTTGTGGAGCCAAATGTCGTATTTTCCACGGCATGTGCGTCTGTGCATGAGTTCACGTTACCCAACAGCCAAAGCTTACAGAGTCTGCCCTCAAAGTGCAATACCTGTGAAGTTGGGTTTTCAAGTGTGAGACTGAAATTCTCCTCTTTAGAGCCAAACATTCAGAAACGGATGTGTGATAAGCAGCACCACTCATCTCAACATTCACGTTGACTTTTAGATGGAAATCTCAATTTTTTTATTTCATGTGTAAAACCCAGTAGTTTCAGTGATAGTGGACATTAAGGGGAACATTTTTTCCCAGCACTTTTTCAGCATTTTATGGTTACCATAGTTACAACCATAGACTTCCTAAACCCACAACCTCAGTTTAACCTATTGGCTCTTTAGATTGACATTAAGTGGGACCTATATAGGCTGTTACAGCAGTTTCCCCCCCCACATGTTTGTTGTTCATATTAAGCTGCAGCTCATTTCACATTTCCTTTTCAAATGAAATGAAATTCATATAAGAATTTCTGATCATATAATTGCATTTGTGAATAATTCGTTTTTGACTTGAACAGTCAAAACGTCATTTATTAAACATACATTTATCTTATCCTTCCTATTTTTTGTTTTTTTGGGGCGTGTTGGAGTGAGATTCTGTTTGGTGGTCCTCAGAAAAAAATTGGAAGATAAAGTGGTCCTTGGGCTGAAAAGGTTTGAGAAACACTGTCCTAAAGTGTAGTCACAGCTGACCTTTTGTTTTCGGACATTTTTGAGATTTTCCCGAAAATCATTAATAGAGATATAAACCTGACAAAACAGTTCATTTCATTTTTCTTTGTGGCCCAAATCTCTGGTTTGGGCCACTGCTGTGGATTTTATTCTCTGTTGTCCCTGTACATTTCCACAAGCACATAAGGGAAATGCCAACAAATAAATAATACAATAACACTTGTCTTTAGTTTTTCACTAATTGCAAATGTTGTGCCAACAGACTACAGCAATAGTTGATTAAAACTAGCAAAAAACATTGCTTAGAGTTGCCAAATAAAAAAGCGTATTTTCCTTTGTCAGGTACTTACTCTGAACGGTGACGGAGATTTTCTCACTGTGTAGAGATGGAGAAACTTCTCGTCCTCGCTCTACACCATAGTAACACTGAATCTGAACTTCCACAGGAGGCCTCTGGTTCTCCGTCAGCAGATCAGAGCCTCTCACAGTCTGCTCACATCTAGAATTGTTCCATGTTTGTCCATCTGTTGTGTAGAAATGGCACTGACTTGAAGAAACAGAAGGTGGAGGTCGACAGTGCAGTTTAACTTTGTCCTTCTCTGTGATCACTGATGAGTTCACGGTCAAAGAGGGAGGAGCCAAACCTGTGGAGAAACAATATAATATTATTTTCTTAGGTAGGTATGTGCACATGAATGATAGCACAAAAACACCAAGTTGCACTTTGCATATTGCTTACTATATATTGTGGAAAATAACTGTATAGGGATTACAAATCGTAGTCTATTCACATCTGTGTGTGGCTCCTTACATGAACTGAGCAGCAGACTTAATTCTTTGCTTACAGTAGGCCTAATGACAATAAAGGGTTTGAATTTGTAATCTATTCTATACAACAAAATCAGTTGTGACTTACCAATGGTGATGATGCTCTCAGCGCTGAGTGCAGATCGATTGTATGTGTGATCGGGTCTATAATCGTAAAAACATGTGACAGTTATTTTCGCTGGTGGTCGTTTATTCACCATCGACAGCAGCTCAGTTCTACTCAGTGCAAGCTGACAAGGTTTGTGCGATTCATAGTGTTTTCTTTCAAATACAAAGTGGCATATTTGCTCTTGGACAGGAGTCTGACAGTTCAGTGTGACGCTGTTAGTCTCAGAGATGACTGCTGGATCCACTGTTAGTTTAGGAGCAGGATAATCTGTTTCAAGGAATTATAATTAATATGTAAATAAATGCAGCAAAAATGAACCATTGAAAATACATTATAGGGTTACCTTGAGCTTTAGCCTGAAATATTGAATCTGTTGAAACAAACAAAACAGAACAAAGAAGATCTGCATTAAAGCATATATTATATAACAATAAAGACGGACTCCATCTCTCTTTACAGTAAAAATTATTCTCAGGGATGATATTTGGTCACATGGTGGTTAAGAGGAGAAAACCTTCCCCTCACAGTAAGGTCCCGGGTTTGATATTCCCGCCTTTCTCTGTGAAGTTTGCATGTTCTCTGTGTCTGAGTGGATTATAGGCTAATCCACAACCTTAATACATCTGATAAAACACTTGCTGAGGATGGATCCCTGTGGTCCCTCTCTTATGTATTTGATACGGACAAAGTATATTAATGAACATGTACAGAGTTTGTGATGTAAATCTGACAGATTATAGCAAAGATCGTTTCCATCCGTAGTCCCTTGGCAGGTGACAGAGATAAAACATAAACAACAGAAAAATGCTACAGATACTGGTCAGTACTAAAAGTGTTCAGAGGCCTGGAGTTCCTTTAGCCACTACTTTAGGAGGGATGTAAGAGTGTCCAGTGTTGGAGTCTCTCTTATTGATAATGGGAGACTGTTCCAGTACTTAGTGCCTCTGACTGAGAACACAGTTTGTGGTTTTCCTGTTTGGAACCTCACAGTCCCCCTGAGCTGTGGCCCTGGTGCCCTTCCCACTCGCAGTCTTAGCTTTAATAAAGTCCTGCAATGGAGGAACTTTATAAACAAGCATCCATATTTAAAATTGAGTAAATTATATTTATCTAAAACAATACAGTGGGGAAATTGAAATAGTTACTAAAAAGTGATTCCATTGGGCCAGGTCCAGTCGACTGAAGAACAGTTTTATCCACCAGGCTATCAGGAAGCTGAACTCCCTCCCTTCCCTGCCCTCCATATGCTTCCACCCCAATGACAATAAAATCTATTTTGAATCTTTATTTGAGTGTTGTGTCAAAAATCCTACAAATATCCTAACAAGTTCCCGCTATATCTCTCTTGAGCTAAAATCATGATTAGAAATAAAAATATGGAGATAATACTATTGAGCATGTTTTAGGTTGTGCTAAATCTTTCATAGCGTGCCCCATGTTACTCCTGTACCACAGTTTGGGAACCACATTTCTATGACTTTATCCATTCACTTGCACATGTAACAGACATGCTATTAGGGCTGTTTCACTTTTACTAAAATACACTTATTACCCCATGAAAAAAAAGTCTGTCTAAATCATTCATCACATTTCCTTTTCCTGAAGACACCGACACACGCACTATTGCTATGAAATGTTTGGCTTTCATTGTAAAGCCGCACAAAATGCTAAACTGTGAAAAAAAAGAGGTTTCACGTAATCACAGCATTTGATTTATACATTTTTTTTTACTTTTTGTTTTTATCTGTTCTTTGCGAGTCAAGTCTGCGTTTTCATGACAGCAAGTGGTTTAACAAAAAGGACAGGATCAGGCTACGAGCTAAATTACAACGTTTCAAATAAAAGTTTACTTCCTATGATACAGACCTTGCATCCAGCTGTTTTAGTCAATTTTACAAGGTTAAAACATTGGTGACTGAATAACGACAAATGTGTTGCACTCACGGATGAAGCAGAGGAGCAGCAGAGGAGCCATGACGGACAGCAGACAGGGCAGTGTGAGAAATGAACAGTTTAGAGAAGTGGAGCCAAAGAAACCGCACGAGTCAGGTCTGTGACACTTCTACAGAAATGTGGGCTAAAAAAAAAAACCTGTGTGAAACCATTGCAAAAATGCACAGTTTGAAACAGAACTGGATGTCCCAATTTCCGATCACGTGGGATCAGACATTACCCCCCGATCAGGACTCAGATATGCATGTACATTCTCATTACTTTTGATCAGATTTCGAGCTCTCGCGAACCACTTTCTGTCTCCCCCTGGCCCCGCGCCTCTGTCTCTCACTCCACCTGTCAAACCGCTCACACCATCCGCTCAGTCCGTGTCCCCCCTTCCTCTGAGAAATCGCCAAATCCACACAAGTGCCAGCGTGAGAGAACAATAACAACATCCCTGATAACCCGTGCAGAGTTTACTGTAGGCTAAGCGAGGAGAGAGGAGTGGGAACGTACGGGCGGACAGGACGGGGAGAGAGCGGTAAGAAGTAACAAACAGCTGTTTTTATCACTATTACACCGCCACATGTGATTGAACCGTGGCTACTCAGACCCTGCACTGAGCAGAGAAAGTAAGTAAGTAAGTAAGTAAGTGCTTTATTGTCATTGTACAACGAAATAGTCATACGTGCGCAAATACTCTGAAAGACGAGAGGAAACTTGTGTCTCTATTAATATCCTAAACCACTGCCTCCTCTTCGCTCACACATCCCCACGCTACGTTCAGAAGGTGAATTGAGGAAGAAGCGCTTGTTTCCACTCCTCTGGTTGTGTTAAGCCTTTAGTAAAACACATGTACTCTGTACACACCCACAGTAGATGACACGTGTTCATGCCATGGTGAACGGCGCGCGTGCACAGCTCAGTGGACGGTGTACTGTGCGCGCGGACCTCTACCCCGTCCCAGTTTCAGGATGGAAATGTGGTCACCCTATTAGTTATTAAAGAGACTGTAATCAAGTTAAACATGGCACATTTAACTTTGTGTTATTTAACTGTTTGGCCAAATTACTGCTGTTTTTTTAATCTGTACTGACAGACAGTTTTTGGTACAAAAAGCTATTGCCCAAGTTTTGTTTTCATTGCCAATTAACAAACACATTTAGTAACGAATGGGATTTCAGATCACCCTCTCTGTGTAAATTAGGCTACTGTATATTACACTGTAAAGACGAATAGTCTTGCTTACTTGAGAAAAAAATAGACTAAGTAGAGTTACTCTTTCCAAAACCATGACTGAAAACAAGTTGAATATAATATAGTTTTTTCTTAAAAAACCCTAAACAGAACCCAGTGTCTTTATCGCCGATATTTAAATGGCACTCTGTTATGTGACAAGCTTCTTTGCAGATTGTGAATGGACAGAGGATTTGTTTTTCGGCATGATTTTACAAATGTTTTAACCTCTCTAGCGTGTTCTTTGGCCAACTGTGGTGAGCTGAATGAATACTGCAATAATGATGTTAAGCCGCATTTGTCATCAAACAGTATTTTGTCATAAACTCTCATTTCATGTTGTTCTAAATTTGGTAACTTTGCATTATTAAGCGGTTTAATGCATTGTTGACACTTCATTCATCATTCAAGAAACATTGCACATCTTTACGACCATTGTTTATCATTTGTAACAGGGATGTCCATCCTCAGTCATTTTATGGTTTCAGCAAGGTTTTTCTGCTCTAGTATATTTTTCGTCCTTCTCCTTGAGAGCACCTGTGGTTTTTCTACAGTTTTTTTATTACTCAAGAGCCATTTGAAGCACTCACCTCTTTGTTTCTGTATGGAGGGCCACAGACTGGTGATCAATGCAGTGAAACGTTCAACTGGATGCATTTAAGAGAGGTTTAAACTGGCCTCAGACCTTTATTTAGTCTCGAGCTCTGTCTCACACTAAAATGTTAGTTTTTGAGATAATATTATGATGAATAATTAAACTTGCTGTAAAAAAAAAAAAAAAAAAACACTATCTCTGGTGATTTGTGACTAGAAGAAGCCTGAGGGCCAGTTAATACATGACCCAATAAGGACACAATGTTTTTCTTTATCACAGATTGTTAAATACAGTATTATATTGAACAGAAGTCTTGTTTGCTATAACAGTTACACAGGTGTGTTGTAAGCCCTCTTAGTGCAGCCCTATATACATATATACATATATTATCATTATGGAGAACAGCTATAATAATCATGCACTCATCTTAATAAAGTGCATTTGAGACACTCAATGTTACTTTACAAATTCACTCAAACTATCTTTCCCTGAGCCTCAAAAAAAGGATCGTGCTACAAACTAATACAGTAAATAGTACATGAGGTTCAGCTTAAGTCCAAGGGAAGCTGTACAGAACGTTGTCCACAGATCCAGAGGTGGTTGCTTCAGGGTCAGGGATAGTGCAGTACAGGAGATACGTGCTGCTCTGAAAACCACAAAGAACGAGAAGTTCACATCTGAGCATTTCCATCATTTAAGGTTAAGGTACAGCTACTATAGGCGTTTGTCCTCTGCATGTGACTTTACATCTACCATCCTTCAGTAGTTAAGCCTGTCAGGAGCAGTAAGGGAAGGGCATTGCATTGGCACAATCACAGCAGACTGATTACGTGGGTACCTGTGTTATATACCACAGGTACAGGGCAGGACAATGGGCAGCACCTGGTGACGATGTGTGGAGCTGGTGCGGCTTATGACGTTCTGTGGAGGCCGTGGACACGTCTCCAGTCAATCAGAAAATTCTAATTAGTAGCAGAGTTTACCCTGAAGGGGGCGCAACCCATTCATTTTCAGGCCAAAGTTAGGATTTGACACATGTTTGCGCTATAATGTCAGAATAATGTCAGGACCAGTAGACAACACTATGAGACACCCATTGAGACAGTTTATCAGTAAAAAAAAACTTGATTTGGTGTTTAGTTACTCTTAAATAAAGGTCAAAATCAACAAAACTAAAAAAGGGCAATTATTCATTGACTCCATATTCGGTGGCAGTAAGCACACAGACTGACAAAACCCGGCTGGACATCAGAGGTGGGTAGAGTAGCCAAAATATTCACACAATACTTTTACTTGAGTAAATGTAACTGAGTACTACTGTAGCCGCCTCTGCAGCACACACTGACGCCTCCATCGACGTAGGAACCAGGTGATCTGACGGGATCAGCAAAGGCAAGCTGGTATGCTCACTGCAGTAAAGAGATTCACCTATTGTGCATGTTTTAAGTTGGGGAGCTACATGCAAACTTCACATAAAAAGGAAGAGAACTGAGACCTTCCTGAGTGAAGCAGGAATTGCAACGCCACAGTCGTCTGTTAAGTGGACACACTTAGACAAAACTTTTATTTTCTTTGTCAAGTTTTGGCCAGTTTGCTCTTAACATACAGACCTGTACCTGGAAACAGCATTTCTATAGAATCATACGGAGAGTTAAACGACAAAAGTGTTTTTCAATATAACATTTTTCTTTTCCAATTTATTGAGTTTTGAACCTCTTATAAACAAGCCAATTTCCCCCCAGATGTTTTTCACAAAACTATCAAAAAATAACATATCCAAGAAAAATGTATCTAAAATATCTAGAAAAAAAACATTTAAAAAAAAATCACATTTGTGCAACAAATATAGCCTTTTTACAGTAGTAAGTTATTTAAAATGAAAGACATAACAGATACATTTGTTCTTAACTTTATGACAGTTGTACTGCAAAGTTTCAACGTTACATCTCAAATGTCCTTTTTTTTTTATGCAGTGAATTTCCTTAGATAACTCAGAGCAACTCACCTCATTGTCGTCTGTGCTTTGGTGGCTCATGACATTCACAGAACCTGGCAAAAACAAAAATACTGTAAATGTTGCAGTGTTGTACTGCAGGTGCAGAATAAAGACATCGCAATTCAATATATACACACTTACAATTAACAGTAGGGCTGGTACCAAAATATCATTTGCATGTATCTCAATACTTTTGATCCTCAACTCGGCTATATATGTAAAAAAAAAAAAAAGTTAATACCTGCTCTGGTGCTGCTTGGCTTAAACAAAAGAGGATACTTTTAAGATGTTTCTGCCATTTTTACTTTGTTTTACTCCATCTCTCACTGATTTATATGTAATACAACCTTTGAAGACTCAACTTGTGCTTTCTGATTAAATTAATTCAGAGTAAAGTATCGCAGTTCATTATAATGACATGTACACAATGTGTATAGTATCGGGCCCTCTGTGTCGGGATATATCGCGACAACAGTGTATCGTGTGCTCGTGATATAATTAGAATATCATGAAAAAGTTCATTTATTCTGTAATTCAACTTAAAATGTGAAACTAATATATGACATAGACTCATTACATACAAGTTACATGTCAAGCCTTTATTTGTTATAATTTGATGATTATGGCTCACAGTCCATTTTCAAAATATTCAAAGTTTATGAGTTTTTTAATTTGGGGTTTTTACAGCTGAGCCATAATGATCAAATTATAACAGATAAAGGCTATACATATCTCATATGCATGTAATGAGTCTATATCATATATTAGTTTCACAGTTTAAGTGAATAACAGAAGTGAATGCACTTTTTCATGATATTCTAATTATATGACGAGCACCTGTAGCAGGTATTTACTGTAACTCCTCATACTTTCATAAAGTCAAGGACACAACAGTAGTTTACTCTAGATCTGGAGATGGACCGACAGGTGCTGCACTTCGGTCGCCCACAGCTCCAGACAGGTTTAACCAACAGATTGAAGAACAAGTCAAAGGCCAGAAACAAACTTGACACGGACAATAACACCGTCTTAACCCGATGAAAACCTTATGTCGAGATAAAGTGATGTGCACAATTCTGCCCGGACTCTCCGTTACCAATTTTCCTCTTCATCCAAAATGAGCTTTATTAACAATTCCGCTATTTATTTAACATTAATTTTTATATATAAGTGAAAATATAGTGAAATTAAAACAGCACCCAGTCATAAAAATCACCTTTGGAGCAGCCTGCTGTGGGCACTGAGGTGATCAGGCTGTAGGTTTTATCATCGTCTTTGATCGGCTTCATGAGAGAGAAACTAAATAAAGTTAAAATGAAAGTGAAACAAACAAACAGATGCGACATTAGCGTAACTATCACCTTGAGACCAACTGGTTTCATGCGGTGGTTCTCTGTGTTTGCATTCTCTGAAACAGGTCAGAAAATACATGACATTACATATGAAGACAGTTATAGATGGTAGACATAGGCAGAGTCTGAGAGTGTTGAAATAAAGTGTGTGTACATACCAACAGCTTTGTCTTGTGAGCTTTACAAACGTGGCAAAAATAGAACCGTGAGGATCCAAAAAAGCTAAAGTGATATCATTTTTTGGTTGGAAATGTCAATTCTTACCCATTTTTTCTGTGATTTGCTAAAAGAAAGTAACAATACCACATTACTCACTGTATATTAGCTGTACAAAGCAATACAAGGAGTAGATTTTCTTACCGTTTCTTCTTTTTCTGCAAAAAATGACTAAACCTAAAATAATGCAGCCCAGGAGAGCTCCACAAAACAGTCACTGGTATCACCCACTTCCATATGGGGCAACCTGTAACACACAGCATCAAGTCAGTCAGTAATTACAATTCAATACAAGTTTGATCATTTTAATTGCACCTTCACAAAGATGACTCAGACCCAGTTCAGGAGTTTCATAATTTGGAAGAGCAAATAAATAACAAACCCAGGCACTCCAAACAAGAATGAATATAATAAAGGTTTTGTCTTACCTGCAGAGTCACTTCCTGTCACATGGTTTGGTCTGGTGGTGGTTTTTACTGGATCAGATGAAGCTGTGGTTTTATGAGTTTGATTCGGAAATAATTTACTGATTAAAGCTGTAAAAGAAAAGTGTGCTTTGAGAAAATATTAATGAAAAATATGTTCACATGAAACCAACAAAATAAAATAATATCAGAAGTCATGACTTTAGTCTGACCTCGTGACCTGTGTTCATCACTTTGAGGAGATCTGGATCCATCTCCTAAAGTGTAATCACAGCTGACCTTTGTTTTCGGACATTTTTTAGATTTGTCCGAAAATCATTAAAAAAAATATATAATATAAAATATATATAAAATTCGCAACTCAATTTATTTTTCTCATTATGAATTTCAAATGTTTGTGCCTTTTAGTCTTAACATGCTAACAGACTACTGCAATGAATGATTAAAAGTGCCTAAAAACATTGCTTAGAGTTGCAAAATAAATAAATAAAGCATATTGCCTTTGTCAGTTACTTACTCTGAACAGTGACAGAGATTTCTCACTGTGTAGAGATGTAAAACGGTTGTCTCTGCCGTATAAGATAGAAACACTGAACCTGAACTTCAGCAGGAGGCCTCTGGTTCTCCATCAGCAGATCAGAGCCTCTCACAGTCTGCTCACATCTAGAATTGCTCAATGTTTGTCCATCTGTTGTGTAGAAATAGCACCAACTTGAAGAAACAGAAGGTGGAGGTCGACAGTGCAGTTTAACTTTGTCCTTCTCTGTGATCACTGATGAGTTCACGGTCAAAGAGGGAGGAGCCAAACCTGTGGAAAACAATATAATATTATTTTCTTAGGTAGGTATGTGCACATGAATGATAGCACAAAAACACCAAGTTGCACTTTGCATATTGCTTACTATATATTGTGGAAAATAATTGTATAGGATTACAACTCGTAGTCTATTCACATCTGTGTGTGGCTCCTTACATGAACTGAGCAGCAGACTTAACTCTTTTGCTTTTGCTTAATGACAATAAAGGCTTTGAATTTGTAATCTATTCTATTAAAACAAACTTCCACTTCATCAGATGTGACTTACCAATGGTGATGATGCTCTCAGCGCTGAGTGCAGATCGATAGTATGTCTGATCGGGTCTGTTGTGGTAATAACATGTGACAGTTATTTTCGCTGGTGGTCGTTTATTCACCATCGACAGCAGCTCAGTTCCACTCAGTGTAGTCTGACATGGAGGAGTTTGTAGGGTTTTCTATCAAATCCAAAGTGCAGTGTGGCTCTTGAACAGGAGTTTGACAGTTCAGTGTGACGCTGTTAGTCTCAGAGATGACTGCTGGATCCACTGTTAGTTTAGGAGCAGGATAATCTGTTTCAAGGAATTATAATTAATATGAAAGTAAATGCAGCAAAAATGAACCATTGAAAATACATTATAGGGTTACCTTGAGCTTTTAGCCTTGAATATTTGAAATCTGTTTGAAACAAACAAAAACAAAACAAACAAGATCTTCGAGAAATTGGAAAATAGTTACTAAAAACAGTGTTCCATTCGGGCCAGGTCCAGTCGGACTGAAGAACACAGTTTATCCACCAGGCTATCAGGAAGCTAAACTCCCTCCCATCCCTGTCCTCCCTGTGCTTCCAATGACAATAAAAATCTATTTTGAATCTTTATTTGAGTGTGTGTCAAAAATCCTACAAATATCCTAACAAGTTCCCGCTTATATCTCTCTTGAGCGTAAAATTCATGATTAGAAAAATAAAACTCTGGAGGAAAATACTATTGAGGCAGTTATTAGGTTGTGCTAAATCTTTTCATATCGTGCCCCTTGTTGCTCCGTACCACAGTTTGGAACCACATTTCTATGGACTTTATCCATTCACTTGCACATGTAACAGGACATTGACTATTAGGGCTGTTTCACTTTACTAAATACATTATTACCCCATGTAAAAAGTCTGTCTGAATCATTTCATCACATTTCCTTTTCCTGAAAGACACGACCACACAACTATTGCATTAAATGTTTGGCTTTCACTCTAAAGCCGCACAAAATGCTAAATGTTGAAAAAACAAAGCAGATCCACGTTAATCACAGCAACTGATTTTATAAACTATTTTGACTTTTTGTTTTTATCTGTTTTAGTGAGTCGAGTCTGCGTTTTCATGACAGCCAAGTGGTTAAACCAAATAGACAGGATCAGGCTACGAGCTTCCAAATAAAAGTTTATTTTCCCTTTGATATAGACCTATGCATCCAGCTGTTTTAGTCAATTTTACAAGGTTTAAACATTGGTGACTGAATAACACAAATGTGTTGCACTCCGGATGAAGCGAGGAGCAGCAGAGGAGCCATGCGGACAAGCAGACAGCTGCAGTGTGAGAATGAACAGTTTAGAGAAGTGAGCCAAAAAACCGCACGAGTCAGGCTCTGTATCACTTTCTACAAGAAATGTGGGCAAAAAAACCTGTGTGAACCATTGCAAAAATGCACCGTTGAAACAGAAACTGGATGTCCCCAATTTCTCCGATCACGTGGATCAGGACCATTACCTCCCAATCAGGAACTTCAGATATTATATACATGACATTCTCATTACTTTTGATCGATTTCGAGGCTCTCCGCGAACCATTTCTGTCCTCTCCCCCTGGCCCCGCGCCTCTGTCACTCACTCCACCTGGCTTGCGTCAAAAACCGCCTCACACCTCCCGCTCACAGTCCGTGTCTCCCTTCGTCTTGAGAAATCGCACATCCAGCACCCAAGTGCCAGCGTGACGAGAACAATAACAACATCACCGCGATAACCGTGCAGAGTTTACTGTAGACTAAGCGAGGAGAGAGGAAGTGGAAAACGTACGGGAGGACAGGACGGGGAGAGAGCGGTAGAAGTAACAAAACAGCTGTTTTATCACTATTACACCGGCCACATGTGTTGAACCATGGCTACTCAGGACCCGCACTTGAGCGAGAAAGTAAGTAAGTAAGTGCTTTATTGTCATTGTACAACGGAAATAGTTCATACGTGCGCAAATACTCTGAAAGACGAGAGGAAAACTTGTGTCTCTTTTAATAACCTAAAACCACTGCCTCCTCTCGCTCACACAGAAGCGCTTGTTTCCACTCTCTGGTTGTGTTAAGCCTTTAGTAAAACACAATGCACTCTGACACCACCCACAGTAGATGACACGTGTTCATGCCATGGAGTGACGGCGCGGCGTGCACAGCTCATGGACGTGTATACTTGCGCGCGGACCTCTACCCGTCCCGGTTCAGGATGGAAATGTGGTCACCTATTAGTTAAATTAAAGAGACTGTAATCAAGTTAATGGCACATTTAACTTTGTGTTATTTAACTGTTGGCCAAATTACTGCTGTTTTTTAATTGTTACTGACAGATCAGTTTTTGGTACAAAAAGCTATTGCCCAAGTTTTGTTTTCATTGCCAATTAAACAAAACATTTAGTAACGAATGGATTTCAGATCACCCTCTCTGTGTAAAATTAGGCTACTGTATTTACACTGTAAAGGACGAAATAGTCTTGCTTACTTGAGAAAAAAATAGACTAAGTAGAGTTACTCTCTCCAAAACCATGACTGAAACAAGTTGAATATAATATAGTTTTTACTTAATTTTTAAACAATATATTAGGTATTCGCTCGGGACTCGGTGTCGGGACAATTTCTCAAAATCAATGATTCGTAGGCAAAAATACCTGATGGACATCCCTTAAACAGAACCCAGTGTCTTTACGCCGATATTTAAATGGCCCTCGTGATTGTGACAAGCTTCTTTGCAGATTGTGATGACAGAGGATTTGTTTTAGGCATTGATTAAAATGTTTTAACCTCTCTAGCGTGTTTTTGGCCAACTGTGGTGAGCTGAATGATACTGCATAATGATGTTAAGCCGCCATTTTGTCATCCAAACAGCATTTTGTCAATAATACTCTCATTTCATGGTTGTTCAAATTTTCGGTAACTTTGCATTATTAAGCGCGTTTTAATTGCATTGGTGACACTTCATTCATCATTCAAGACAGAAAACATTTGCACATCTTTACGACCATTGTTATCATTGTAACAGGGATGTCCATCCTCAGTCATGGTTTGGATTTCAGAAGTTTTTTCTGCTCTAGTATATTTTTCTGCCTTCTCCTTAGAGCACCGTGGTATTCGTCTACAGTTTTTTTTATTACTCAAGAGCCATTTGAAGCACTCACCTCTAATATGTTTTCTGTCATGGAGGGCCACAGACTGGTGATCAATGCAGTTGAAACGTTCAACTGGATGCATTTTAAGAGAGGTTTAAACTGGCCTCAGACTTTATTTAGGCTCCAGCTCTGTCTCACCACTAAAAATGTATACTTTTGAGGATAATTCTTATGACGAATAATTTAAAACTTGCTGTAAAAAACAACAACAACAAAAAAACACCTATCTCTGGTGGGATGGACTAGAAGAAGCCTTGAGGGCCAGTTAATACTGACCCAATAAGGACACCAATGTTTTCTTTATACAGATTTTTAAATACAGTATTATATGAAACAGAAGTCTTGTTTGCCGACTATAACAGTTACACAGTGTGTTGTAAGCCCTCTTAGTGCAGCCCTATATACATATATACTATATTATCATTATTGGAGAACAAGCTATATAATCATTGCACTCATCTTAATAAAGTGCATTTGAGACACTCAATGTTACTTTACAAATTCACTCAAACTATCTTTCCTGAGCCTCAAAAAATGGATTGTGGCTAACAAAACTAAATACAGTAAATAGTACATGAGGGCTTCAGCTTAAGTCAAGGGAGAGCTGTACAGATCGTTGTCCACAGATCCAGAGGTGTTGCTTCAGGGTCATGGATTAGTGCAAGTACAGGTGATACGTGCTGCTCTGAAAACACAAAGAACGAGCAAGTTCACATGCTGGAGCATTTCCATCATTTAAGGCTTAAGGTACAGCTACCTATAGGCGTTTGTCCTCTGCATGTGACTTTCATTCTACCATCCTTCAGTAGTTAAGCCTTTCAGGAGCAGTAAACGGGAAGGGAATCCTATTTGCTATAGCAAGGACACAAAGTCTCCATGCGCTTCTCCAAAGGGCAATTATTCATTCACTCCATACTCAAGTGGCAACAGATCATCCAAAACACCTCCACGGCACTCCACCTCACTTTGCACTCACCCATGGACCATGGTCTGTTCCATCACAGTCTCCATCTTGTGGCCTAACCAGGCCAAGAAAAGCTTGATTTGACGGGATCAGCAAGGCCAAGCTGGTATGTGTCACTGCAGTAAATATTTCACCTATTGTGCATGTTTTAAGTGGGGAGCTACACTGCAAACTTCACATAAAAAGGAAGAGAACCTTGAGACCTTCCTGGAGTGAAGCAGGGAATTGAAAACGCCACAGTCGTCTGTTAAGTGGACACACTTTTGACAAAAACGTTTTTATTTTTATATTATGTCAAGTTTTGGCCAAGTTTGCTCTTAACATACAGAACCTGCTCACCTGGAAACAGCATTTCTATAGGAATCCATACGGAGAGTTAAACGCCAAAAGTGTTTTTCATATCACATTTCTTTCAATTTATTGAGTTTGAACTCTTATAAACAAGCCAATTTCCCCCAGATGTTTTTCACAAAAACTATTTCGACTTATCAAAACATTAAACATATTCAAGAAAAATGTATCTAAGAATATTAACAAAAAACATTTTAAAAAAAATCCAGATTTTGGTGCCACAAATATCAGACCATTTTTAGTAATTATTTACAAATTAAAAAATTTAAAAAACAGATACATTTGTTCTTAACTTTATGACAGTTTTACGCAAAGTTCAAAGTACATCTCAAATGTTCTTTTTTTTTTATTGCAGTGAAATTTCCTTCGATAACTCAGAGCAACTCACCTCATTGTCGTCTGTGCTTTTGTTGGCTCATGACATTCACAGGAATCTGGCAAAAACAAAATTTGTAAATGTTGCAGTTGTGATTCAGTTAATACCTGTTCTGTGCTTGCTTGGCTTAAAGAAAAAGAATATACTTAAGGTGTTTTCTGCCATTTTACCTTGTTTTTACTCAAATGTCTGACTGATATTACAACTTCTACTACTTTGAAGACTCAACTTGTGCTTTCTGATCAATTCATTTCAGAGTAAAGTATTGCAAGTTCATTAAATGACATGTATCACAATGTGTATTTTGTTTCGGGGCCAGTATTACTAGCCTGGCGCTAACGTCAGACTAAAAGCTTGATCGAAAGATTGGCGTAAAACGCGTCTGCTGCTGTCATGTTATCCGTAAAATACACTTTTTTTAATTTTTAATCTGTCAACAAATCTACAAGCTTCTGTCTGTCGATAGTGCGTCATCGTCTTCGTCCCTCCTCGTTCTGTGATTGGTCCCCAAATCCATGTACATTCGGCCATGGGTCCCCAGACTGCTGTGTGAAAGTTCCAAATGAATTCAAACACACACAGCAGTCTGGCGTTAACCAGGCTAGGTATTTACTTTGTAACTCCTTCATACTTCATAAAGTCAAGGAGGCTGAAGTGGCCCAAGTACACAAACAGTTAGTGTTGGTTGCTGGCAACAGCAACTGGAACCACTCAAAGGATCTGGAGATGACGACAGGTGCTGCACTTCGGTCACTCACAGCTCCAGACAGGTTTAACAACAGATGAAGAACGAGTCAAAGGCCAGAAACAAACTGCGACGGACAATAAACACCGTCTTAACCCGATGAAAACCTTCTGGCCTCTTCATTGGAAATTAACTTTAACAATTCTGCTACGCATTTAACATTCATTTAATATAGTGAAAAATATAGTTGAAATTAAAACAGCACCAGTCAATAAAAAATCACCTTTTGAGCAGCCTGCCTGTGGGCACTGAGGTGATCAGGGAGTAGGTTATCATCGGCTCGATCGCTCATGAGAAGAGAAAATTAAATGAATTAAAATGAAATGAAACAAACAAAACAAACATTAGCGCAACTATCACCTTGAGAACCAACCCGTTTCATGCGTGGTTCCCCTGTGTTTGCACACTCTAAACAGGTCAGGAAAATACAGATGGTATTATAAGACAGTATAGAAGGTAGACATAGGCAGAGTCCTAACATTGTTGAATCTAAGAGTGTTGAAATAATAAGTGTGTGTACATACCAAACAAGCTTTGTCTTGTGAGCTTTCACAAACGTGGCAAAATAGAACCGTGAGATCAAAAAGCTTTAAAGCAGAATCATTTTCTGGTTGAAAATGTCAATCTACCCATTTTTTTCTGTTGATTTCCTTAAAGAAAAAACAATACCACCATTTACCTCACTGTATATTAGCTGTACAAAGCAATACAAGGAGTTAGATTTTCTTTACCCGTTTCTTTCTTTTTTTCTGCCAAAAATGCTAAACCTAAAATAATGCAGACCAGGAGAGCTCCACAAACAGTCACTGGTATCACCCACTTCAATATGGAGTCAGGGCCTACTCTTGTAACACACAGCATCAAGTCAGTAAGCTTCTCCTACAAGTTACAATACAATACAAGTTTGAACTCATTTTAACAGCCACCTTTCATAAACAAGCTCAACTCAGACCCCCAGTTCAGGAGTTTCATTATTTGGAAGAGCAAACAGGCAAATGCGGCTCATGCTGGGTCAGGAGGTCACACACATACTTAGAATATTCACCATTAGACCACTGATACACTTCCAGAAGAATTTTCAAAATCTGTTCTTTGAGGTCCCTACGAAGTCAGTGTCTCTTATTATATATTTTTGTAAGTAGAATGGTTAGTTTGTTGAATCCGTTCCTAGAACTTTATTTGATTTCAACAAACAGAATTTAAGATTAAAAAATACATTTTAATAAGTCTATGCTTCGCACTCAGTGGTGTAAACTATCTGATTGTTGGCATGAGAGGGAGCTCCAAAGACACAGAACAACGCACTGGTTGAGAGCTGATGGAGTTTGAGCTCATTTATCTATTACTGATTGAGTCTGTGGGCTTAAAAACAACTGAGGCAGGAGACGCCTAGTTAATTGTATTTTTATGATCAAAATGATTAAGCCTGGTAGTGTTAGGGAAAACGGTGAAATGCGTCAAAGGTTCAGGGTTAACTACATTCTTAACATTCTTCCACTCAGTTGCACTATATCTCACCAGGACTGTGGGCTGGTTCAACATGGTCAGGGTGGACAAAATTGTATTCTTATTTTTAACTGAGTTGCCATAACTCATGATACACAGGACGATCTGTTACCTGGGACTGGTCTGGTTACAGAGTTACTTCCTGTCACATGAACCCTGTTGTATTCTTCACTGTAGAATCGATCACACGTTGTCGTCTCACTACTGCAATAAAAAGTGATTTATTTATTGTGGCTTTATCGTAGTAAATCAATAGTTATGATATGGGCATACTTCCTGTTTACATGACCTGTCTTGTAATCTTCACTGTAGAGATTGTTAGAATGTCCAATAGCGGCGTTTGGTTTGTTTTCACGCCTTACCTGAAGAAATAAAAAATTATATTTATTTAATTTTGCATTATCATAATCCGTTCTGATTGTTACGTGGCTGCGAAAAAGAGTCACTTTCCTGTCACATTGAACCTGTCGTAACTCCTTTCACTGTGGTTTTCTCTTGTTCCAACATCCAACTAATGAAAGAATGAAAATATTATTATTTAATTTTTTCATTATCATAGTAGTTGATACGTTATGGCGTTACTGTTTGGCCGTTAAAAGGTTTTGTCTTACCTGCACTAGGGTCTCAGAGTCACTTCCTTTGTCACATGGTTTGTCCTGGTGGTGCGTTTTTTACTGCGGACAAATGAAGCTGTGGTTTCATGAGTACTTGGAACATTTTTTTTTACTGACTCAAAGCTGTAAAAGAAAAGGTTGTTGCTTTGAGAAAATATTTCATTGAAAAATATGTTCACATGAACCAACAAAATAAAATAATATCAGAGTCATGGACTTTAGTCTTTTCTGATCTTTTGTTATATCAGGAAATTGCAAATGTTGTTGCCTTTATACATGCAAACAGACTGCAAATATTGATTAAAAGCTACCTAACAAGAATTGCTAAGAGTGCAAAATAAATAAATAATAAGCATTAGTGCCTTTGTCCGTTACTTACTTTCTGACGGTTGACAGAAGACGATCTCACTGTGTGGGAGATGTAAAAAAACGGTTTGTCTCTGCCGTACAAGATAGAACACTGGACCTGAACTTTCAACAGGAGGCTCTGGTTCACCCTCAGCAGATCAGAGCCTCTCACAGTCTGCTCACATCTAGAATTGCTCCATGTTTGTCATCTGTTGTGCTTTGGAAATGCCAACTCACTTGAAGAAACAGAAGAGTGGAGGTCGACAGTGCAGTTTAAAACTTTGTCCTTCTCTGTGATCACTGATGAGTTCACGGTCAAAGAGGAGGAGCCAACCTGTGGAAAACAATATAAGATTATTTTTCGGCTGTGGCACATGATCACAACACAAAAACACTTTCACACCAGTTGCACTTTGCATAATGCTTATATTTGTGGAGATAACTGTTCAGGATTGCAAATATTAGTCCTGTTTATAGTGCTGGCTCTTTACATAATTGAGCAGCAGACTTTATTCTTGCTTATGCTTAATGACAATAAAGGCTTTTTGAATTTGTAAACTATTCTATCAACCAAACTTCCACTTCATCAGTTTGTGACTATCCAATGTTTGATGACTGCTCTCAAGCGCTGTGTACAGATCGATAGTTGTTTTGCTAGAAGTCTTTGAGTAGTAATAGATTATGTGATCATAATACATGCAACAGTTATTTTTCGCTGCGGTGGTCGTTTCTTCACCCGCCCATCGACAGCAGTTTCAGTCCACTCAGTGCAGTCTGGACAAGAATGGCAGCCGATCGTAGTTGTTTGTTATCAAATACAAAGTGGCATTATTGGCTCTTGGACAGGAGTTTGACCATTTCAGTGTGACGCTGTTTGTCTCAGAGATGACTGCTGGATCCACTGTACTGTAGGAACAGGATAATCTGTTTCCAAGAAATATAATTAATTAGAAAATAATGCCAGGCAAAATTAACCCACTGAAAATACATTTACCTTCGAGCTTTAGCCTAAATTATTGAATCGTTGAACAAACAAAACAAACAAGATCCGCATTAAAAGCCATATATTATATAACAATAAGACCAGACTTATCTCTCTTTACAGTTAAAATATTCTCAAGGAAATATTTAGTCGCATTGGTGGTTAAGAGGAGAAAACCTTCCCCTCACAGTAAGCATCCCGGGGTTTTGAATAATTCCCGCCTCTCTCTGTTGAAGTCTTACATGTTCTTCTTGTACTGAGTGGATTATAGGCTAATCCACAACCTTAATACATCTGATAAACACTTGCTGTGGATGGATCCCTGTGGTCTCACTTTGATTTATTATTAGGACAAAGGCATATTAATGAACATTGTACAGGAATGCAATGTAAATCTGCCAGATTTAAGCAAAGATCGTTTGCCACATCCGTAGTCCCTTGGAGGACAGAGATTAAAACATTAAACAACAGGAAAAATGCTACAGATACTGGTCAGTACTAAAGTGTTCACAGGCCTGGAGTTCTTTAGCACTACTTTAGAGGGGATGTAAGAGTGTCCAGTGTTGGAAGTCTCCTTATTGACTAATGGGGCAAACTGTTCAGGAGTCACTTAGTGCCTTTACTGACTCAGGAACGCACCAGTTTGATGATTTTCCTGTTTGGAACCTCACAGTCCCCCTGAGCTGGGCCCTGGTGCCCTTCCCCACTCGCCGAGTCTTAGCTTTAATAAAGTCCTGCGAATGGAGGAACTTTATAAACAAAGCATCCATATTAAATTTGAGTAAGTCTACATTTATTTAAATACAGTACAGTGTTGACCATTTAAATGGTTTCTTGTCCCAAACTTTTATGGGAAAGCTGAAGCGGAAGCTGAACTCCCTCCCTTCCTCTTGTCGTCTTGTGCTTTCAAACCACCCCTCGCTCCACACCAAGGACTTGGTGAGAAAAATGAACATTTCAATTCCTATGAATTGACAATACAATCTTTTTTTATCCTTTGAATCTTTTTGAGTGTTTGTGTCAAACTTCCAACAAATACCCCAAAAAGTTTCCGCTATCTATATCACGCTATCTGTGCTAAATCTTTCAAGCGTGCCCCATGTTGTCCTGTACCACAGTTTGGAACCACTTTCTATGGACTTTATCCATTCACTTGCACAATGTTAACAAACATGCTTTAAGGGCTGTTTCACCTTATTACTAAATACACTCATTACCCATGTTAAAAAAAGTCTGTCTGAATTCATTTCATCAACATTTCCTTTCCTGACAGACACCGACACACGCACCTATTGCTATTAAATGTCACGAATCACAGCAATGATTGAATAAACACAACCACCATGACTTTTTATCATGTTCTTAGCACTACGAGCTAAAATTACCGTTCAAATAAAGTTTACTTCCTATGATATAGACCTTGCATTTGTTCTAGTGTGACAGACAAAAACTATGTAAATTCTCAGTCATCCAGCTGTTAGTCAATTTTACAAAGGTTCAAACTAAACAAACTGGACGGGAGCTCCTCATGGCAAACAATGTGAGTCTGTTGTCTGTTTTAGGCCTCACAGGATTGCATTGGTGACTGAATAAAAGACAAATGTGTTTGGCTCACGGCATGGAAGCAGAGGAGCAGCAAAGAGGAGCATACGGACAGCAGACATTGCAGTGTGACAAATGAAACAGAGTTCACGGAAGGCGGGCACTTCTACAGAGTTGTGGGCTGAAAAAAAAAAAAAAACATTGTGTGAAACCGTCACCAACATGCACAACAGTGTTTATCGCTGACTTATTAGATAGCACTCTGTTGATGTGACAAGTTTATTTGCACATTGTGAATGAACAGAGGATTTGTGTTTTTCAGCTTTATTTTACAAATGTTTTAACCTCTCTACGTGTTGTTTGGCCAAAAAACTGATGGTGTAGCTAGAATGATACTGCAATAATTGATGTTTAAGCCGCAATTTTGTTCATGAACCTCTAATTTCATGTTGCCTTTAAATTTGGTAACTTATTAAGGTTTATGCCATTGGTGACACTTCATTCCATCATTCAAGAACATGGCACATCTTTACAACCATTCTTTATTTGTAACAGGGATGTTCCAACCTCAGTCAATGTTTGGTTTCAGCAAGAATTTTTCTGCTCTTAGTATATTCGTCCTTCTCTTTTGAGAGCACCTGTGGTTTTTCTACAGTTTTTATACTCAAGAAGCCATTTGAAGCAGTCAACCCTCTTAATATGTTTCTGTATGGAGGGCCACAGACTGGACTCAAGCAGTGAAACGTTCAAACTGGATGCATTTAAGAGAGAGTTTTTTAAACTGAACTCAGACCTTTATTTAGGCTCCAAGCTCTGTCTCACACTTAAAAGTTACTTTGTGAGATAATTATTAATGACGAATATTAAACTTTGCTGTGAAATAAATAAAATAAAGAACAACAAAAACACTATCTCTGGTGATTTGTGACAAGAAGAAGCCTGAGGGCCAGTTAATACAATGACCAATAAGGACACAATGTTTTTCTTTATTACAGATTTTTACATACCCAGTATTATATTGAACAGAAGTCTTGTTTGCTATAACAGTTACACAGGTGTGTTGTAAGGCCCTCTTAGTTGCAGCCCTATATACATATATACATATTATTAATCATCTAATGAGAAACGCTATTAATAATCATGCACTTCATTCTTAATAAAGCTGCATTGAGGACACTCAATGTACTTTACAAATTCACTTCAAACTATCTTTTCCCTGAGCCTCACAATAAGGCATCGTGCTACAAACTTAATACAGTAAATAGTAACATGAGTTCAGCTTAAGTCCAAGGGAGGAGCTGTAAACAGAACGTTGTCCACGATCCAGAGTGGTTTGCTTCAGGGTCATGGAAGTGCAGTACAGGTGATACGTGCTGCTCTGAAAACCACAAAAGAACTGAGAAAGTCACATCTGAGCATTTCCATCCATTTAAGTGTTAAGGTACAGCTATATAGGCGTGTCTCTGCATGATGACTTTCCATCTACCATCCTTCAGTAGTTAAGCTGTCAGGAGCAGTAGGGAAGGGAAACCTATTTGTATGCAAGACACAAGTCTCCAATGCGCTTCTCAAAGGGCAATTATTCATTTCCTCCATACTCAAGTGGCAAAGATCCTCAAAAACACTGCCAGGCCTCCTCACATGCCAACTCACCAGACCTGTGTTCCCTCACGGTCCTCGCCATCTATGTGCTATCACAGCAGGCAAGAAATAAGCTTTTGATCTGACGGGGTCAGCAAAAAGGCAAGCTGTAGGGTCAGTGGCCAGTATAAGAGATTCACTATTGTGCATGTTTTAGTTGGGGAGCTACATGGGCAAACTTCACATAAATAAATGGAGAACGAGGAACCTGAGACCGTTCCTGGAGTGAAGCCAGGAATTGCAGACGCCACAGTCATCTGTTAAGTGGACACACTTGACAAACGTTTTATTTTCTTTTGTTCAAGTTTTGCCGTTTGCTCTTAACATACAAACCTGTACCTGGAACAGGCTTTTAATACGATATCATACCGGAGAGATATTAAACTGATACGAGTGTTTTTCAATTATAACATTTTTCTTTTACATATTTATTGAAGTTTTGAACCTCCTTATAAACAGCAATTTCCCCCCAGATGTTTTCACCAAAAACTATTTCGACTATCAAAAAATAACATCCAAAGAAAAATGTATCTAAAATATCTACAAAAAACATTTAAAAAAAATCAGATTTTGTGCCACAAATATAGCCTTTTTAGTAAGTTATTTAAATTAAAGATACCATTTGTTCTTAACTTAATATGACAAGCTTTTACTCGCAAAAGTTTCAAAGTTACACCTCTCAAATGTTCTTTTTTTTATGCAGTGAATTGTCCTGTAGATAACTCAGAAGCGCACACCACCTTCATTTGTCGTCTGTTGTCAGTCACTTGTCGATGGCTCATGACATTCAACAGACTCATCATGGCAAGTAAGCAAACACACAAATGTTCGTTATGGTTTGCAGTTTTGTTGATCAGTTACAATACCTGTTCTGGGCTGCTGCGGCGATTAAGAGAAATGATAGTAACTTAAACCAGCGATGGTCTTACACACAATTTCATACGTTTTGTTTTACTCTATGTCTGACTGAATTGACTATTACAACACTTCTACTACTTGAAGGACTCAACTTGTGCTTCTGATTAAATTCATTTCAGAAGTAAAGTATCTGGCCAGTTCGTATTAATGACATGTATCACAATTGTGTTATCGTTTCGTGCAGTGTTTACTAGCCTGGCTAACATCACAAGTGATTATTTAAGTCTGGGGACCAATTCATTTCTCGTAGGAGAGGTTGTGGTTATGATTGTCAGAGCCGCTTTTATTGGGCTGATGTCTTCTCATACGTTCTGCATAGCCAATCGTGAGCATCGTATTCCAGAATTAATGTATGGACGTTTACCTTTGCTGTAAAACTTTTTCAAAGCTAAAACTAATTTAAAGAACATGGTCTAAAGCTGTTGAATATCCGCCCATCCCTTCTCGTTCTGTGATTGGTCCCCAAATCCATGCGAACATTTCGTCCATGGTCCCCAGAATGCTGTGAAGTTCAATGATTCAAACACACACAGCAGTCTGATGTTAACCAGGCTACGGTATTTACTGTAACTATCTCTCTTCTTTTTA